>JASEVX010000194.1:130118-354605 GCA_031761405.1 Serripes groenlandicus
GGCAAAATAGCCCCGCCCTCTGGTCTTACCCATGTCTTTTCTACCAATCAACATTTCTTGAAGGAATCTAATAAAGGGTCACCAAGGAACATTTCTACAAAATTATTTGAAAATCAGCCTGACACTTTCGGAGGAGAAGATTTTTTATAATTCTCTCTTTAGCCGTATAACGCAAAATAGCCCCGCCTCCGGCGGCCATGTTTTTTACCAATCAACATGGCTTGAAGGAATCTGATAGAGGGTCACCCAAGGAACATTTCTACAAAATTGATTTGAAAATCGGCCTGAGACACTTTCAGAGAAGAAGAATCTTTAAGTTTTCACTATTTTTTTCTTTTGGTTGCCATGGAAACCAGAATTATGGATGGATCAAAAAAAATTGAAGAGATTTAAGATAGGACATTGAGAGGATGCTTCCTATGAAGTTTCAACCAAATTGGGCCAAGGTAGTTACGTGAGAAGAAGTTGTTTAAAGGAAAAAGTTAACGTACGCACGCACGCACGACGGTGACAATTCGCCATGACATAAGCTCGACTGGCTTTCAGCCGAGTGGAGCTAAGAAATTTTGTCATTTTGCCCCTTTTCTGATGCCTCCTGACTGCCATGTTTTTCAACCAAACAGTATGCCTTGAACGCTCTTTGTAGCGGCTCACCTAAGGAACATTTCTACCAAACTATAATGAATCAGACATGCAGATCCAAAGAAGAAGATTTTTAAAGCTTGGACATTTTGCCCTTTCTGATGCTGCAGCAACCCTGGCGGCCATGTTTCTTCAATGGATCGGAATATTTTAACAATCTTGGTAAAGGGTGCCTAAGGAACATTTATGCAAAATTAATTTTCAATCGTGCCAGTACTTTTGAAGATTTTAAAATTTTAACAAAAAAAAAAACAAAGCACCGCCCCCTGGCGGCCATTTTTTTCAACTGATCGGGATATTTGAATAATCTTGGAAAGGGTGCCCCAAGGAATATTTGTGCAAAATAATTTTCAAATCGGGCGATTACTTTTGGACAGAGAGATTTTTAAGTTTTAACAATGCACATATAAGGAAAAACAAGCTTCGCCCCCTGGCGGCCATGTTTTTTAACGGATCGGAAATATTTGATACAATCTTGTTAAAGGGTGCCCCATACGGAACATTCGTGCAAAATAATTTGTCAAATTGGGGCCAGTTCTTTTGGACAAGAAGATTTTTAAAATTTTAACAATGCACATATAAGCGAAAAACAGGGTCCGCCCCCTGGCGGCCATGTTTTTCAACTGATCGTGAAACTATTTGAACAATCTTGGTAAAGGGTGCCCCAATG
Organism: Serripes groenlandicus; assembly: GCA_031761405.1. Taxonomy (NCBI): domain Eukaryota; kingdom Metazoa; phylum Mollusca; class Bivalvia; order Cardiida; family Cardiidae; genus Serripes; species Serripes groenlandicus. The sequence goes on from JASEVX010000194.1 coordinate 131,431, forward strand.
AACATTTGTGGAAAAATAATTTTCAAATCGAGGCCAGTACTTTTGAGCAAGAAGATTTTTTAAGTTTTAACAATGCACATATAAGGAAAACAAGCTCCGCCCCCCTGGCGGCCATGTTTTTGAGACAGATCGAAATATTTGAACAATCTTGGTAAAGGGTGCCCCAAGGAAACATTTGTGCAAAATAATTTTCAAATTGGGCCAGTACCTTTTTGACAAGAAGTTTTTTAAAATATAAACAATGTACAATAAAGGAAAACAGGCTCCGCCTCTGGCGGCCATGTTTTTGAACAGATTGGAAATATTTGAACAATCTTGTAAAGGGTGCCGCCAAGGAACATTTGTGCAAAATAATTTTCAAATCGGGCACAGTACGTTTTTGACAAGAAGATTTTTAAAATATTAACAATGCACATATAAGCGAAAACAGGCTCCCCCCCTCTGGCGGCCATGTTTTTCAACCATTCGTGAAAATATTTGAACAATCTTGTAAAGGGTGCCCCACATGTACATTTGTGCAGATAAGTTTCAATCGGACCAGTACTTTTGGACAAGAAGATTTTTAAGTTTAAACAATGCACATAATAAGTGGAAAATAAGCTCCGCCCCCTGGCGGCCAGTTTTTCAACGGATCGAAATATTTGAACAATCTTTGGTAGAGGGCTACCCCAGAAACATTTGTGCAAAATAATTTTCTCGAAATCGCGGTCAGTACTTTTGGACAAGATGATTTTTTAAGATTTGGCAATTTTCCCCTTTTTCTGTTGCCGCAGCACCAAAGTTCTTGATGGCAATTTAAATCTTTGAACAATTTTGAAAGAGGTTCACCAAAGGAACATTCCTGTGAAGTTTGGTTGAAATTCGTAAAGTGGTTAAGGAGGAGATGATCTAAATGTCTAAATGTTAACGACGGACGATGGATGACGGACACCGGATGACGGACGACGCCGGAACGGACAAAAAGTGATCAGAATAGCTCACCTTGAGTCTTTGGCTCTAGGTGATCTAAACAAGAGGGCCATGATGGCCCTGGATCGCTCACCTTAATTAAACAATGTACTGCAATGCAAAACACATCAAGACAATTATTCTGAATGCAACTCCACAGTGTTAACAATATTTTCCTTCATTTGGCCTAGTGATCTATACTCTTTTTACCTGATATGACCCATATTCGCCAACATGGACTAGATATCATCAAGACAACATTCTGACAAAGTTTCAACTTGCTCAAAGTAAAAATGCGGCTCCGGAGTTTGAACAATATTTTCATTTATTGACCTAGTTTCTGATCCAATATGACCCATATTCGAACTTGACCTAGACCTATTAATTCAGACAAACATTCTGACCAAATTTCAGAGCTGCTGAAGCACAAAATGCGGCATCCAAAGTGTTCACAAGACTTTCCCTTCAATTTGATCTAGTGACCTAGTTTTTGACCCAGCATGACCCATATTCAAACTTGGCCTACATATCATCAAGAGGAACATTCTGATAAAGTTTTTATCATGCTGAAATTAAAAATGCAGTATCCCAGAGTGTTAACAAGATTACCCTTCAATTGGGGCCTAGTGACCTAGTTGTTAAACCGGCATGACCCATATCCGAACTTGGCCTAGATATCATTTAGACAAACATTCTGACCAAATTTCAAGCTGCTGAAGCAAACATTGCGGCATCCAAAGTGTTAACAAGATTTTCCTTCAATTTGACCTAGTGACCTAGTTTTTGAACTTGGTTTAGATATCATTCAGCTCAACATTCTGACAAAATTTCAAGCCGCTGAAGCAAACATGCGGCTTCTACAGAGTTAACAAGATTATTCCCCTCAATTTGGTCCTAGTGACCTAGTTTCTGATCCAATATGACCCATATTTGAACTTGAACTAGATATCTTTAAGACAAACATTCTGACAAAATTTCAAGCTGCTGAAGCAAAAATTGCGGCATCCAAAGTGTTAACAAGATTTTCCTTCAATTTGACCTAGTGACCTAGTTTTTGACCCGGCATAACCCATATTCGAACTTGATCTAGATATTTTTAAGACAAACATTTTAACAAAATTTCAAACTGCTGAAGCAAAAATTGCAGCCTCTGGAGTGTTAACAAGATTTTCCTTCAATTTGACCTAGTGACCTACTTTTGACCCGATGTGACCCATGTTCGAACTTGACCTACATATCATCAAGACAAACATTCTGATAAAGTTTCAACATGATCAAGTTGAAAATGTGGCCTCCAGAGTGTTAACAAGATTTCCCTTCAATTCGACCTAGTGACCTAGTTTTTGACCTCATATGGCCCAGTTTCGAACTTGTCCAAGATTTTATGGAGACGAACGTTCTGATAAACTTTCATGAAGATTGGATGCAAAATGTAGCCCGTAGAGTGTTAACAAGCTCAAATGTTGACGACGGACGACTGACGACGGACGACTGACGACGGACGACGCACGACGGACGGACGCCGGACAAAATGTGATCACAATAGCTCACCTTGCACTTCGTGCATAGGTGAGCTAAAAAGGTTTACCAAATGTTTGACATCATGCAAAACCCGTTTGATATGTTGAAGAATTATATTATTAAATTCTTAAAATCAAACAAAAATCATGTTATTTATTCCCAAAAGGTCACACTCAGCATCTTCAACATACAATGTGAAGAAAAGTATTATATGTAATTATATTCCAAATATGAAAGCCCTAACACAAGTACTTATTGAGAAAAATTAAACAAGAGGGCCATGATGGCCCTGGAATCGCTCACCTGATTTTTTATTTCACTTTAGCTATAAAAGCCCCGCCATCTGGTGGGCATAGTTTCCAACCAATCAACTTGGCTTGAAGGAATCTGATAGAGGGTCACCCTAGGAACATTTCTACAAAATTATTTGAAAATCGGCCTGACACTTTTGGAGAAGAAGATTTTTAAGTTTTCACTATAGCCATATAAGGCAAAAAAGCCCCGCCCCCCCTGGCGGCCATGTTTTTCAACCAATCAACATGGCTTCAAGGAATCTGATAGAGAGTCACCCAAGGAACATTTCTACAAAATAAGTTCAAAATCTGCCAACCAGTTTGGGAGAAGAAGAATTTTGAAGTTTTTTTCGTTTCGTTGCCATGGAAACCAGAATTCTGCATGGATCCCAAAAATTTGAAGGAATTCTGGTGAGGTCATTGAGAGGATGCTTTCTGTGAAGTTTCATCCCAATTGACCCACTGGTTACTGAGGAGAAGATGTTGAAGATTTTTTAAGTTTTCACTATAACCATTAACGGCAAAATAGCCCCGCCCCCTGGCGGCCATGTTTTTGACCAATCAACATGGCTTGAAGGAATCTGATAGAGGGTCACCCAAGGAATATTTCTACAAAATTATTTGAAAATCGGCCTGACACTTTCGGAGGAGAAGATTTTTTAAGTTTGCACTATAGCCATATAAGGCAAAAACGCCCCGCCCCCCCCCCCCCTGGCGGCCATGTTTTTCAACCAATTCAACATGGCTTCAAGGAATCTGATAGAGAGTCACCCAAGGAACATTTCTACAAAATAAGTTCAAAATCTGCCAACCAGTTTGGGAGAAGAAGAATTCTGAAGTTTTTTTTCGTTTCATTGCCATGGAAACCAGAATTCTGCATGGATCCCAAAAAATTGAAGGAATTCTGGTGAGGTCATTGAGAGGATGCTTTCTGTGAAGTTTCATCCCAATTGACCCACTGGTTACTGAGGAGAAGATGTTGAAGATTTTTTAAGTTTTCACTATAACCATTAACGGCAAAATAGCCCCGCCCCCTGGCGGCCATGTTTTTGACCAATCAACATGGCTTGAAGGAATCTGATAGAAGGTCACCCAAGGAACATTTCTACAAAATAAGTTCAAAATCTGCCAACCAGTTTGGGAGAAGAAGAATTCTGAAGTTTTTTTCGTTTCGTTGCCATGGAAACCAGAATTCTGCATGGATCCCAAAAAATTGAAGGAATTCTGGTGAGGTCATTGAGAGGATGCTTTCTGTGAAGTTTCATCCCAATTGACCCACTGGTTACTGAGGAGAAGATGTTGAAGATTTTTTAAGTTTTCACTATAACCATTAACGGCAAAATAGCCCCGCCCCCTAGCGGCCATGTTTTTGACCAATCAACATGGCTTGAAGGAATCTGATAGAAGGTCACCCAAGGAATATTTCTACAAATTATTTGAAAATCGGCCTGACACTTTTGGAGGAGAAGATTTTTTTCATTTCGTTGCCATGGAAACCAGAATTCTGCATGGATCTCAAAAGGTTTAAGGAATTCTGGTGAGGACATTGAGAGGATGCTTTCTGTGAAGTTTCATCCCAGTTGACCCACCGGTTACAGAAGAGAAAATGTTGACGGACGCCGGACGATGGACGCCGGACATAGGGCGATCACAATAACTCACCTTGAGCACTTCGTGCACAGGTGAGCTAAAAATTAAATGAAAATGCCAACTTGCCCTTAAACTTTAACCACCCAAAATCATGTTTTTTACCCCAAAAAGAAGGTCACACTCAGCATCTTCAGCATTCAATGTGAAGAAAGGTATAAGATGTAACTAAATTCCAAGTATTAAAGCTGTAGCACAAATACTTATTGAGAAAAATTAAACAAGAGGCCCAAGAGGGCCAGTATCGCTCCACGGCCATAAGGCAAAAATAAAATCTCCAAACAGCCCTGCCCCCTGTTGGCTATTTTTTTTACCAACCACCATGGCTTAGAGGAATCTTGTAGAGTGTCACCCAAGGAATGTTTCTGCAAAATTATTTGAAAATCGGCCTGACACTTTCGGAGGAGAGGATATTTTAAGTTTACACTATAGCCATATAAGGCAAAATAGCCCCACCCCCTGGCAGCCAAATTTTTCAACCATTCAACATGGCTTGAAGGAATCTGATAGAGGGTAAGCCTAAGAACATTTCTACAAAATTATTTGAATATCAGCCAAACACTTTCGGAGGAGAAGATTTTTTAAGTTTTCACTATAGTCATATAAGGCAAAACAGCCCCGCCCTCTGGCGGCCATGTTTTTCGACCAATCAACATGGCTTGAAGGAATCTGATAGAGGGTCACCCAATGAACATTTCTACAAAATTATTTGAAAATCGGCTGAACACTTTCGGAGAAGAAGATTTTTTAAGTTTTCACTATAGTTATATAAGGCAAAATAGCCCCGCCCCCTGGTGGCCATGTTTTTCAACCAGTCAACATTTCTTGAAGGAATCTAATAAAGGGTCACCCAAGGAACATTTCTACAAAATTATTTGAAAATCGGTCTGACACTTTTGGAGGAGAAGATTTTTTAAGTTTTCTCTTTAGCCATATAGGCAAAATAGCCCCGCCCCCCCTGGCGGCCATGTTTTTCAACCAATCAACATTTCTTGAAGGAATCTAATAAAGGGTCACCCTAGGAACATTTCTACAAAATTATTAGAAAATCGGCCTGACACTTTTGGAGAAGAAGATTTTTTAAGTTTTCACTATTGCAATATAAGGCAAAATAGCCCCGCCCCCCTGGCGGCCATGTTTTTCAACCAATCAATATTTCTTGAAGGAATCTAATAAAGAGTCACCCAAGGAACATTTCTACAAAATTATTTGAAAATCGGCCTGACACTTTTGGAGAAGAAGATTTTTTAAGTTCTCTCACTATTTTTTTCTTTCGGTTGCCATGGAAACCAGAATTTCGAATGGATCAAAAAAAATTGAAGGAATTTAGTAGAGGACATTGAGAGGATGCTTCCCATGAAGTTTCAACCAAATTGGCCAAGTGGTTAGGGAGAAGAAGTCGTTTAAAGGAAAAAGTTAACGCACGCACGCACAGACGCACAACGGACAATTCGCCATGACATAAGCTCGACTGGCTTTCAGCCAGTGGAGCTAAAAATTAAATGAAAATGCCAACTTGCCCTAAAACTTTAACCACCCAAAATCACGTCTTTTACCCCAAAAAGAAGGTCACACTCAGAATCTTCAGCATACAATATGAAGACAGGTATTAGATGTAATTATATTCCAAATATAAAAGCCCTAGCATAAGTAATTATTGAGGAAAAAAAAAAAATAAAAAAATCCCAACTTGCCCTAAAACTTTAACCACCGAAAATCATGTTTTTTACCCCAAAAAGAAGGTCACACGCAGTACATTTAACATTCAATGTGAAGAAAGGTATAAGATATAACTATATTCTAAATATTAAAGCCCTAGCACAAATACTTATGCATGAAAATGCCAACTTGCCCTAAAACTTTAACCGGACGCCGTCGGAGACGCCAACGCCGGGGCGAGTAGTAAAGCTCTCAAATCTTCAAATAGTCGAGGTAAAAAAGGGCCATTACTTACATAAAATGCAGGAAAGAGTTATCTTACTTGATAATCTACATAGGTTTGATAGTTGGGTACGGTTGTAGAAAGTTTCAATGCAATGCATCAAGTAAATACTGAGATATGGACTCTTAATTTAGTTGCACACAAAACTTTAACCAGAATTTCTAAGTAAAACTAGAATGAAGTGCTCCGCAGAGCATGTGTGTCACCTGCACCTGCTCATTGAAAGTGTGACGAAAAAGGGTGACTGACAGACAGACATACAGAAGGACAGACAGACGCCGGACAAAAAAACCCAAGGAATTGGTGGAACCGAATGATGCTCCCCATAAGGGCTTTGTCAAGTGATAATAGGCATTGTCTGATAGAACTACCTTTAACTAATGATCACACCTATTTACATAATACAGACTTTATTAAAAGAAAATAATGAAAACAAGGGAGTTAAATTTTATTATTTATTATAGAGTTATGGTTCTTGTGTAATGCACTTCCTCTCTTTAGTATCTATTTACATTTAAAGTTTCATCGTAATATCTTTCGTACTTTTGGAGTTATGGTCCTGAAATTGAAATATAAAGTCTAACAAGGGAGATAACTTGAAAATTATTCACTATAAGTTATGGTTCTTGTATAATGCACTTCCTTTTTTTTAATATCTGTATACATTTCAAGTTTCATCGAAATATCTTTAGTACTTTTCGAGTTATGGTCCTGACATGGAAATATAAAGTCTAACAAGGGAGATAATTTGAAGATTATTCACTATTAAGTTATGGTTCTTGTATTATGCACTCTCTCTTATTGATATGTATGTATATTTCAAGTTTCATTGAAATATATTTAGTACTTTAAGATTTATGCTGAACGCAAATAAAGTGTGAACGACAAAAAAGAAAATAATAAAAAAAAGAAGAGTTAATTTTTATTATTTAATATAGAGTTATGGTTCTTGTGTAATGCACTTCCTCTCTTTAATATCTATCTACATTTCAAGTTTCATCGAAATAACTTTCGTTCTTTTGGAATTATGGTCCTGAAATTGAAATATAAAGTCTAACAAGGGAGATAACTTGAAAACTATTCACTATTAGTTATGGTTCTTGTGTAATGCACTTTCTTTCTTTAATATCTGTATACATTTCAAGTTTCATCTAAATATCTTTAGTTCTTTTCGAATTATGGTTCTGACATGGAAATATAAAGTCTAACAAGGGTGATAATTTGAAAATTTTCATATTCACTATAAAGTTATGGTTCTTTTATTATGCACTCTCTCTTATTGATAGTATGTGTGTTTCATTGAAATATATTCAGTACTTTTATATTTATGCTCAATTCAAATAAAGTGTGATGGACAGACAGACGGACGGACGGACCGACAGAAGACAGACACCGGACAAAAAAAATGATCCCTAAGTGCCTACCATGCTACGCAGGTGACACAAAAAGGTCGATAACTTGCATTAAATACATAGAGTTATCTTACTTGATAATCTACATAGGTGTGATAGTTGGGTAGGATTGTAGAAAGTTTCAATGCAATACATGTAGTATTTAAGTACTTTACGTGGACGCCGACACCAGGGTGAGTAGTATAGCTCTCATATTCTTCAAATAGTCAAGCTAAAAACTAGAAGATTTTTGATTTTTCACTATATATACATATAAGGAAAACAAGCCCCGCCCCATGACAGCCATGTTTTTCAAAGGATCAACAATCTTGGTAGATTTTTTGAGCCAAATTAGTTTTAAAATCGGGTCATTCCTTTTGGACAAGAAGTTTTTTAAAGTTTTCACTATTTTGACATGTCAGGAAAACAAGTTTAAATTGTTTTTCAACTAAACAACATGGCTTGAAGAAATTTGACAGAGGCACATTTCTACAAAATTATTTGAAAATCGTTCAGACACTTTCGGAGGAGAAGATTTTTTAATCTTTCACTATAGCTTGATATAAGGCAAAATATAGCATCCTGGCGGCCATGTTTTTTTACCGATCAACATGGCTTGAAGGAATCTGATAGAGGGTCACCCAAGGAATATTTCTATAAAATTATTTGAAAATTGGCCCAACACTTTCGGAGGAGAGTCCTGGTAGCTCAGTCGGTAACGACGCGGGCTGTCAATCCAGGGGTAGTGAGTTCGAATCCCGGCTCGGCCAACTTTCTTTCCGACGTTTGACAAAAGTCATTGCGACATGCGTCATTCGTCTTCCACCAATGGGCTCAGTCTATGTGGAAAAGCAGCCACTTGCTTTGGAAGATTGTTGTGTGGAGTACTGGTGTGTGAAAACCAGGAAACACATGAGTAGGTGAACTGGCCGCCGTGATATGACTGAGAAATTGTTAAAAACGGTTTTAAACCCCAATCAATCGGAGGAGAAGGATTTTCAAGTTTTCACTATAGCCATATAGGGAAAAATAGCCCCACCTCCCTGGTGACCATGTTTTTCGACCAATAAACATGACTTGAAGGAATCTGATAGAGGGTGAACCAAGAACATTTTTATAAAATTATTTGAAAATCTGCCAGACACTTTAGGAGGAGAGGATTTTTTATGTTTTCCCTATAGCCAAATAGCCCCACGCTCTGGCAGCCTTGATCAATCAACATGGCTTGACAGAATCTGATAGAGGGTCATCCAAGGAACATTTCTACAAAATTATTTGAAAATCGGCCAAACAGTCTTGGAGCAGAAGAACTTTTTTTTTTTTCGGTTGCCATGGAAACCAGAATTGTGCATGGATCCAAAAAAATTGAAGGAATTTAGAAGAGGACATTGAGAGGATTCTATCTATAAAGTTTCATCCCAAGTGGCCAAGTGGTTAGGGAGTAGTCGTTTGAAGCAAAAAGTTGGCGCACACACGTACGACGGACAATTCGCTAGTAGAAATGGTTAGTTCAAAATTGTAAAAACTTCTACACAATAAGTGGACATATTGGTGTACAAAAAACAGTCTTTAAAATATTTAAGTCATTACTGAGCCAGACTGCATGGTGTCTAAATAGGTTTGTGGTCTGAGAAGTAACTCTCAAATACACCAGTACTTATGTTTTTTCTCTGAATGTTAGTGTAGATATGGTCGAGCTGTGAATTATAATCTGTTGTTGCAGACTATACACTGTGACAGATGCTTCATAGCACTGATTGGCATTATACCACCTTTATTTAGATGAATGTTGAAATCTCCTAGGATTAAAATGGAGCCCCCATTTAACTTGGCAAGAAAATCTCCGAAGAATATATTTATGACTATATATTTTGTTTTTGGTGAAATGTACACTCCAATCACTAAAAAATTCTGCCACCGAGATAGCAACGAATTCTATAACACCACTGTGAATATATTACTGTTTTTCTATTTTTAGTACCAAAATCTAATCTGATTAAAGATATTCATAATATGTTGAAGTACATACATTATGTATTTATTTATTGTGAAAAATTTGAAATCAATGAAACAAACAAGAGGAACAAGAGGGCCAGTATTGCTCCACTGCCATTAGGCAAAAATTAACCCTCAAAACAGCACAGTCCCCTGATGGCCATGTTTTTGACCAATCAACATGACTTGAAGGAATCTGATAGTGTCACCCTAGGAACATTTCTACAAAATTATTTGAACAACAAACAGCCCGACACTTTCGGAGGAGAAGATTTTTAAAGTTTTCGCTATAGCCATATAAGGCTAAATAGCCCCACCCTCTGGCGGCTATGTTTTTCGACCAATCAACATGGCTTGAAGGAATCTGATAGAGGGTCTCCCAATGAACATTTCTACAAAATTGTTTGAAAATTGGCCAAAAAACTTTCGGAGGAGAAGATTTTTTAAGTTTTCACCTTAGCCTTATAAGGCAAAAAAGCCCAGCCCCCTGGTGGCCATGTTTTTTGACCAATTTACTTAGCTTGAAGGAATCTGATTATGAGTCGCCCAAGAAACATTTCTACAAAATTATTTGAAAATTGGCCAGACACTTTCGGAGGATAAGATTTTTTAAGTTTACACTATAGCCCAGGGCTTCGGAAATTCTGAAATCTCAATCGGTCCGTTGATTTTTTTTTTACCCCCAAACCCGTAAATCTTTTTATAATGGAACTTTTAAAAGATATATATACACAAATTTCATGTTTATTGCAGGTTACCTTGCATAGATGGTTGCATAAAAGTGTCTTCGCTCGTAAATGTCAATGTAGAAGTACTTTACAAATCATAATTTTCCCAAATTTGCAGACGATCATGTTTACATAGATCGTTCATACGATTGTTCGACCCGTACTTGTTAGAAAATGATTGGTGGGGCACAGAAGATACATTTCTCTTATCTGTACGGTTAACATTGTTTTGTCTACATAAAAAAAAAATACAAAATGTGTCTTTGTTGTTTTGGAATTAATACCAACAGGTGTGTAAAAATCCACTTGTATTGGCGAGTGGAATGAAGGATTGGGCGAGTACGAAATTCTAGACGCTAGTCCGTCAGAGCGAGTGGGTTTTCAAGCAAGATACTTAAAATCAAATTAGACGTTTTTCAAAATATTCATTCATGTCCTTCATCAAAATAATATTCTGCATTGCTTAGCTTTTTCTCCCCGTAAAAACATTCATGAATTAACAGGTGCTCTTTTCTAGTGACAATGCCCATCGAAGCATCCCGAATTTCAAGCGCCGTGAAGTTGCATATGAAGCCAACAGGTACTTGTTTTCTAGTTACAGAGAATCACTGTAAATGTTATTGTAATTTCCCTCGATATGTTAAAACAAAGGAGCATGAGATCCTTCTTCGGTAGACATTGCAAGTAAATTGTGTTGAGCCCTTTCACCAATGTATCGTAAGACAAATGAAATGAATTGAAGTTATATTTCTGCCTTATATTTTTTATAGTGACATATTTATTTTTACGAAACAATTCGTAAATATCTCTTTTTCCATGCCACTAGCTTACAAAGGTCTTGTGACCTATAGAAATTCGCTAACAGCCAATCAGATGCACAAAATCATTACCGCACATGCATTCAATGGTGTTTCCTTGGGTTATTACGTCATCCCAGAGACCTAAATAGAATATATATATATATCTCGGGTCATCAGCATTAATTATAACCGAGGTATTCGGATTGGCATTATCTATCAGTTTACTCGATTGTTAAAGATAATTGGATTGATAATCCGGTTTATGTCACGGTGACTATCTCGAAGGTGTACAGACGACTCTGTTTACAAAGTGACCTGTAGCGGAGGTGTTATATAGTTAGCTTTATAGAAATTCCTGGACCGATTTTATATTAGTTTTAATTTATAAAAATTCCTGGACCGATTTAGTTACTAGTTTTAAGATTGAAACCGGTCGCCAATTTCAAAATCGGTTTAAACCGGCAATTTATAGCCCTGTTATAGCCATATAAGGCAAAATAGCCCCGCCGCTTGGCCGCCATATTTTTTTGACCAATCAACTTGGCTTGAAGCAATCTTATAGAGGGTCACCCAAGGAACATTTCAACAAAATTATTTTCGAAGGAGAAGATTTTTTTAAGATTACACTATATTTTTCTTTCGGTTGCCATTGAAATCCAGAATTTTGCATGGATCCAATGAATTTGAAGGAATCTCATAAAGGGTCCTCCAAGGAACATTTCTACAAAATTATTTGAAAATCTGCCAACCAGTTTGGGAGAAGAAGAATTTTGAAGTTGTTTTCATTTTGTTGCCATGGAAACCAGAATTCTTCATGGATCCCAAATATTTGAAGGAAATCTGGTGAGGTCATTGAGTGGATGCTTTCTGTGAAGTTTCATCCCAATTGACCCACTGGTTACTGAGGAGAAGAAGTTGAAGGACGCCAGACGCCGGACAAAAGGTGATCACAATAACTCACCTTGAGCAAACGTTCAAGTAACGACAATAGCTCATTTTTTTCTTCTTCGAAAAATCAGACGAGCTTATAAGATAATAGCTTACGGTCAGTCCTCTTTACTGCTTCTGTGATCTTATAAACCTCTTCTTTCAATCTGTTAATCTCTTGAACACTTTCTTCTTTTTTTGTGTCAATCGCCTGAACTTCTTTCTTTCGGTCGATCTCTTTAAGACTTTCTTCATTTATAATCTTATACATACATACTAATGCCTTTGATGATTCATTACGTACCCTCTGTTCATCCTCTGTTGTCATTGTAATTAGATTACTTTGGAGCTGAAGAAAAATATCATAATTTACCAGGTAAAACATTGATCTGTAACAATTTGAATTTATGTACATAGTTTGTGATGTATCCACTTAAGTCTTATAAGCTGGTAAATACATTATAAAGATGCATGCAGTAGTTAATATATTGTCTAGATGCATAGGGATTCATTAGAACTCGGATTGTTGGCTGAATGAAATCATAAAACGTATATTAGTATAACTCGTATTAAGTTATATTTGCCCATCATAGGCGACATAATTAATTTTTGATATTCCATTTTACAAGATACTCATATAGTTTATGCTTTTCTGTGATTTATTGCGAAATTACAGTAAAAGATAACATGATTATCTCACTGTTTCAACCAGTGAATACATCAAGAAAATATTTCACTATTGCTCCAAGTAATCAGTGTCATCAGTAAGTAAGAGCAGTTCTCATCATTTCAATAACTTGTTGAATTTTAAGTGTCAAACAATAAACATTGAAATTCAACAAAAATATTTGGAGTGCTACACAATATAAGTAGCAGTGAATCTGGAAAGCTATATGTGACGTTCAAAGACCTGACCATGCGTTGCATGTCGCTTCATTGAAGAAAGGAGCAGATGTGCAGGAAAAACAACATTAACATAATTATTATACATGCAATAAAGAGGGCCAAGATGGCCTTAAATCAATCACCTAAGTGATAGAATAGTAGCAGATAATGTAATTAATGATATCTGGGAAAATTTGATCACAAGATTAGTGCAAGTAACTAAAAGAAGTGGACAGTAAGGGTCTTTTGTAATTAAATCTTTGAGCAGTTTGAAAGAGGACAACTAAAGAAATTTCTGGTGAAGTTTGGTTGATATCGGCCCAATGGTTTAGGAGTTGTAGTTTGAAGCTTTTTTTTCTTTTTTTTTTATAAACTTTTTTATTTTAAATCAATTGCGAAACAAGCTTTCAGCTTATATTAATCACGCTCGATGTCTGCTTCCTGGAGACTTAACCAGTACTTGCGCCGTTTGTGTGGAAAAATCCCAGTCAGAACCCGCTCATCACAGGACTCGAACCAGGGACCTTTCGAAGCTTAAAATACATTTATCCCTTTTCTTATGCCACCTAGATGCTATCCTTTTGCAAAGTTTGCAGAAGGTCACTGAAGGAACATCTGCTAAATTATCTTGAAGACAAAAACTTTTATAAGAATGGAATTATAACAAGAGCACCGCCTGCGGGTGTTGAACACTCGTCTGATTTTATCCTTCAACGGTTTACTTATTTTATGTAAAAAATCCTCAAGTTCTGAATGAATATTTCAGTATTATAATAACCTCAAACACCTGCTATTTTTCAAGTATCAATTCACTATTTACCATTTGGAAATAAATCCAACTTCATATACATGATAAGGAAGATCTTTAAGTTGGAAAGATGGCCGTCACAATCTGTGAAGTTCATAAGCTGAGTCTTGTGTTTGGACAGCCAAATGAGATAAGCCGATTGATGCCTGTTGACCAATCACTATATATTTGACAAATTTATTACTTTTATCCAGAAAAAATGGCTAGTTCAATATTGTAAGTTTTTGCACAATTAGTGGACGTTTTGATGTAAAAAAAACATAGTCTTTAAAACATTTAAATCATTACTGAGCCAGACTGCATGTTGTAAAATAGGTTTGTTGTCGGAGAAGTAACTCTCAAATACAACAGTATTATTTTTTCTCTCTCCGATTGTTGGCCAAAGAACCATAAACACAATCCTACAAAATATTTTCGAAAAGAAAAACTACACACTAAGTTTGGTTACAATAATTCAAATTCAACTAAAGATATTGTGTTTTTCCCATTATTCTATTTTTAGAAAAAATATCATTGACCTTGACCCCCATGAGCCTCAAACACAATCCCAATAGAAGTATTTATTTATATGTATTACAAACTTAATAATTTAGTTACATTACGTCAATTGTAACTAAATATATTGAATATATAACCGTTTTTTTATTTTTTGTAACAGTGACCTTGACCTTGTTTGTTTGTTTGTTTCCTTTATTTCCCCCATGTATTTGGAGATTTCTTTACATACAAATAAATACAAGTTATGAATGTAACAATTCAACAAAAGAAAAGAAAGGAGACATATTTCTTTCATTCAAGCTGACATTCTTCATTCACTCACACCCTCATACTCATTCACAAATTCATACATGGCATATTATTTTCTTGGTTATAAGCAGGGCTAGCTCTGGCCTAAACAAAATAATAGCCATTATTTTTTCATGAAAAAAATTAATAGCCAAAGCCAAAGCTAACGTGTGAAGCCCGTGAATGTGGTACAATAAAATAAATGCATGATAATGCTTTGTCAGCATTTTTATTTCATATATATTTATTACCCCTGTATACAAACTTTTCATATGACATTATCAGTTAGTCAAAATAGCAATAAGGTACATAGTGATTATTACACTTGTTTAATTGCTTAGTTAAATCTGACACACCTTCCAAAATGTTTAGTCATTAGTGAATCCTGTTCAGATTTGCAAAAGTTAAATGAAAAAGTGTCAGACAATTGGTTCTGACAAAACATAAAGATATGTAAGACCGAAACATATATGTAACAAGAGGGCCAAGATGGCCCTAAATCGATCACCTAATTGATAGTAAATTAGTAGCAAATATTTAACTGCAAATATCTTGGAAAATTTTATCAGGGAATGCAAATGAAACTGCAAAGGAGTGGACACTTCTCAAGAAACAGCTTATCAGTAAAGGCCATTTATATCTTGAAATCTAACAAGAACTTTAATAAGAATGGAATTATAAAGTTTTTGTCATTTTGCACCTTTCCTGATGCCGCCTTGCTGCCCTGTTTTTCAACGAAATCAATATGGCTTCAACAGTTTATTTAGAGGGTCACTTAAGGAACATTTCTACCAAATTATCTTGCAATCGCACAAGTAGATTATGGAGGAAAAGGATTTTAAAATTTGGGTATTTTTCTCACTTTCTGATGCCGCAGCAACCAAAGTTCTCAATGGAATTTAAATCTTTGAACAATTTTGAAAGAGGACCACCAAAGGAACATTCTTGTGATGTTTTGTGGAAATTGGTCTATTGGAATGGTAGGAGTTGGTTGTCATTTGTAGCTAAAAGTTCAATTTACCCTTTTTGTGACGACGCCTGGTTGATATGATTGTGTAACCAATCAAAACGGCTTAAACAAATTAAATAGAGGATCATTACAGTAAGATTCGTATTATATTTTCTTAAAATCAGACAAACACTTTCATAAATCAAAGCGCCAATGGCACTGTAGTGGCGATCGTATGGAAAATCCTGCAAAGTAACAAGCAGTATATCGGTGTAGGGCTTGCGATGACTCTGGTGCGGGTATATTTGAGAATGTATCAACCCTGCATCTTTTGACAGTAGAATAATGTTAGTTTGCCAGAATGTTGTCTTGGTGATTATTTAGTTACGTTCTGAAATTGGTCATGATGTGTTCAAAATTAGGCCATTCCAAAGTTATGAAAAATCTAGTTGGTATTCGATAGACTACCGTTTTAGCTCATTAGAATGACTATTTGTAATCTAAATTGTTTGGGTAATCACATGTTTATCACCAGGTCGTTAGGCCATATTAAGATAAAATATATTTTACACTTTAGAAATGACTAAAGAAAGGAGAGAAAACAGTATCCATTAGTTTGGTGTTTGTTTCAATTATGTCCGATATTAAACAGGTCTGTTCAATTTAGTCCCTTCACATTGCATGATTGAGGGTTGTCACAGTGTATTTATATGTCTCTGAGGTTGTTAAACTGCTTCGAATAATGTGAGTGCAAAAACAAACACAAAACATGCTCCAAAAGCACAATTTCACTATTTGCCAAACTGTTTAATTTATGAAAATATAGGCATATATTATAATGCTAGATCTTCAAACTCAATTAGGCTACACTGTCAGCATTGATTGCTAATTGACTCTAGAACGTGCAGACGTGTATACATAACGTGTGTACACACTGCCATCGTGTGTCCTTTAAACCTTTGTAAACCAGTCTTATTATCTAGACGCTTTCATATATTTAAACAAGTACAAAATAAAGCGTTTATAATATTGAGATTTACAAGCTTTTCTGGTTTTTGGTCTCGCGAGCTATTTATAGAACCTTTTGGAATTTCCAGATTTGAGTATCACCAGAGTTGTCGTTATTTGCAAGGCAGAACGCGCAATGATATTTATTATCTGCCAAATCATGACGAAGATAATCAGAGTACAACCAACTCCTGCCGAATCAGGTTAAAGGTCAAAAGGTTACGGTTGACTACAGTAAAAATAAAACGAGGCACAGGAGTATCATGATACTCTGCATAGCGTACCCAAGACGCCCGATGATATTTATTATCTGCCCAAACATGAAGAAAGATAATATGTAAATAGTTTAACTCTATTTAGATATTTTCTCGATAAATCTCAAATATTAGTACCAATCCGGTATCAAAGTAGCACTAACATTATCATTATTAATCGTGTGCCTGCATCACTGATGGAACTATATATATATATGGCGGTTTAACGGAAGTGAGTAAATTGCCTTTGCAGAAATATCCAACCGATTGTTCAAATACGACTATATAATTTTGTTTTCGTTGTTGTTGTTTTGGTAGCACTGTGGCGATTGTCAACCAATCGCCACAAAAATGGAATTTTCAAATTTTGTCATTTCGCCCCTTTTCTGATGCCGCCTGACTGCCATGTTTTTCGACCAATCATTATGGCTTGAACACATTTTATAGAGGGTCACCCAAGGAACATTTCTACCAAATTATATTTGAATCTGACAGGCAGATTCGGAGGAGAAGATTTTTAAAGTTTGGACATTAAATCGATCACCTGATTGATAGTGTATGGTGAGTGTAAGGAACGACAACTCTGCGAAGGAGATTGCCCTTGCATAATACTCTGCCAAGTGTTACCTCCCTTAGACCATCAATCTAATAACCATATGTCATTTGAAGCAAAAAGTTAATTTTACTCCTTTTCTGATGCTGCTTGGTTGCTATGCCTTTCAACAAATCAATATGGCTTGACAAAGTATGTAGATGATCAATGAAAGAACATTTCTACAAAACTATCTTTAAATCAGACAAGCACTTTTATAAGGATACTTTATTAAAGTATTGTCATTTTGCCCCTTTTTTGATGCCGCCTGACTGCCATGTTTTTCGACCAATCAGTATGGCTTGAACAATTTTTATAGAGGGTCACCCAAGGAACATTTCTACCAAATTATATTTGAATCTGACAGGCAGATTTGGAGGAGAAGATTTTCAAAGTTTGGACATTTTGTCCCCTTTCTGATGCCGCAGCAACCAAAGTTCTCAATGGAATTTAAATCTTTGAACAACTTTGAAAGAGGCCAACCAGAGGAACAGTCCTGTGATGTTTCACGAAAATTGTCCTTGGAGTTTGGGAGGAGTTGATGTTTAAAGCTAAAAGTTAACACCGGACGGACGACGGACGACGGACGACGGACGACGGACGACGGACAAAAAGTGATCAGAATAGCTCACCTTCAGCCTTCGGCTAAGGTGATCTAATAAGAAAAAAGTAAAACAATTTTTTTTTATAAATATGATTCAGAGGGATACTTTTAATCTCAACTATACATTATAAGGATATTGAAATTCATAAGTTCATCTTGGAAATCTAAACACTCAGTCCCTATCATGATCACTGTCTTTGTCCAAGTCAATTTATTTCTGTTACGAAAAGTAAAGGGTACGAAACAGTCTGCATATAATTACCAAAGTGAAAGTTAATTTCCGGAAAACCTTTCCAGTTAAACAAAAACAAAGCCTGTGTTTGAATAGTCGCAAATCATTTAGACAAGTATTTGCTCGTATTTGTTTTGCAACCGACGTCTAAAAACCACTTCAATGATACATGAAAATCGAAACCACATTGATCGGCGATAAATTTTAATCGTCCGCCATTTTGTTTGCAAGGTAAACAATCTGTTAGATTTAATAAACATGTCCGTCTTTTTTAAAAATTGGATGCATCGAAAATTATATCGGCATTGAATAAATTTAAGAAGTTATCATTCTAAATTGGGGCGATTAAAATGTACAATGAAAGGTGATAAGTTGCACAGTCTTCGAAGTGTATTACACACACTCAAGGATTAACTGATAAGGCGATGACCCGCGGCCAATCAATCTTGTAATTAGCACCGGGGTATGACACTTGAGATAAACAAGGTCGTTCACACTTCATTGACATGTGTTTTCATGCTCTTATACGCAATTAGTAGACAATTTTTTTATCCAGTTGCAAAATAAAAAAATCGCCATTTTCCGTCGCCAAATTAACAAAATAATCGCTGTCTTCATTAAATAATCGCCATTTGGAGACAATGGCGACCTACAGCGCGAGCCCTGATAAGAGTAAACATTCGATCGGATATGATATAGGTATCCTATCAAATGCCTCTCTTATGTATAGTAATTGGTAATGACATTTAGGGATATCTGTTGAACAGGCCAACATGCCTGCAAACAGCTGCGACATATGAGTGGCATAACCTGTAAAAATGTTGGGTACAATGAATATATGTGTAAGGGTACATTCCAAGAACCTTTCTCAAGACAGACTCATCATCGCTGTCGCTGATGAGCTTGTTATATAATGAGTGGCCGTTGAGTTGTTTGACTGAATCAAGAAATGCGATACGTAAGGAGCATATGGCTTGATAGGATGCTACGTAATGACTTACACAGTCGTAATGAGTAACTTGGTCACAGAGCGGACAATTGCTATGTTCGAGGTTACCTGGGGTTTAGGCCCATACTTTTGACACGATATATGCAGAGTGTAGTTCATCGGTTGTGGATGCTATATTCCAGACAGTCGCTATCTTTCGGGAGGGATGAATTATGCGGAAACGCGCGTAATCTCTTTCTTGCGTAAATTGTTCTGTCATTGATTGGTCTTCCAGCGTTTTGATAACATTACGGATGGTGTTTTTCCATGATGTTTTACTGGGGAAAGTTTTGTTAACCCTTTCCCAGTTAGAGAATTGGCTATTTTACTACCTTATCTCCATATAAGGCTATGCTATCTGATAACAGTATTCCCATAGACATTATTGGAAAAGTGTAGTGATTTGATACCTGTCTATTTTATACCACTATTACTATATCAAACATCGTTTAAACCTTTTTTGTATAAGAATAAAGTCTGTAGCCAATTAAATTGTCTTTCTAATGGTATAAAAAAAGTATATCATTGGAAGAGTAGTATGTACGACATGGAAGGAAGAAAGGGAGATAGACGTTTTTTGTGTGTTTTTTACTGTAATAAATTACATGAACATTTGTGTTTGTAATTATTTTTATAAATAAAAACACAATACTAAATATATTATTTAAATGCCTTTAAATCTCAATAAGGAAAGACATAAATGAACGAGTTTGGATGATTGGATCGTTGTTGAATGATAACAATTAATCAGAAAAGACTCATCATCAGAATCAAAAATGTCCGATAAAACAAAATCAGCCATCATTAAATACAGACATAATATTTCAGTTACTAATTATAAAGTGTAAGCTAATTGATCTGATCAATTGATTGTTTTAAAACTGACATCGTCTTTTGTCTGTCTGTAATATTTTATGCATTGCATGATGGTCATTTCATTATTTTATTACCCCTAATTTAATGGACATGCCAGCAGATGCTACTAATCAGCGTATCAAAGCCTGATCGGTGGTTGATGGTTTATATTTGATTGAGTTTTATGACCTTTAAATTCCAATAAACAACAGTACAGACGATTGACGCCTTTTGACACATATTGTTTCCTTCTTTATTTCTATATGATGTCATGCAGATTGTACTGTTGTTATAAATAAATAATACACATGGGAAGGCCGCCGTGACATGATTGAAAATTGTGTCAAAATCTAATCAACCATAAGAGTTTTGTACACAGTTTTGCCTAGATAGTTTCAAAGTTGTCTGGTGCAGATTTGCCATATGTGGGAAAGGGTTAATTGTCCAAACCGTCCGTTATGTTTTATTTGCACCCCATTCCGTTTGATTTCAATTATAAGTATCAGTATACCCACCAATTAATTTGGATTATCCATACATTATCCACACATAACAAATTCGGAAAATCTATTTCACTTGCTGCACACAGCATTTGTCCCAAATGTGTTGTGTAAAGGATTTGTGTCACACCATATGAAAGGGGAGGGTGGGGGGGGGGGGGGGGGGGGGGGATTTGTGCTGACGCAGTTCACTTGAGTAAAATGCTCACGCGCTATGACGTAAGCATTTCCCATAGGCACTCCCAAAATTCGGTGTTAAAATCTGTGACCTTTTGTGTTTGTGAAATTGGATGATTTCATTTGGATTATAAAGGATTTTTATGCAGGTTTGTGAGAAATCATTTGGATTACAAGGGATTTTTATGCAGGTTTGTGAGAAATTATTTTAAAATTCATTCTCTAACAAACAAATAAATATTTTGAAAGTTTGGTCGAATACAAAACAAGAGCTGTCGGAGGACAGCGCGCTCGACTATTCCACCGCTTATTTAAGTTACCGAGATAATGGACTCTAATGTAGTTGCATGCAAAACATTAACCACAATTTCTTAGTGGGTGATAATTTGCATTATATGCAGGATAGTGTTATTTAACATGATTATTTTCATAGGTTTGATGGTTAGATAGGGTTGTATAACCTTTCAATGGAATGCATCAAGTAGTTACTAAGATATGGACTCTTAATGTAGTTGCACGCAAACCTTTAACCATAATTTCTAAGTAAAAAAAGGGCAACAATTTGCACCATATACAGGATAGAGTTATCTTAATTGGTTGTATTTATAGTTGTACAATTGGGAAAGGTTGTATAAAGTTTCAATACAATTGTTCAAGTTGTTACTGAGATTACACTCTAAATGTAGTTGCAAAACTTTAACCAGAATTTCTAAGTCCAAAAAGGTCCATAACTTGCATAAAATGCTGGTTGGTAAGGGCTGTATAACGTTTCAATGCAATGCATCAAGTAGTTACTAAGAGATGGTCTCTTTATGTAGTTGCATGCAAAACTTTAACCAGAATTTATAAGTCCAAAAAGGCCATAACTTGCATAAAATGCAGGATAAAGTTATCATACTTGATAATCTACATAGGTGTGATAGTTGGGTAGGGTTGTATAAAGGTTCAATGCAATGCATCAAGTATATACTGAGACGTGGACTCTTAATTTAGTTGCACGCAAAACTTTAACCAGTATTTCTAAGTAAAAAAAGGGCCATAACTTGCATAAAATGCAGAATAGAGCTATCATACTTGATAATCTACACAGGTGTAATAGTTGGGTAGGGTTGTAGAAAGTTTCAATGCAATGCAGCAAGTAAATACTGAGATATGGACTCTTAATTTAGTAGCACGCAAAACTTTAACCAGAATTTCTAAGTAAAAAAAAGTGCCATAACTTGCCTAAAATGCAGGATAGAGTTATCTAACTTGTTAATCTACATAGTTGTAATAGTTGGGTAGGGTTGTATAAAGGTTCAATGCAATGCATCAAGTATATACTGAGATATGGACTCTTAATTTAGTTGCATGCAAAACTTTAACCAGAATTTCTAAGTAAAAAAAGGGCCATAACTTGCATAAAATGCAGGATAGAGTTATCTTAGATGATAATCTACACAGGTGTGATAGTTGGGTAGGGTTGTAGAAAGTGTCAATGCAATGCATCTAGTAAATACTGAGATATGGACTCTTAATTTAGTTGCACGCAAAACTTTAACCAGAATTTCTAAGTAAAAAAAGGGCCATAACTTGCATAAAATGCAGGATAGAGTTATCTAACTTGATAATCTACATAGGTGTGATAGTTGGGTAGTGCTGTATAAAGTTTCAATGCAATGCATCAATTAAATACTGAGATATGGACTCTTACTTTAGTTGCACGCAAAACTTTAACCAGAATTTCTAAGTAAAAAAGGGCCATAACTTGCATAAAATGCAGGATAGAGTTATCTAACTTGATAATCTACATTGGTGTGATAGTTTGGTAGGGTTGTAGAAAGTTTCAATGCAATACATGTAGTATTTAAGAACTTGCATGCAAAACCTTAACCAAAGTGTGACGTGGACGCCGACGGCGACGCCGACGCCAGGGTGAGTAGTATAGCTCTCATATTCTTCGAATAGTCGAGCTAAAAATGAATTTACCCTTTTATTGAACACGTCGACCATTTTCTTGTTGAAGACGCGTTTGTAGCAGACGACTTTTGAAAAACATCGTGACTAAAGGAGACATTGCTCAAAAGTAGCAGTTTCTCCTTTTACCATAATGTTTTCAACATTACCATTATGTTTTCAACTGTTTGCAATGATTATACTTTATAGAATTTCCTAATTTCTAATGTTTTAAAAAACTTTTTTACACGTGCCAAGGTCGTGTTTTTGTTTACCTTCCATGGACACGCGATGTAAGAATTGCGCATAGAGAAATACACAGTCACGGTTTTATATTATCATTTACTGACAAACTTTATATAGTAACAATATGTTTTGATCCTTGGAACTGCATTTTGAATAATTGAAGTTTAGGTTTATTAACTTTCGGGAATAATTTTCTTACGGAAAAGTCGAGAATTAAGATGTTGAAAATCAGATGCGGGGGAATGCGTATCTATGAGGGAACCGTGAGACGCGGGGGAATGCGTATCTATTGGGGAATCGATAGACACGGGGGAATGCGTATGTAAGTGGGAAAGGGTTAAACATGCATATTTGAATGAAGTTGGTAATGTTATATTTTCTTAATAGGCAGTATATATCTGACACAAAACCTCGAACGTGGCATGACTTTATAGTATGCATGTACAACGTGATAAAGAATATAGCTTTAACAATAGAGCTTGGTGAACTGGAGATCATCTTTTGTAAAAATGTTAACTTTCGAATACGAATGACCGAGTTTAATGGATATATGCCTAGCATGGATTCTGTTATATGCGACCTGGTTCTGTTAGGGTGCCCTTGAACGTTTTTCAATATGGAGTGCTGGAACTTGTTTATTTGTCCTACATCCGGATTGTTCATATTTGACCAAGTTTCGCTATTGTGTTTTTCCCATTATAATTCTATTTTTAAAAAAATATCATTGACCTTGACCCCCATGAGCCTCAAACACAATCCCAATAGAAGTATTTATTTATATGTATTACAAACTTAATAATTTAGTTACATTATGTCAATTGTAACTAAATATATTGAATATATAACCGTTATTTTCTTTTTTGTAACACTGACCTTGACCTTGACCACAGGAGCCCCAAAACATAATCCAATTAAAGATCTTCTAAAATAATTACTACAAACACAAGTTTGTTACATTTTGTCAACTGTAACTAAAGATATTGAGTATACAGTTGAACCTCGTTAGTCCAGACACTTTGGTAAACAGAGAAAAAAGTCTGGATTGCAAATCTTCCGGATTAATTTAGAAATTTTACCGGCGCAAAATTGTCATCTTGGCCTGAAAATAGGAGTCAAAGGTTCGTACCCAATATTATGGTTATAGTGAATTCAAAACGTTAAAAAATTGCAAACTGTCAGTACGATTTTTTCTCTTCAAGTTTTATTTGACTCTAGATTGCACCATTTGTCGTAAGCGAAGCTTAATCATGAGATATACATTAACTGGACAACATTTACGTAAAAAAAATAAAATAATTAGAAAAATGAGCATCAAAATATACAAATATTGAACACCTTATTATTTTTTGTCAGATCTTGACTTGTCTCTTGGTCATAATATCGAAATTTTAATCTCAAAATCAGTTTATCATGTCGGCCATCAACGCCTGATTGGAGCCCCAAAACACAATCCAACTGGAGGTTGCTTTTATGAAAAAGCGCTTGTCTCCCCATTTGCGTGGTCGTAGGGGAGGAAAAGAAATGATGGAGTCAAAATCAATAGGGGTCATCTACAGGTTAGGACCAACCTGCACAACAAGTATGAAGTTCCCGGGCATAAGCGTTCTTGAGTTATCGACTAATTATTTTTATTATTTTTCAGCTGAAGGTCACCGTGACCTTGACCTTTGACCTTGTGATCTCAAAATCAAACAAAGTCAATAGGGGTCATCTACTAATTAGGACCAACCTGCACACTAAGTTTGAGTAATTAAGTTAAAAAATATGTGTTCAGGTGAATGTTACTGTGACCTTGACCTTCGACATTGTGACCTCAAAATCCACACAATCAATAGGGGTCATCTACTGGTTAGGACCAACGTGCATACCGAGTATTAAATTCCTGAGACCAGGGGTTCTTCAGTTATTGAGTGGAAACCATTTTTCAGCCCAAGGTAACAGTGACCTTGACCTTTGACCTACTGACATAAAAATCAATAGGGGCCATCTACAGGTTACGGCCAACCCGCACACCAAGTATGAAGTTTCTGGGCATAAACTGAAGGTTAATGTGACCTTGACCTTTGACCTCAAAATCAAACAAAATCAATAAGGTTCATCTACTTGTTAGGACCAACCTGCACGCCAGGAATGAAGTTCCTCGACATAAGCATTCTTTGGTTATTGAGCGGAAACCATTTTTCAGCTGAAGGTTACCATGACCATGACCTTTGACCTAGTGACCTCAAAATCAATAGGGGTCATCTGCTGGTGGTGACCAACTTGCACACCAAGTATTTACTTCCATGGCCAAAGCATTCTAGTTATTAAGCAAAAACTATTTCTTAGCTCATTGTTAATGTGACCTTGACCTTTGACCTTGTGATCTCAATTGAAATCAAACAAAAACAATTAGGGTCATCTACTGGTTAGGACCAACCTGCACACCAGGTATGAAGTTCCTCCACATAAGCATTCTTTAGTTATTGAGCGGAAACCATTTTCCAGCTGTAGGTTACCTTGACCTTTGACCTAGTGACCTCAAAATCAATAGGGGTCATCTGCTGGTGGTGACCAACCTGTACACTAAGTATTAACTTCCATGGCCAAAGCAATTAAGCAAAAACAATTTTTCAGCTCATTGTGACTGTGACCTTGACTTTAGACGTACTGACCTAAAAATAGGGGTCTTCTAATGGGCATGGCCAACCTGCATACAAAGTATGAAGTTCCTAGGCACAAGCAGTCTTCAGTTAATGAGCGGAAACAAGTGTGACAGACGGAAGGACGGACGGAACGGGCAAAAACAATATGTCACCCCCATGTATGGGGGAGACATAATTAAAGAGATTCATTAGTACTTCCTATACACTATGCATTATGTTCACTGTTACAAAAAATGTGTGTCTAAAACAATTCTAAGTTAAAGACAATCGCGACATTTTTCGATTCTCACCCTAAATGTATATATTACGTATATATTACGTAAACACCGGTTTAAAAGTTCAATATGGTCTTCGGACAAATGGTGATAATGTAATCACAAGACGCTTTGTATGACTGATCATGCAAGATTTAATTTTATTTGAAACTTCTTGTTTTAAGTTAAATATTAGAGTAATGCTTAAGTAATGTACGCAAATTTTAAAAAAATCTGAATGTTGGATCATTGAAAAAAACAACTTAGAAAATTTGGTGATTTGTTATGCATTTAATTTTATTGAATTATTTTTAATGGTGTCATTTTTTCGTGATGGCTACATTTTTACCTTTAATTCTTCTAGTGATATAAAGAGTGAAGTGTTGCCAAACAAATGTTGTAAAACTGAAAATGAAATTTGAAAAAACAAGCAAATTCATGAAATTTATATCCCCCGCTTGCAGGAAATATTGTAGGAAAATGTTGAGGTTAGGTTTAAACATGTCAGTAGACTTTTTATTGAACATGTATTACAGGGTAAATTAAACGAACTTGGCCAAGTTTGTGGCAGTTATTGCACGGAAACAGCAAGAAACGACTTTTTTTGTTAATCAAGGGACCAAAACTCCACCGAAAGTGACGATCAAACTAGGCCTAGCCCTTAAGGCATTCAACTTTGTTACTAAGTTTGAAACAAAACGGTTCACAATTGTGGCAGTTATTGCATGGAAACAGCAAGAAACGACATTTTTCGTAAATGAGGGGCCATAACTCCACCGAAAGTGACGATCGAACTTGGCCTAGCCTTTAAGGCATTTAACCTTGTTACCAAGTTTAAAAAAAAAAACGGTTCACATTTGTGGCAGTTATTGCACGGAAACAGCAAGAAACGACATTTTTTGTTAAATAAGGGGCCATAACTCCGAATAAAGTCCATTGAAAGTGACGATCGAACTTGGCCTAGACCTTAAGGCATTTAACCTTGTAACCAATTTTGAAAAAACAAGAGGGCCATGATGGCCCTGGATCGCTCACCTTAATTATACAATGTACTATAATGCAAAATACATCAGGACAATTATTCTGAATGCAACCTCCACAGTGTTAACAAGATTTTCCTTCATTTGGCCTAGTGATCTATATTTTTTTACCTGATATGACCCATATTCCAACATGGACTAGATATTATCAAGACAACATTCTGACAAATTTTCAACTTGCTCAAAGTAAAAATGCGGCCTCCGGAGTTTGAACAATATTTTTCTTTATTGACCTTGTTTCTGACCCTACATGATCCATATTCGATCTTGGCTTAGATATCATTTAGATAAACATTCTCATAAAATGTCAAGCTGCTGTAGCAAAAAATGTGTCTTCTACAGAGTTAACAAGATGTTCCTTCAATTTGGCCTAGTGACCTAGTTTCTGACCCAATATGACCCATATTCGAAAAAATGTGGCATCCAAAGTGTTAACAAGATTTTCCTTCAATTTGGCCTAGTGACCTAGTTTTTGACCCCACATGATCCATATTCGAACTTGGCTTAGATATCATTTAGATAAACATTCTCATAAAATGTCAAGCTGCTGTAGCAAAAAATGCGTCTTCTACAGAGTTAACAAGATGTTCCTTCAATTTAGCCTAGTGACCTAGTTTCTGACCCAATATGACCCATATTCGAACTACCTAGATATCTTTAAGACAAACATTCTGACAAAATTTCAAACTGCTGAAGCAAAAATTGCGGCCTCTAGAGTGTTAACAAGATTTTCCTTCAATTTAACCTAGTGACCTATTTTTTGACCCAACATGACCCTTGATCGAACTTGACTTACATATCATCAAGAAAAACATTCTGATAAGGTTTCATCATGCTAAAGTTAAAAATGCAGTATCCAGAGTGTTAACAAGATTACCCTTCAATTTGGCCTAGTGACCTAGTTTTTAACCCGGCATATTCGAACTTGGCCTAGATATCATTTAGACAAACAGTCTGACCAAATTTCAAGCTGCTTAAGCAAAAAATGCGGCATCCAAAGTGTTAACAAGATTTTCCTTCAATTTGGCCTAGTGACCTAGTTTTTGACCCTGCATGACCCATATTCGAACTTGACCTAGATATCATTTAGCTCAACATTCTGACCAAATTTCAAGCTGCTGAAGCAAAACATGCGGCTTCTACAGAGTTAACAAGATTACCCTTCAATTTGGCCTAGTGACCTAGTTTCTGACCCGATATGACCCATATTCGAACTTGACCTAGATATTTTTAAGACAAACATTCTGACAAAATTTCAAACTGCTGAAGCAAAAATTGCGGCCTCTAGAGTGTTAACAAGATTTTCCTTCAATTTGACCTAGTGACCTATTTTTTGACCCGACATGACCCATGTTCGAACTTGACCTACATATCATCAAGACAAACATTCTGATAAAGTTTCAACATGCTCAAGTTGAAAATGTGGCCTCCAGAGTGTTAACAAGATTTCGCTTCAATTTGACCTAGTGACCTCGTTTTTGACCTCATATGGCCCAGTTTCGAACTTGTCCAAGATTTGATGGAGATGAATGTTCTGATACACTTTCATGAAGATTGGATGCAAAATGTAGCCTGTAGAGTGTTAACAAGCTGAAATGTTGAAGACGCACAACGGACGACGGACAGACGCCGGACAAAATGTGATCACAATAGCTCACCTTGCACTTCGTGCATAGGTGAGCTAAAAACGGTTCCCATTTGTGGCAGTTATTGCACGGAAACAGCAAGAAACAACATTTTTTGTTAAATAAGGGGCCATAACTCCACTGAATAAAGTCCGCCGAAAGTGACGATCGAACTTGGCCTAGCCCTTAAGGCATTTAACCTTGTTACCAAGTTTGAAAAAAAAAAAAACACATTTGTGGCAGTTATTGCACGGAAACAGCAAGAAACAACATTTTTTGTTGAATAAGGGTCCATAACTCCACCGAATAAAGTCAGCCGAAAGTGACGATCAATCTTGGCCTAGCCCTTAAGGCATTTAACTTTGTTACTAAGTTTGAAAGAAAACGGTTCACAATTGTGGCAGTTATTGCATGGAAACAGCAAGAAACGACATTTTTCGTAAATAAGGGGCCATAACTCCACCAAATATAGTCCGCCAAAAATGACGATCGAACTTGGCCTAGCCCTTAAGGCATTTAACCTTGTTACCAAGTTTGAAAAAAAAATATTCCCATTTCTGGCAGTTATTGCACGGAAACAGCATGAAACTCTATTTGTGTTAAATAAGGGGCCACAACTCCACTAAATAAAGTCTGCCAAAAGTGACGATTGAACTTGGCCTAGCCCTTAAGGCATTTAACCTTGTTACTAAGTTTGAAAGAAAACGGTTCACATTTGTGGCAGTTATTGCACGGAAACGGCAAGAAACGACATTTTTGGTTAAATAAGGGGCCATAACTCCACCAAATATAGTCCGCCGAAAGTGACGATCGAACTTGGCCTAGCCCTTAAGGCATTTAACCTTGTTACCAAGTTTGAAAAAAAAAATATTCACATTTGTGGCAGTTATTGCACGGAAACAGCATGAAACGACATTTTGTGTTAAATAAGGGGCCATAACTCCACCAAATATAGTCCACCGAAAGTGACGATCGAACTTGGCCTAGGCCTTAAGGCATTTAAACTTGTTACCAAGTTTGAAACAAGAGGGCCAAGATGGCCCTAAATCGATCACCTAATTGATAGTAAATTAGTAGCAAATATTTAACTGCAAATATCTTGGAAAATTTTATCAGGGAATGCAAATGAAACTGCAAAGGAGTGGACACTTCTCAAGAAACAGCTTATCAGTAAAGGCCATTTATATCTTGAAATCTAACAAGAACTTTAATAAGAATGGAATTATAAAGTTTTTGTCATTTTGCACCTTTCCTGATGCCGCCTTGCTGCCCTGTTTTTCAACGAAATCAATATGGCTTCAACAGTTTATTTAGAGGGTCACTTAAGGAACATTTCTACCAAATTATCTTGCAATCGCACAAGTAGATTATGGAGGAAAAGGATTTTAAAATTTGGGTATTTTTCTCACTTTCTGATGCCGCAGCAACCAAAGTTATCAATGGAATTTAAATCTTTGAACAATTTTGAAAGAGGACCACCAAAGGAACATTCTTGTGATGTTTTGTGGAAATTGGTCTATTGGAATGGTAGGAGTTGGTTGTCATTTGTAGCTAAAAGTTCAATTTACCCTTTTTGTGACGACGCCTGGTTGATATGATTGTGTAACCAATCAAAACGGCTTAGACAAATTAAATAGAGGATCATTACAGTAAGATTCGTATTATATTTTCTTAAAATCAGACAAACACTTTCATAAAAAATGGAATTTTCAAATTTTGTCATTTTGCCCCTTTTCTGATGCCGCCTGACTGCCATGTTTTTCGACCAATCAGTATGGCTTGAACACATTTTATAGAGGGTCACCCAAGGAACATTTCTACCAAATTATATTTGAATCTGACAGGCAGATTCGGAGGAGAAGATTTTTAAAGTTTGGACATTAAATCGATCACCTGATTGATAGTGTATGGTGAGTGTAAGGAACGACAACTCTGCGAAGGAGATTGCCCTTGCATAATACTCTGCCAAGTGTTACCTCCCTTAGACCATCAATCTAATAACCATATGTCATTTGAAGCAAAAAGTTAATTTTACTCCTTTTCTGATGCTGCTTGGTTGCTATGCCTTTCAACAAATCAATATGGCTTGACAAAGTATGTAGATGATCAATGAAAGAACATTTCTACAAAACTATCTTTAAATCAGACAAGCACTTTTATAAGGATACTTTATTAAAGTATTGTCATTTTGCCCCTTTTTTGATGCCGCCTGACTGCCATGTTTTTCGACCAATCAGTATGGCTTGAACAATTTTTATAGAGGGTCACCCAAGGAACATTTCTACCAAATTATATTTGAATCTGACAGGCAGATTCGGAGGAGAAGATTTTCAAAGTTTGGACATTTTGTCCCCTTTCTGATGCCGCAGCAACCAAAGTTCTCAATGGAATTTAAATCTTTGAACAACTTTGAAAGAGGCCAACCAGAGGAACAGTCCTGTGATGTTTCACGAAAATTGTCCTTGGAGTTTGGGAGGAGTTGATGTTTAAAGCTAAAAGTTAACACCGGACGGACGACGGACAAAAAGTGATCAGAATAGCTCACCTTCAGCCTTCGGCTAAGGTGATCTAAAAAAAAGGTTCAAATTTGTGGCAGTTATTGCACGGAAACGAAGTGTGACAGACAGACGGACAGACGGACAAACCGAAATTAATAACCCCCCTTTTTTCTTCGAAAAAGCGGGGGATAAAAAATGATGAAACTGTAGCGATTGTCTTTGAGAAGGGTCAATAATCCAGTCAAAATACATGACAGTGTTATGTAACTTGTAAAACTTGTCCTTCATTCTATTGATTTGTTTGTTTCATTGGGGTTTTACGCCGCTTTCAACATTATTTCAGTTATACCACTGCGAAAGTTCACTTACTAATGATCCCTGGATAAACAAACCAGGACTAGGCTAGAAAATCATTCTATTGAACATTTGATAGTGAACGGGTATTCCAAGTATCACAACAGGTATTCCAAGTGATAGCCTCGATAGTTTGCATGTAAGTGACGCACAACTTATTAACCAGGAGAGCTCAAAATGAAAAAAAATATTCCCTCCCCCCTCCTCAAAATGTATGACTCAAAAACCCATTTGATATGTTGAAGTATATTATCTATAAATTATATGTGAAAGTTTTTAAATCAATATACATGTAACTAAAACTAGAAATATCACTGAAGGTGATGAATACCCCCAGCTGGTGCCTGACAATGTACATATGTATGAGAAATTCAAGGGGCCATAACTCATTTAACAAGGAATCGGTGGAACCGAAGGATGCTCCCCATTAGGGCTTTGTCAAGTGATAATAGGCATTGTCTGATAGAACTAGTGATCATACCTATTTACATAATACAGACTTCATTAAAAGAAAATAATAAAAACAAGCGAGTTAATATTTATTATTTATTATAGAGTTATGGTTCTTGTGTAATGTATTTCCTCTCTTTAATATCTATCTATATTTCAAGTTTTATCGAAATATCTTTCGTACTTTTGGAGTTGAAATATAAAGTCTAACAGGGGAGATAACTTGAAAATTATTCACTATAAAGTATGGTTATTATGCACTCTTTTTTTTCAATTTTATATTTTATTCGCACCAAATATTTACATAGCTATTTCATGTATGATTTACAAACAGGTACATATTATACAGTAAATGCATTATTTTCGTTTGTTACGTTTTATACATTTTTCCTTTTTTTTTTTACTTCTCTTTAAAAAAACAAATCATTATAAATTATTTGTGTTTGTGTTTTACAAACACTCAATAATTTGTTATTTGTGCATTTCCTTTTTAAATACGATTCTTTAAAAAATAAACAAGAAGAAAAAATAGAGAAAAACAAGATAAAGGACAGGAAACAAAACATCAAAAAAACTAACATAATTATTTGGAGCAAACATTTTTTTTAAGTAATAAAAGGCTGTCAGTTTTTGAGAAGTAGAAAAAAAGATAGAAAGTATAGAAGATCGATAGATAAAAAGTAAAAGCTCGAGTAGAAAATGGAAAAAATGTTTTCTCGTTGGATATTTTAAGGATTTTAAAAAATAAATAGCAGTTCAAATACATTTAGTTAATAAAAGTTTGCCCATTTCCGGTTATGAAATTCTAAATTGTCACCATTTAAAGCAATGTGTTTTTCCATTTCTTTCCTTTTATTCAAATAATTTTTGAACGCATTTATACATGGCATTGTTTTCACACACTTGCTCCTGAAGATAAAATATTTGCTACATAGTATTATATAGTTTTTAAGTGTATTTTGTGAACCTTTATCTATCAAACCAAATGTGACTGTAAACAAATCAAAAGTGATAGTTATATTTATATTAGACAGAAATGTTTTGAGTTCCGACCAAAAATGTTGGGCATAATGACATTCCCAAAAAAGATGGTTTACTGTTTCAATATTGCTATTGCAGAAATCACATAAATTTGATTGTGTTAGACTACATTTAAAAAAATATTTATTTGTAGGTATAATTTGCATGATATATTTGTATTGAAATTCTCTCAATTTTGAATCATTAGTTGATTTAAAGGGTAGTGTATAAATGGATTTCCAATTAAACTGGCATGTATCAAATATTGTTTCCCATTTTTTTTCTGGTTTGACTAGTAATTTTTCGGCTTTTGCTAGTTGGTACTCGTATAAAAATTTGTTTGCTTGTTTTGACTTGAGTAGCTTACTTAGTAATGTTTCTTTTCTATGATTATTAATTTGTTCTGATTTAAGTTGTATTTTCCATTCTTTGGGAATACTTGATATTAAAGACATAAACAAGATGTGTTTGTGAAACACTGATGCCCCCCAATGGCAACATCTTGGTCAAAGGTCAAGGTCGCCAGGTCAAAAATGTTGGTACTGACAGAAATTTCTGGTCATGTCACAAGGAATACACATGTGAAATATGGTAGCCGTACCTGTTATGGTTGAAAAGTAGTGGTCAAGGTTAAAGTTTTTTTCGAGAATGGCAACATCTAGGTCAAAGGTCAAGGTCACAAGGTGAACAATTTTGGTACTGACAGAAAGGTCATGTCACAAGATATACACATGAAATATGGTAGCCATACCTGTTATGGTTAAAAAATAGTGGTCAAGGTTAAAGGTTTTTTTCGAGAATGGCAACATCTAGGTCAAAGGTCAAGGTCGCAAGGTGAAAATTTTGGTAGTGACAGAAAGGTCATATCACAAGGTATACACATGTGAAATATGGTAGCCGTACCTGTTATGGTTCAAAAGTAGTCGTCAAGGTTAAAGTTTTTATCGAGAATGGCAACATCTAGGTCAAAGGTCAAGGTCGCAAGGTGAAAAAGTTTGGTACTGACAGAAAGGTCATGTCACACGGTATACACATGTGAAATATGGTAGCCGTACCTGTTATGGTTCAAAAGTAATGGCCAAGGTTAAAGTTTTTTTCGAGAATGGCAACATCTAGGTCAAAGGTCAAGGTCGCAAGGTCAAACATTTTGGTACTGACAGAAAGGTAATGTCACAAGGAATACACATGTGAAATATGGTAGCCGTACCTGTTATGGTTCAAAAGTAGTGGTCAAGGTTAAAGTTTTTTTCGTGCAGACAGGCCAAAAACTACATCTAGGTCAAAGGTCAAGGTCGCAAGGTCAAACATTTTGGTACTGACAGAAAGGTCATGTCACAAGGAATACACATGTGAAATATGGTAGCCGTACCTGTTATGGTTCAAAAGTAGTGGTCAAGGTTAAAGTTTTTTTTGTGCAGACAGACGTGCAGACAGACAGGCCAAAAACTATATGCCCCCCGAATCGGAGATTCCGGGGAAGTTAATAAAGTCGAAAATTTATAAAATTCGCTTGTCCGGTAGTCGTATAGTTGTTCAACAAATTGAATTCCCCTATCGTGCCAGATTTTATTAAAAAGAGTTTTATTTCCTACTTTTATTTTTGAGTTATTCCATATGAGTTGTTTACCAATGTTGTCTACAACAGGATTATTTATTTCAAACCATAACAAAATGTCTTGAAAAAAACATTTTTTTGGAAATAATTGTGTTATGTCTTTTATTTAAAGATTACATTCAAAAAATATTTTCCCCCCAAATTTGTCAAGTTTATTTAAGTAAAAAAGTTTCCAAAGTCCATTATTTGTAGTGTCTAAAAGTCTTCTAATCCAATTTGCTTTTAGTGATTAGAGAAATTTATAGATATCAATCATTTTCAGGCCTCCATTTTCAATATTTTGAATAATTGATTTACGTTTTATCTTGTCTGGTTTTTTATCCCATAAAAATGCATACATGCTATCATTTATTAGTTTTATTTGTTCTTCTGGTGGACTTGGTAAAAACAGTTAGGGGATAAATAAGCTTAGGTAAAGCATAACTTTTAATAACAGTAATTTTACCAATTAGAGATAACTTTCTATGTTGCCATTGTTTTAAGCAGTTACAAAATGCGTCTATTTTGGGCGTTAAATTAGATTTAAAAATATTTAAATTGTTTTTATTATTATTGTGAAAAATGATTGCTTGATCGGGACTCCAAACAAATTTATTTTTTTGACAAAAAGTTATATTTGACAGTTTCAGTAGACCCGCTCTTAATACGGTACATTTTGCTGTGTTCAATTTCAAACCTGAGATAAAACTAAAATTTTCTAAAACTGATATGAGTGTTTTGAACGATTTTTCTGAACCATCCGTAATAAAAGTTGCATCATCTGCAAAAAGAGTATTCTTAATCTCATTATTTTTATAATTTATACCTTTGATATTTTCATTTTGTTTTATTTCGTTTGATAAAAGCTCAATACATACAATAAATAAATAAGATGACAACGGACAGCCTTGGCGTACACCCCTCTTAATGGGAAAGAAGTCGGAAATATGTCCATTATTTATTGTACAACTTTTCGAGTCTGAGTAAAAAAGTTTAATCCAACTGATAATTGAATCTCCAAAATTAAAGTGTTTTAAACATCGAAACATAAATTCATGATCTAAGCTATCGAAAGCTTTCTCGAAATCAGAAAAAAATAGAAGAGAAGGTAAGTCATTTTCATCTATAAAATCTAAAATTTCATACAATAATCGGATGTTCTCACCTATATAACGGCCTTTAATAAATCCAGTTTGTGTTGGACTAATAATAGAGTTTAAGGTGGGTTTTAGCCTATTAGCAATAGCTTTAGTAGCGATCTTGTAGTCTACATTCAAAAGACTTATTGGTCTCCAATTATTAAGGTCCTTTATATCTTTTCCAGGTTTGGGAAGAAGAGTGATAATACCTTGTTTTTGTAATTCTGTCATTTCTCCTATTTGTAATGAATGATTTAGAGATTTAATTAAGTACATTTTAATATCATTCCAAAAGATTTTATAAAATTCTGTGGTTAAACCATCCGAACCAGGACTTTTATTGTTTTGCATATTTTTTAAACTAATATAACATTCATATTCATTTAAAATACCTTCACATTTTGTTTTGTCGATTTCATTTATTTTTTTAGTTGTATTATTAAAAAAAAAGTGTTCCGACTCTTGTGTTTCACGTTTTTTGTATAATTTACTGTAAAAAGTTGATTGAGCATTTAAAATATCATTTATATCGGTAATAATGCGGGTATTAATATTTAGTTTTGAAATTACTTTTTTCTCTGCCTGCTTTTTTTCCAAACTAGAAAAGTATTTTGTATTTTTTTCGTTTTTTTCAATGTGTTGACATTTAGATCGTAATATTATTCCATTAATTTTTGTTTCAATAATCTCATTTAGTTCTTGTTTCTTTTGTTTTAATTTGTTTGTTATTTCTTCTAAGGTGGTTGCTTCTAATGATGTTTCAATATCTTTTTCTAAATTACTTATTTCAGTTGTCAATTGTTTTTCTTTTTTGTTTTGAATTTTATTTTTTGTTGAAGCATATTTTATAGTTTCATTCCTTATAGTTCCCTTTATCAGTTCCCATAATGTGTTAGGATTAGCATTTTTATTTATGTTGACTATTTCTAAAATATTTTGTTTTATTTTGTTATTATGCACTCTCTCTTATTGATATGTATGTATATTTCAAGTTTCATTGAAATATATTCAGTACTTTAAGATTTATGCTCAATGCAAATAAAGTGTGACGGACAAAAAAGAAAATAATGAAAACAAGGGAGTTAACTTTTATTATTTATTATAGAGTTATGGTTCTTGTGTAATGCACTTCCTCTCTTTAATATCTATCTACATTTCAAGTTTCATCGAAATATCTTCCATACTTAGAGTTATGGTTCTTGTGTACTGCACTTCATTTCTTTAATATCTGTATACATTTCAAGTTTCATCGAAATATCTTTAGTACTTTTTCAGTTATGGTCCAGACATGGAAATATAAAGTCTAACAAGGGAGATAATTTGAAAATTATTCACTATAAAGTTATGGTTCTTGTATTATGCACTTTCTCTTATTGATATGTACGTATATTTCAAGTTTCATTGAAATATATTCAGTACTTTTAGATTTATGCTCAATGCAAATAAAGTGTGACGGACAAAGTGTACAGACAAAGTCGGAGATAATTTGAAAATTATTCACTATAAAGTTATGGTTCTTGTATTATGCACTCTCTCCTATTGATATGTATGTATATTTTAAGTTTCATTGAAATATATTCAGTACTTTTAGATTTATGCTCAATGCAAATAAAGTGTGACGGACAAAGTGTGACGGACGGATGGACGGGACGGGCAGACAAAGCGACAACTATAAAACATGTTGCACTGGAATTATTTTTTATGCTCCCCCAAAGGGAGAGCATAAAAAATAATTCCAGTGCAACATGTTTTTTTACCAATTACCAAGGCTTGAAGGAATCTCGTAGAGTGTCAACCAAGGAACATTTCTGCAAAATTATTTGAAAATTGGCCAAGCAGTTTGGGAGGAGAAGATTTTTTAAAGTTTTCACTTAATCCAATATAAGGCTAACAGCCCCCTGGCAGCCATATTTTCAGACCAATCAACAGGGCTTGGTGGAATCTGATAGAGAGTCACCCAAGGAACATTTCTACAAAATTATTTGAAAATCGGCTAGATACTTTCGTCCAAGAAGATTTTTTAAGTTTTTCACTATGGCTATATAAAGAAAAAACAGCCCTGCCCCCTGGCTGCCACGTTTTTCAACCATTCAACATGGCTTGAAGGAAGCTGATAGAGGGTCACCTAAGGAACATTTCTACAAAATTATTTGAAAACACTTTCGGAGGAGAAGAATTTTCAAGTTTTCACTATAGCCATATAACTCAAAATAGCCCGGCCCCTGACGGCCATACTTTTTGAGGAATCAACATTGCTTGAAGGAATCTGATAGAGGGTGACCCCTAGGAACATTTCTACAAAAACTTTTTGAAAATCGGCCAGACCTTCTGGGAGGAGAAGATTTTTGAAGTTTTCACTATAGCCATATAAGGATAAACAGCCCTGCCCCCTGGCTGCCATGTTTTTCAACCAATCAACATGGCTTGAAGGAATCTGAAAGAGGGTCACCCAAAAGACATTTCTACAAAATTATTTGAAAACACTTTCGGAGGAGAAGAATTTTTCAGTTTTCACTATAGCCATATAACTCTAATGATTTCACTAGAAACTAGCGAGTTCATTGGACAAGAGCAGTCACGTGGTGAACCCCATTAATTTCTATATATATATAGTGGGTCAGTTTGAAGTCAATAGTCAACAAAATGGCCGCCATTCATCAATTCTTCCTTTAAAATCACTTTTTTTTTATCCCAAAATCACGGAAATCACTAACAATATTACAACTGTAAATTTTGCTTATTTGGCCTGTCTATATTGACACGACGACCGTCAACATTTTTTTTTTGATATCTGCCTGACACTTTTCGGAGAAGATTTTTTAAGTTTTCGCTATAGCCATATAAGGCAAAATAGCAACGCCCTCTGGCGGCCATGCTTTTCGACAAATCAACTTGGCTACAAAATCATTTGAAAATCGGCCTGACACTTTCGTCGGAGAAGATTTTTTAAAGTTTTCACTATAGCCATATAAGGCAAAGTAGCTCCCCCCCCCACTGACGGCCATGTTTTTTGACCAATCAACATGGCTTGAAGGAATGTTATAGAGGGTCATCCAAGGAAAATTTCTACAAATTGATTTGAAAATCTGCAAACTAGTTTTGGAGAAGAAGAATTTTGATTTTTTTTTCGTTTCGTTGCCATGGAAACCAGAATTCTGCATGGATTCCAAAAATTTGAAGGAATCCTGGTGAGGTCATTTAGAGGATGCTTTCTGTGAAGTTTCATCTCAATTGACCCACTGGTTACTGAGGAGAAGATGTTAACGCATGCTGGACAAAAGGTATTCTGTAGAGTGTTAACAAGGCAAATGTTGACAATGCACAACGGACCGACGACGACGGTCAAAATGTGGTCACAATAGCTCACCTTGAGCATTTAGTACTCAGGTGAGCTAAAATCCCATCTTGTTCTTTGTTATGAATATTGAACTGGATCTTAAACTGAGTAATTTGAAATGTAATTCAGAGTTGTCAGTTTTTTGCTTTATTTGGGTTTTACACAGGTTTCAACATTATCATGAGAACAGAACACTTATTCACGAACCCTGGGTAAACAAACCAGCACTAGGCTAGGTTGCCTTACGAAGAACAAAATCCTTCAAACGGCGAGCGGGTCAAGCGTCTATTGATCGAGATTTACAAACCACGTGATCATTATAGTGGATTCTGAAAATGACCGCGATATTTATTTTGTTGTGAAAGGAAACGAGCGGTGGAAAACTGTTTTTACACATCTAGGAAACTAAATAAGGTAAATAGTTTGATAATAATTAATTATGTTTTTGATATTTATTAATTCATATTTATAGGAGAAGTAGCCCTATGTGGAAAACTTGTTTTAATATCTTGTTTGCAAATATTGTGAAGTCAAGTGCTCTGTATTGTGACAGCTATTTGTTTATGTATATTCACAGCAATAAAAATAATATTTTCATACCTTCCGATTCCTATTTCAGGTCTAATATAGGAAATTTTGATGGTTGATTTTGTTTATCATTGTTTATCATTTATTTGGAAGTTCTATCGAATTGTATGTGAAAGTGAAAGTACAGATTATACTGATTTGGAATATTGTGATACCACCGTCTACCACTAGAATGAGCAAAAAGACATGTTAATAAATTACATTTTTCAAATATTCTGTGTCAATTTAAAACATTTGTCTTGTCGGGAAGACTTATATCTTTCAACGGTGCGCAACTTTTGTTCAAATTGACTACCCTATCATTTTCAGGGTGAGGGGATTTTGAGTGTCTCCCTTAGATTCTAATTTATCAATCAATCAATCAATCTTATGTTTGTGATGTTATGCAGCCTTAAGCATCTTTTATGTTATAGTATAACAGTTTCCTGTGACAATTATCAAAAATAGTATAAGTAAAATAATTCTAAGCATTGCTCATCAATAATGATCTTACTCTTGTAACACGGAACATCAAGTTAGCCAACCATTACAACCAACATTGTTAACCAGTCTGGAAAATGTATGTTTGTTCTTGTTCTTCCATTCTCAGGAATATTGTTATGCTACCAACCTTTGATGTTATTTTTAGTCTATATTTGATTTTACCTGATGTAACTTGTCTTTAGCATCCTTCACTTTGGTTAGACCTTGTAGATGTTTTGAATCATTTAAAACATCAATCAGTATGTTGAAATAGTAGTTCAGATTTGTGGTTGGTGTCTCCATCTCTTCATCAAGCATGATGATATCTATGATATCTATGACCTACATGTATAGAAATAATTAAAAGTAAAAATATTTATCTAGATACCACATTGTTTGAGATCAGTAGCAAATGTATCAATATAATAATGACAACATTTCTACAAAACTATTTGAAAATCTTCCTGATAAATTATTACTTTCAGAGAAAATTTTAACATTTTCACTATAGCCATATTAGGCAAAACAGACCAACCCCCTCGTGGACATTTCTTTTTATCAATCAACATGGCTTGAAGGAATCTTATAGAGGGTCACCCAAAGAACATATCTACAAAATTGTATGACAAAGTAAAGTCATTATGACCTTTTACCTCCAAATATGACCTAAACAGGTCCTCCAAATGGACAACATTTTCTTTCGCCAACAGATTCGTCAAATTGAAAAAAAGGTAGCCAAAATAAACAAGAAGGCCAAGCTGACTCTAAATCAAGCACTTAATCTTTGAACAATTTGAAAGAGGACCACAAACGGAGCATTCCTGTGAAGTTTGGTTGATATAAGTAAGCACAATGATTTAGGAGATGTCATTTGAAGCTAAACGTTCATTTATGGGTAGCTCTTTTCTGACGCCACTTAACAGCTATCAATTTTAACCAAACAAATTATGTAAGGGGCTTATACTAAAGGGATATTTCTGCTAAATTATCTTGATATCTGACAATAACCTAAATGGGAGCAGAATTATAAAGTTTTGTCACTTTCCCCTTGTTTGATACTGCCTTTGTGCCCTGCTTTTCAACCAACGGTGACCAATATGGCTTGAACAGTTTTTGTAGAGGGTCACTCAAGGAACATTTCTATCAGAAGTTAGATTGAAATGGGTCTAGTGGTTTAGGAGATGTTGTTTTAAGCTAAAGGTTAACGACGGACTCCACAGACAACAGACAAGTGATCAGAATACATCATCTTGAGCCTTGGGTTCGGGTGATCTATAAAGTTGGAGATAAAATTTGAGCCATCTTTGAAGCCAATTTATTATGCATGGAAAAAAAAAATCAACGGACAGAGGTTTTGAATTAGATGCCCACAGGCAACATGTTGAGCCCGCTCCAAAAGGGTTTGTCACAAACGTAGCGCTCTTCCATGCAATTGCAACACAGACTAACAAAGAGTTGACCTGGTAGTAGTTAATTAAGGGCCTTCTGCGATACCGAAGTGGTTGAAAATGTCAAAAGTACAATAACCCAACATTTTGTTTTTCTTTTTGAGATACCACATTTTTCTGAAGTTAAAAAAACACCATTTTTAGCATGTTTTGTGTATGAAAGGTTCAGGCATATTCAACAAAGGAATAATTTTACACACCAACACATGTATTGGAAATGTTATTTCAGTCGCAAATAGAATTATTCAATTCCTCTCCTTCAAAAACCCAAATGTTTGTAATTCCATTAATTTGTCAAACACTAGGTTAAAATGAAAGTGACGCATTTCATTATTGTCTCGAAGTCAAACAATCAATTGTCAAAATGTTAACCTTTAAAATGTGTGAACTTGACCTTCCATGTACAGACCTCGGTCTTCATTTGACATGCTATCTGATCATGGTGTACATGTGTGCTAAGTTACTTGGGAATCCTTTGATGCATGGTTGAGATGTGAGCAAGACATTAGGTACAGTCCTATCAAACATTTCTCAATTTGAGTTTTGACCTCTAAGTGTGACATTGACCTTTGTGGTAAAGGTCTGGGTCTTGCGCGCCACATGTCATCTCATCATGGAATCATATGATGCATGGTTGAGATTTGGACTGGACAAGGCAAGGTACAGTCCTATCATACTGTCAGTACTCATTTTGTCCTTTGACCTCTAAGTGTGACCTTGACATTTGAGGTACAGGCCTGGGTCTTGTGCATGACACACCACCTCATCATGGTGAACATGTGTGCTCAGTAACTTGGGAATCCTATGATGCATGGTTGAGATGTGGACCGGACAAGGTACAGTCCTATCAAACATTTCTCATTTCAACCTTTGCCCTTTTAGTGTGCGTGAACATGTGTGCCCAGTAACTTGGGAATCCTATGATGCATGTATTCTCATTTTGAGCTTTGACCTCTAAGTGTGACCTTGACCTTTGAGGTACAGGCCTGGGTCTTGTGCGTGACACTTCACCTCATCATGGTAAACATGTGTGCCCAGTAACTTGGGAATTCTATGATGCACGGTTGAGATGTGGGTCGGACAAGGTAGTCCTATCAAACAGTACTAATTTTCACCTTTATCCTCTAAGTGTGACCTTGACATTTGAGATACAAGCCTGGGTTTTGTTTCAGACACACCACCTTATCGTGGTGAACATGTGTGCCAAGTAACATGGGAATCCTATGATGCATGTATTCTCATTTTGAGCTTTGACATCTAAGTGTGACATTGACCTTCGAGGTACAGGCCTGGGTCTTGTGTGTGACACTTCAACTCATCATGGTAATCATGTGTGCCCAGTAACTTGGGAATTATATGATGCATGGTTGAGATGTGGGTCGGACAAGGTACATTCCTATCAAACAGTACTCATTTTGACCTTTGACCTGTAAGTGTGACCTTGCCATTTGAGGTGCAGAACTGGGTCTTGTGCACAACACAATGCCTCATCATGGTGAACGTCTTTTCCAAGTTACTTGGAAATCCTACAATACATGATTACATGACAATACAAACCGCCATTGTGACGGCTATGTTGAGCTCACCGCAAGCTGGCTCGACAAAAAGGGTCATGATTGAAGCACAATATATGATAAATTGTTAGATATAACGGACAGAGAGTGATCAGAATACATCACCTTGAGCCTTCGGCTCCAGTGATCTAACAATGCTACTGAAGGTTCTGCTAAAGACTAAATTTCTATAAATTTCATTTTAGAAAAGGTAGTTTTGGAAAACACAACTAAAACAGAACAACTTAAAACACAATCTTGATGAGAAGTTTTTTAACATACAAGAGCGTCAACATGAATCATGGGTAGAGTCAGAACAACAAGAGCTGTCAGAGCACAGCATGCTCGACTAGTATATGCAGGATAACTTGATTATTTTCATAGGTGTGATGGGTTTGTTCCCGGAACGTCGACTCGTTTCGCTTAACTCCTTTCACTAATCCGGGATTAGGAGGTACCTAAAGGGGTATAGAACTATACATACCATAAATATATTTATTCGATTTTAAGGACGCACGCATTAAATGCATTTTAATAAAGAATAACTATTTAACATTATTAATCAAGTTCATACTGTGAATTTATCTGAAGGATAGACGGTAATTGATCAGAATAATTACAATTTAAATGCATGTTACAATTAAGTTATTTTCTTTTAATCGTTAGGGTATTGTTTTCTAGTCGTAAGTAATTAAGTTAAAACTGTCAAGGTCTCTGTTGAACAAATTAACTAAAAACTGTGCCCTTTGATCTTTTTTCTTTAAAACAAAAATGAACTGTTCTTTTTTCTTTAAAACAAAAATAAACTGTTCTTTTTTCTTTAAAACAAAAATAAACTGTGCTGTTACTTAATTGATGTGAATTTAGTTCAAACCGTTAGAAACATACGAATAACTTACGTATAAATGAAATGATGAAACAATCCAACACTCACTTAGTCACATTCAATCATGGCAAACGCACAGCTGAGCGTTCAGTACATCGTCAACAGAAAAGGGGGTCATAACTTGACATTTGACGGATATATTTATCGCGTAAACCGTAGAAGAGAAGACAAGATGTGTCGAACGAGCTTTCCTGTCTACATTCAACGAAATACCGACAGGATTCGGGAGACAAAACCATAACCACCCAGCAGACCACTACAACGTCGTTGCCAAACAGATCATGAGCAAGATATCTCGGCGCTGCGCAGAAGGAATTAGACCGATTCCCACATTTGTTTACAGAAGAGCTGACCAAACTCAGAGACGTTACCGAACAATGGGTAGAGGGCGACAGACCGATGTGGAACCACTTTGGCACACAGAGCCTCCCATCCAAACCGATTTACAGCCATCCAGATGTTCAAAGACATTCAGAACGCAAATAATATTGGGTTAATACAGAGAGCTGTCGGTGGAACAACTTGCCCTCGTTCTTGAGTTGATGGCTTATTCGGATTCTGCATCTCAGTGTGTTCGTGTGATTATAATTTATATGCTGTTTTCTAAAATTTTACTTAATAATGCTGACAAAGATAAAAAATAAACAAGAGTGCCTCCACAAAATATAAAGATCAAGATTGTTCCTTTTAATTATTGCTTTTAACATGTATCACAAGACTACCATTGGAATCTCTATCATAATGGTCGAACCGAAAAAAAAAAAACATGAGCAAAAATCACAAAACTACCATTATGGTAAAACAATCATTTAATGGAAAAGAAACAGCAAACAAAGTATTGGATTGGATTGTTGGAGCTTAATGTCCCATTCAACAAATTATTTCAGTCAGGAAGAAAATAGGATACATATAAACAGAGATAGAACCCTATAGAGGCTTCCGATATGAAAGTAGGTCAAATGGCAGTGTCGATATTGTCCTTTTTTCCTTCTGAGCATA
Source organism: Serripes groenlandicus (assembly GCA_031761405.1). Taxonomy (NCBI): domain Eukaryota; kingdom Metazoa; phylum Mollusca; class Bivalvia; order Cardiida; family Cardiidae; genus Serripes; species Serripes groenlandicus. Next base: position 176,334 of record JASEVX010000194.1, read on the forward strand.
ACTCTTGCAAAAATCACTCTACCAGATAATCCCTGCTTTATGCACTTCTACCTGTTTGGAAACTTGAGTTGCGTTCTCAAGTGAATATGCTATAGAGACCAAGTTTCGAAAGGCATAACTATTGCAAAAATCGCTGAACCGGAAAATCGCCGCTTCATGCACATCTACCCATTATAGTTATGACATTGACCAAGTTTTGAAAAGATTCGGTCAGAAACATAGAAAGAGTTGCGTTCACAAGGCTGCAATATCAATCAGCTACAGAGACTAAGTTACAAGGGACATAAATCTTGCAAAAATCGCTGAACCGGAAAATCGCCGCTTCATGCACATCTACGTATTATAGTAATGATATTGACCAAGTTTTGAAAAGATTCCGTCAGAAACGTAGAAGGAGTTGCGTTCACAAGCCGCAATATCAATCAGCTACAGAGACTAAGTTACAAGGGACATAAATCTTGCAAAAATCAATGAACCGGAAAATCGCCGCTTCATGCACATCTACCCATTATAGTTATGACATTGACCAAGTTTTGAAAAGATTCGGTCAGAAACATAGGAAGAGTTGCGTTCACAAGGCTGCAATATCAATCAGCTACAGAGACTAAGTTACAAGGGACATAAATCTTGCGAAAAACAATGAACCGGAAAATCGCCGCTTCATGCACATCTACCCATTATAGTAATGATATTGACTAAGTTTTGAAAAGATTCAGTCAGAAACGTAGGAGGAGTTGCTTTCAGAAGCCGCAATATCAATCAGCTACAGAGACTAAGTTACAAGGGACATAAATCTTGCAAAAATCAATGAACCGGAAAATCGCCGCTTCATGCACATCTACCCATTATAGTTATGACATTGACCAAGTTTTGAAAAGATTCGGTCAGAAACATAGGAGTTGTGTTCACAAGGCTGCAATATCAATCAGCTACAGAGACTAAGTTACAAGGGACATAAATCTTGCAAATATTAATGAACCGGAAAATCGCCGCTTCATGCACATCTACCCATTATAGTCATGATATTGACCAAGTTTTGAAAAGATTCGGTCAGAAACATAGGAGGAGTTGCGTTCACAAGGCTGCAATATCAATCAGCTACAGAGACTAAGTTACAAGGGACATAAATCTTGCAAATATCAATGAACCGGAAAATCGCCGCTTCATGCACATCTACACATTACAGTTATGACATTGACCAAGTTTTGATTTGTTTGTTTGGAGTTTAACGCCGCTTTCAACAGCTTTGGTCATATCACGGCGGTCAGTGCACCTACCCATGTTTTCCTGGCTTTCCCACACCAGTACTTACACAACATTCTTTCGAAGCCACTGACTTCTTTCTCACATAGATCAGAGGTGAGAGGCAATGGAAAAGATCGCCCGAAAGAATGTCGCCGCAACCGGGTATCGAACCCGTGACCTCCAGATCACGAGTCAGATACGCTACCAATTGAGCTACCCGGCCGGGCTACCAAGTTTTGAAAAGATACGGTCAGAAACGTAGGAGGAGTTGCGTTCACAAGAAATGGACGTACGGACGGACAGAAGGAGAAGATGACGCCAATATACCACCGCCTCCGGCGGCGTATAAAAAGCGATAAGTGCAGCAAAAGATCAACTAGGGGAAGTCTGCATTATTAAATATAAAAAAAAAAAAAATCAGTTTTCTCAAATGTTTTAAATTTCGCATGTATATATTTCTAGTTTATGCTTAAACTAAATTTAAAATCTGCATCAGTCTTATTTATATTTATAAAGCAATAACTGTCACATAATTACCCTCTAATGGTCCCCCCGATCCGCTCTACCGACCAGCTAGGGATTAAATCGAGTTGACGTTCCGGGAACACACCGTGTGATGGTTGGGAAGGGTTGTATAACATTTCAATGGAATGCATCAAGTAGTTACTAAGCCATGGACTCTTAATGTAGTTGCATGAAAAACCTTTAACCATAGCGCAACAATTTGCACCATATGCAACTAGCAAAAAATAGTGGTTTTTTTCCCGTTAAAGGTCAAAGTGACCTTGACCTTTGACCTTATGATCCCATGACCTGTTTGAGTCATGTGCTGATCATGACCATTACCCAAACTAAGTTTCAGGGTCATATATAGGCCTTAGCAATCAGTAGTTTTAAAGCAAGGAATGTTTCTGTATTGAAGGTCACAGTTAACTTGACCTTTGACCTATTGACTCCAAACTCTCTAGGCATCCCCAACTTGCTATGATGTATGTCCATACCAAGTTTTTACCAAAAGCTTTAACCATTAACTGTTTCTTTACAGAAAGGTCACAGTGACCTTAAGCTTTGACCTAGTAACTCCAAACTCTCTAGGTAAAACCAACTTGAAGATCACAGGCCTAAGTGTATGTTAGTTATAAGGGTAAATGCAAGCTTGCAAAAAATGTTGTAAGTTTCAAAGCACTATCTGTAGTGGTTTTGAAAACAAGAGGGGCATGATGGCCCTGGAATCGCTCACCTGATTTTTTTTTCACTTTAGCTATATAAGCCCCGACCAATCAACATGGCTTAAAGGAATCTGATAGAGGGTCATCCAAGGAACATTTCTACAAAATTATATGAAAATCGGCCTGACACTTTTGGAGGAGAAGATTTTTTAAGTTTTCACTATAGCCATATAACGCAAAAAAGCCCCGCCCCGCCCCTGGCGGCCATGTTTTTCGACCAATCAACATGGCTTCAAGGAATCTGATAGAGAGTCACCCAAGGAACATTTCTACAAAATAAGTTCAAAATCTGCCAACCAATTTGGGAGGAGAAGAATTTTGAAGTTTTTTTCGTTTCGTTGCCATGGAAACCAGAATTCTGCATGGATCCCAATAATTTGAAGGAATTCTGGTGAGGTCATCGAGAGGATGCTTTCTGTGAAGTTTCATCCCAATTAACCCACTGGTTACTGAGGAGAAGATGTTGAAGATTTTTTAAGTTTTCACTATAACCATAAAAGGCAAAATAGCCCCGCCCCCTGGCGGCCATGTTTTTGGACCAATCAACATGGCTTGAAGGAATCTGATAGAGGGTCACCCAAGGAACATTTCTACAAAATTATTTGAAAATCGGCCTGACACTTTTGGAGGAGAAGATTTTTTAAGTTTGCACTATAGCCATATTGGCAAAATAGCCCCCCCCCCCCCCCCCCACCCTGGGGGCCATGTTTTTCGACCAATCAACATGGCTTGAAGGAATCTGATAGAGGGTCACCCAAGGATCATTTCTACAAAATAATTTGAAAATCGGCCTGACACCTTGGGAGGAGAAGAAGTGTTTTTCATTTCGTTGCCATGGAAACCAGAATTCTGCATGGATCCCAACATTTTTAAGGAATTCTGGTGAGGACATTGCGAGGATGCTTTCTGTGAAGTTTCATCCCAGTTGACCCACCGGTTACAGAGGAGAAAATGTTGACGGACGACGGACGCCGGACATAGGGCGATCACAATAACTCACCCTGAGCACTTCGTGCACAGGTGAGCTAAAAAGTAAATTGGTACAAAAAACTTAACCATAAATCTAAGTCGAAAAAGGGCCATAATTCTTACAAAAATCTTGACAGAGTTATATACTCTTGCCTGTTGATGGAGTTAATGATGGTGAATAAGTGTTGTTAGTTTCGAAGCCATATCTGTAATGGTTTTGAAAACTAGAATGGAGTGCTCCCTGGAGCACGTGTGTCTGAGAAAAGGGGCAATTACTCTGATATAAAAAATATTTGGATTAACCCCCTTTTGTGAACCCATCACAAAGATTGATATAATCATTTGTCAGATGTTTCAATTCAAAACTTTGAGTTGAAAAAAAGTAATCTGAAAATTTAAATTTTTGACAGAAAAGGGGCAATAACTCGGATATAAAAATATTTGGATTATCCCCCTTATGTGAACCATTTGTTTGTTTGTTTGTTTGGAGTTTAACGCCGCTTTCAACAGCTTTGGTCATATCACGGCGGTCAGTGCACCTACCCATGTTTTCCTGGCTTTCCCACACCAGTACTTACACAACATTCTTTTGAAGCCACTGACTACTTTCTCACATAGATCAGAGGTGAGAGGCAATGGAAAAGATCGCCCGAAAGAATGTCGCCGTAACCGGGTATCGAACCCGTGACCTCCAGATCACGAGTCAGATACACTACCAATTGAGCTACCCGGCCGGGCTTTTGTGAACCAATCATAAACATTGAGATAAACATTTGTCAGAAGTTTCAATGTAATCCTTTGGGTAGAACAAGTTATTTGAAAACGTGACAAAAAAGTGTGACTGACGGACAGACAGACAGACAGACACCGCACACAAAAAAAGTAATCCCCAAGTGCCTACCATGCTATGCAGGTGACACAAAAAGAAAATTGTAAAAACCAAAATTCTAAGTAGAAAAGGGCCATATTTCTTACAACAATCTAAACAGAGTTATGTACCCTTGTCTGTTGATAGAAGTAATGATGGTAAATAAGTGAGGTTTAAAAAAAAAGTGAATTGGTACAACACCAACGCCGACGCGAGTTGTATAGCTAGCCTTTTCTTTGAAAAGTCGAACTAAAAAGTGAGAAATAACATATGAAAGGATTTTAAATGGATTCTTCAAAAATTGACATAGAAATGGCTCATAGACCTATCATAGTTAAAATCTTCGTGTTTCAAGGACAAAGATGCAGTATTAAGGTCATTATAATAGAGAGAACGTGCAACAGCTTTCTGAGAAAAGGTTGCCGGAACCTCCTATTTTCAATAACAGTGCCCTTGACCCCAGGAGCCCAAGTAACAATCCAATTAAAGATATAATAAATACTTCCTTTACACTGAGTTTGGTTGCATTGTGTTCAGTTCCAAAAATATTGTGTCTCTGAAAGTCCAAAAATACAAAAAATATTCCCCCACCCCTCCTCAAAATATATTACGCATTTGATATGTTGAAATACATTATCTATTAATTGTTTGCCATATATTTGAAATCAAACTAACTAACAAGAGGGCCATAATGGCCCTATATATATCACCTTGTTTAATAGAACTTCAATAGTTTTCAAAGTTTTACACTATACATATAAGGAATACAAGCAACCCCCCTGGTGGCCATGTTTTTCAACAGATCGGATTAATTTGAACAACCTTGGTAGAAGGTTCCCCAAGGAACATGTGTGTCAAATTAACAAGATTTTTTTTAAAGATTTTACAATGCATATATAAGGAAAACAAGCTCCGCCCCCTTGTGGCCATGTTTCTCAACGGATCAGAATAATTTGAACAATCTTGTTAGAGGGTGCAACAAGGAACATTTGTGCAAAACAATTTTCAAATCAGGCCAGTACTTTTGGACAAGAAGATTTTTAAAGTTTTTGACATTTTGCCCCCTTTCTGATGCCGCAGCAACCAAAGTTCTCAATGGAATTTAAATCTTTGAACAATTTTGAAAGAGGGCTACCAAAGGAACATTCCTGTGAAGTTCGGTTGAAATTGGTCCTGTGGTTAAGGAGGAGATGATGTTTAAAGCTAAAAGTTAACGACAGACGACGGACAGAGTGATCAGAAGAGATCACCTGGTGATCTAAAAATGAACAAGAGGCCCAAGAGGGCCAGTATCGCTCCACGGCCATAAGGCAAAAATAAAATCTCCAAACAGCCCTGCCCCGTGGTGGCTATTTTTTTTACCAACCACCATGGCTTAAAGGAATCTTGTAGAGTGTCACCAAAGGAATGTTTCTGCAAAATTATTTGAAAATATGCCTGACACTTTCGGAGGAGAAGATTTTTTAAGTTTTCACTATGGTCATATAAGTCAAAATAGCCCCGCCCTCTGGCGGCCATGTTTTTCGACCAATCAACATGGCTTGAAGGAATCTGATAGAGGGTCACCCAATGAACATTTCTACAAAATTATTTGAAAATCGGCTGAACACTTTCGGAGAAGAAGATGTTTTAAGTTTTCACTATAGCTATATAACGCAAAAAAGCCCCACCCCCTGGCGGCCATGTTTTTCGCCCAATCAACATTTCTTGAAGGAATCTAATTAAGGTTCACACAAGGAACAATTCTACAAAATTATTTGAAAATCGGCCTGACACTTTTAGAGGAGAAGATTTTTTAAGTTTGCTCTTTAGCCATATAGGCAAAATAGCCCCGCCCTGTGACGGCCATGTTTTTTTACCAATCAACATGGCTTGAAGGAATCTGATAGAGGGTCACCCACGGAACATTTCTACATAATTATTTGAAAATCTGCTGAACACTTTTTGAGAAGAAGATTATTTAAGTTTTCACTATAGCTATATAAGGCAAAAAAGCCCCGCCCCCTGGCGGCCATGTTTTTCGCCCAATCAAAATTTCTTGAAGGAATCTAATAAAGGGTCACCCAAGGAACATTTCTACAAAATTATTTGAAAATCGGCCCGACACTTTCGGAGAAGAAGATTTTTTAAGTTCTCACTATTTTTTTCTTTCGGTTGCCATGGAAACCAGAATTTTGAATGGATCAAAAAAATTTGAAGGAATTTAGTAGAGGACATTGAGAGGATGCTTCCCATGAAGTTTCAACCAAATTGGCCAAGTGGTTAGGGAGAAGAAGTCGTTTAAAGGAAAAAGTTAACGCACGCACGCACGCACGCACGACGGACAATTCGCCATGACATAAGCTCGACTGGCTTTCAGCCAGTGGAGCTAAAAATCTATGTACAATTCTCAAAAGCTATAAAAATTCATGTTTGTACCCAAAAACAAGGGCGCCAAATGTCACAAAATACGCCTGTCCTATTTTTTGGAGACCAAGTATAGTGATAATTGGTTGTACATCAGGCAAATTTAGAGAGCGGACACTGTTGATATAGTTTTGGCCATTTCGAAGGATATAAGTGTGGAGTGACTAAGATAATGTGGTTAGTTATCAAACTCGACCAAGATATTCTGCCCATCAACATATTGTCTAAATTGATCATGATCAAATACAATGACTCAAATGATATGGGTGCTTATAGCACTTGTCCGAGATATTATGGCCATACACATTCTGACTAAATTTGGTGATGATTGGATAAAAGCTTCAAAAGTTATTGATTGGAAAATACCTATATGAGGTAATTTCTAGAATTAAAGGGCAATAACTCTCAATTGACCACAGCGATATGGCTGGTTATAGACCTTGTCCAAGATATTATGCCAAAAACTATTTTGACTAAATTTAGTGGTGATTAGACCAAGGATTTCTAAAGTTATTGAACAGACAAGTTCAATTTAAGATAATTTCTATAATTAAAGATCAATAACTCTAGAGTGACTAGAGCGATATGGCTAGTTATCAAACTTGTCCCGAGATATTTTGCAAATTCACATTTTGACCAAATTTGGTGATGATTGGACAAAGGCTTCTAAAGTTATTTAGCTGACAAGACAAATTTTAGGTAGTTTCTATAATTAAAGGGCAATAACTCTTGATTAACTAAAGCGGTATGGCTAGTTATTGAACTTATCCAAGATATTATGCCAATACACATTCTGATAATATTTGGTGATGATTAGACAAAGGCTTCTTAAGTTATAGGGCTGACAAGACCAATTTTAGGTAACTTCTATCAATAAAGGGCAATAACTCTCGATTGACTAGAGTGATATGGCTTGTTATCAAACTTGTCCAAGATATTATGCCAATACACATTCTGACCAAATTAAGTGATGATTGGACAAAGGCTTCGAAAGTTATTTAGCTGACAATACAAATTTTAGGTAAATTCTATAATTATAGGGCGATAACTCTTAATTGACTGCAGCGATATGGCTATAGTTATCGAATTTATCTAAGATATTATGCCAATACACATTCTGACTAAATTTGGTGATGATGGGACAATGGCATCTCAAGTTATTAAGCTGACAACATACTAGACACCGCTGCCGCAGGTAAAACTATAATATGATTCGTTTTTTTTCAAAACGGGCCTATAAAAACCAGGTCACACTCAGCATCTTTAGCATTCAACATGAAGAAGGGTATTCAGTGTCCGACAAATCCATTGCCCGGAGTCCGCGGGATACCACAATAATTGCTTGGGCTACTGTTTATTCCTATGTCTGGTAGCCCGGCTTAATTACTTACACACATGTCATGTATAAACAGTGACTATATGTTACATGCGAAAACCACTCGCTGTGATCATAAACAAGAGGGCCATGAAGCCCTGGAATTGCTCACCTGAGAATGGGCTATTTAAAACATAACTCTTTCAGCACCAATGGCAATATCATCAAGACAAACTTTCTGACAAAATTTCAAGCTGCTCAAGTCAAAAATGCGATCTCTATAGTGTTAACTAGATTGTTCTACAATTTGGCCTAGTGACTTAGTTGTTGACCCGACCTTGTGGCATAATAACACTCAACACGGCAGCTAGTTTCATATAGTTTAATAAGCATAGAAACATGTGGCGACTCCGAGGCCGGCAAAGGCCAGTCTGCTTTTACAGTCAACCAAGCTAGTTTATATAGGGTTGGACTAGGCTATTACATCACAGTCTGCACTCATATAATGTGACAGGTGTCAGACAGAGATATTGCATATATGTGTGCCACGTCATAAGAATATTACAAGCCCCGTCATCAGAAATAATGTCCATTATTTTACACCTCCCATTGTTACACAAAAACAGGAAATATAGGTGCAGGTGGGAACTCACATGGAACACTATTACCCTAAAATAACAATAACGTTTTAAACAAACAATATCAATGTTAAACCAAGAGTTGACATTAACAAACAAAAACTCGAAGTATCATGAGAAATATAACACACATGATCGTAGTATTCCGTATTAATTAAACAAGTTTATAATAATAAGTGTCTTTTAATCTGTTTTTGGAATCTGTAATGTCCTTGGTAGTGGTGTGGACTGTAGCGGTTCCCATCGGTTGATAAACAGCATGCGTCCATGTTGAAAACCATCCAGGGTAGCGTTGGCAGGTTGAATTTATCCTAGTTTGTCTTTTGTTTTGTCAATCACATGATATATAAGTTCATATACACGATATGTACCTTGTTGTGTTAATTTGCTTGTGAAGTGCAAGCTTTTATGATTGTGTAGTCCGAAAATAATGTGGTTTGGCTCGAATGGGTTGGCCTGGTTGTGTTAGTGACTGTATAACGTTGCTACAACAAGTATTTTCGTCTACGATTTTTGAAAGGTGGTATCATCAATGGATATGTAGAAATGTCCATTTACACATCTGAATATAGCTGTCATCCGGATCGTGTGTGGTGAAATTACTGACTAGAACTGTATTCCATAGGTCATACATGTATAAAAGAAACAGTTTAACGCAACCAAGTTTGAAAACAGCCTTCAATGTACACTGAATGTAATTATTCAATTAACTATTATTAATTTGATCTATTGCATATTTAATTGTAATACGGAATTTACTATATGAGTAATTTTAAACGATAACAAAACATTTGAAGTATTTCTTATCTTCCTGTATATTTTATGTACATCTATTTCTATCTCTAGAAAGTAAGCTATACAGCTTTTAATCCTTACTCGAAAGTAAACACGGTTAACACCGTTTATGTTAGTATTTAAGTTATACGCCTTATTCTAACATATTTAGCCTTAATTGCCATTAAGGTCATCTGTGGACCATTTCCTTGTAGAAATCGGTCCTCCCGCTTATTAAGCGATAACATAATCATTTCAAATGCAAACTATTTGCTATTTATTTTCCAGGACTTTAATTAATTCCTAATATCAGTTCAATACTCAATTGGTTCTAATAACATCCTATAATTACGCATTACTCTTGCTCCATCGAGCTATGGCAAGATTCATATTCTGAATTCAAATGCATTTCTTCCTTTCCTTCATTCTTAAATGTGTATTCTTCCGTAGAAATATTTTCCCTTTCAAATTCCTGGCGTCTTAACCTATATTGTATTTCTTTTAATGTTAATTTATCCTCAGAATTTGAAGTCGTGGAGTCACTTTGCGACGATAATCTATCTCGCTCTGACCTTGTCATAAGTTTTTTTACTCGCGGTAATGGGTTTTCGGTTTGCACAGGGCTAGAGGAGTCTGACTGTGGGGGGATAACAAATCTGCAATTTCTTATAGGATTTGGATCTACCTTTTTTGATATTGGCAAGTTCCAATCTTGAATGTTGGCATGAGATAAGTGGTCTTTGTTAACCATGATTAACTGATTGTCCAGTAGATTTTTTATAACTAAGGATTTTGGGCCATTAACCTGAATTACTCTGAAATATGGCCGCCAATTTAGCTCCAATTTGTTTTTCTTAACATGGTTTTTGAAATAAACTGCGTCATTTACCTCGAAATTAACGTCTTGCCTTGTTTAATTTGCATGCGCATTTCTTTGATCTCTTGCCTTCATGATTGTTTTATAAACATCACAGTAAATTTGATGATTTCTTTCCAACATGTGTTTGTGAAAGTCTGTCCCGTAATATTTCAAACGACGATTTAAAAGGTTATCTATATGTAGGATTGGATCACGGCCAAAAAGTAAGAAATAAGGACTCTGTTTCATTGTTTCCAATATATTAAACCTGACTCCTCCCAGTGCGGGATTCAAAACAGTATCCCAATTTTGAGGATTCTGGGGAATTAATTTCTTTATAATTGAAATAAGGGTGGAATGACTTCGTTCATTTTTACCGTTAGCGGCGGGATTATATGGACTGCATTTGCGATGTTCGATCCTCAATTCAGACCTAGTTTCTGTGAACCTTTTTGATGTGAAACAAGACCCATTGTCTGATTTTATTTTGATTGGACATCCGTAACGCCAGAAGATATTTTCATAGAACGCATTTATAACTGACTCGGAGGTAATATCTGGCGATGGAATCACTTCAGGATATCCAGTTAATTCGCACAGAAATACAATAAGATATTTATTGCCTGCTAATGTCTGACAAAAGGGTCCACAGCAATCAACTTATACCTCTGAAAAGGGGAAAGCTTGAATATTGATGCGACCTAACGTGGATTTTATTTGCTTTAAGTTAACTGATTGTTAACTGATTTTGCACTGGACACATGTCTCTACAAAAGTGTTTACTTCTTTAAAACAATTGGGCCAGTAGAAATCTTGCTTGATTATACTGTATAACCTGCTTATACCTGGGTGTCCAATCTCATGTTTAGCCCTTAATATCAAATTAGTAAGGTGGGAAGGGACATAAATTTGTACACATGGATCAGTATCAGGGTTTGTTATGTAATGCAATATCTCATCAATTAAGATAAACTTCCTGTTTTCATGTTTTGTAAGCGAATTAATCTTAACCCTATGTTTTAATTTTTTGATGTCTTCATCTAAGTCTTGTTCGTGACTTAAATTTATTTGAGATAATTCTGAATTATGGGGATTAGCTAAAGGTATGGTTGTTTTGAAAATTCGGCTATTTGTCTTACGTCAAGATCAGCGTTATTAATGACATTAACTGACTTTGAAATGTGGTCAGATGCGTTTAAATGCTCAATTTTGTTGTTGTCTCCCGAATCTGAATGGTTAATTTCAAGAGATAAAAAATCAGCTACAATATTTTTGCTTCCCGGTATGTATTCAATTGTGAAATTGTAATTTGATATATTCAAAGCCATCCTTTGTAAAACCTTGTTATCGAAATATGTTGTTAATAAATGTGTTAACGGTTTGTGATCTGTTTTAATAATAAATTTTGCTCCTTGTAAATAACAGTTTAACTTTTTTAACGCATAATTGATTGCAAAACCTTCCTTCATAATAGTACTATACTTCTTCTGTGATCTAGATAAGGCATGGCTTAAGAAAAATAAAGGATTTTCTCCATTTTCTAAACCTGAAATGTTTTGGGTCAAAACAGCCCCTATTGAAAGGTCTGACGCGTCGCAATATAAAATATAATCTTTGGATATATCAGGGTGAACTAAAATAGGAGTTGTTTCTAATCTGTTTATGATTTCTTGAAAACTGCGTTCGCAATCTTGTGACCACTCAAACTTAACATGTTTGTGGGTGAGACGGGTCAAAGGTACAGCTATATCAGCATAATTCCATACAAACCTTCGGTAATAACCTGTAAATCCTAAGAATGATATAACATCCTTAACATTCTTTGGAGTTTTTATATTTCTCAAAGCCTTTATTTTCTCTAAAACGGGTGAAATACCTTGAGAACTAATTTGGTGACCTAAATATATCGTTGAATCTTTAAAGAATGTGCATTTTTTTGCTTTTAATTTAAGGCAATTTTCCCTTAACCTTCGGAAAACTTCCTCAATGTGGCGGAGATGATCTAGTTTGTTGCGAGAAAAAATTAAAATGTCATCCAAGTAAGCTACACTAAATTCTTCCAAACCCCTTAGTACCTTGTTTAAAATGCTTTGAAATCTCCCGCCAGCAAGACTAATTCCAAAAGGTAAACGGATGAATTCGAAATGACCAAAAGGAGTACTAAATGCAGTCTTTTCCTTATCATTCTCATTCAATTCTATTTGATGATAAGAGTTTGACAAGTCTAAACATGAGAAATGTTTAGATCCATTTAGTGAAGCTAAAATGTTGTCTACAAGGAGGAGTTTGTACGAAGTGGTCTTACATATGGCATTGAATTTTCTGAAATCGATGATAAGATGCTTAGAGCCATCCCTTTTGTCAACAAGAATGCAGGGATGTGAATGTTCACTGTGAGAATGTCGAATAATTTTAGCATTCAATAAATTATCCACTTTTTCTTTAAGAACGCCCCTTTCCAAAAAGGGAACACGATACGGCCTTGATTTGATTGATTCACTAGTTTTTGTCTCTAGGGAGATTTGTTCAAATGGATATTTACTTAAATCAAATTCACTTTTTGAAAAAATGTCTGAGTAATTGTTAATTAATTTGTCAAGATTTTCATTATACTCACGGGGAGCCCGACATTGATATGACGTTTCATGTAAACCATGTTCTGTATCTTGAGTGATATCCCTGTCAAGTGAGCATATATTTTGCACTAATCGCGCAGAGTGGTCGGTCTTGGCAGTTGTCACTGATACACATTGGTCAATCGGTCTTAATTGTCCGATTATACATCCACGTTTTAAACGTATAGTTTTATTGGAGAAATTTGATAGTAGAACTGGAATGCGACGTTTCTTAGTTAGAAATGCTAAGCTGTTTGTAATATGTAGATAAGGCTAACTGGCCATAAACCCTTCAGTCACAGACGCAACTTCATATGAAATATCATTGGAAATGGAGGGGTTTTGCTTTAATTTACCAGCCATTCTGTATGAAGTATGAGGTTTGAGTTCTGTTGTTTTGCATAGCCTGACAAGAGATGCAATATTGGCATCATCTTGCAATGCGATATATTGATCTCTTATTCTTATACAATTTAAATCAAAGTAGATTCTGCATGAATTTGCTGCTAAGAAGTCCTTTCCCAGAATGACGTTCCTAGATAAATTGTCTGCTACAATAAAGGTATGGTTAATTCTTAGCTTATTTATTTTAATTTCAATATTAGCTGAACCTAAAACTTTAATCGCATCGCCCGAGGCTGAACTCAACTTAATTCCAGTCTGATCTAAGTCTACATTTGGTTTGAGAGATTTGAATACACGTTTATGTATGATGGAGAAACAGGCACCCGAATCTACCAACGCACGAGTCGAGAGGTTCTGGATTCTGATAAGACAAGAGTTTGGTATAGAGTTTTCTTCCAAAAATGTATTGAACCAATAGGAATTTAATTTCTCTGAACTGACGTCCTGATTACAGCCAGAGATTGTATGTTTTTTTGATACTTATAATTGTTTTCTGATTTCGACTTCAATTGCAGAAATTGTTTACAATTTGATTTGCGATGTCCAATTTTTCTAAAGAAAAAACATTGTATGGGTTTTTTCAAGTCTATTTTCTTAATGTAACCAGTTTGTGAAGGTTTAGAGAGTCGCCTGTTAAAATTTCCACTACGATTGTCTAAAGAAGACCTAGTTGTGCATTGAGAGAGTCGCCTGTCAAAATTTCAAATACGACTGTCTAAAGTGGACCTAGTTGTGCATTGTTGCCTGTGGCTAATATACCTGTCGTGACAACCCTTTCTACCTGGGGAACACATTTTACTCTTTCACACACTATTTACAGTAACATGTTTTTGTTCTAAAATGGGATTTTCGCGCAGGTCTGATCTTATTTTACACCTTATTCTAACATTGTGTTCATTTACTGCTAAAGAAGCTGCATTTTGAAACGTACTAGGATTTTCTCTTATAAGATGTGTTTGTATATTTTGATCAATTAAACCATCTATAAAGAACACTACAATTTGCATGTCAATTAAATCTAGTGCATTGTTAAAACCGGGGTAAGATTCTGGTACTAATCCAATAATGCGATCTGCGAAATCTTGAATACTTTCAGAATAAGTTTGCCTGATATTTTGTAAAGCCGAAAACTGAATGTAAGGGTCACTAACTTCGCCAAAACGGTTTGATATGTTTTGAAATCAGCCCAATTAAGATCAGGGTTTTCATCCAGGGTACGCCGTATTTAGTCCGAGGCTAACCCTTCACTAAATCTGTATGCAAGAAATTGTTTTAATATTTGGAAGATTGTGTAGAAAAGAAATTTTCTCAATCTCTATTATCCACTTTTTGAATTTTAAGGAATCGCCTCCAAAGATAGAAACCAAATTTGAATTGAAACCTGAATTTGATAATTGATCAGTTAAATTTTTGTAAAAGTTGCGTTATCTGTTTCTCAGCCATGTTGACACACAAAAAATAACAGTGAAAAGTCAAGTAAAAATCACCAACCTTTGATCCTATAGTTGTAGTACTTCTGTTGTTCGTCCTGGTCAAGCGGCATCAAAAAGACCCCTGTGGCATAATAACACTCAACACGGCAGCTAGTTTCATATAGTTTAATAAGCATAGAAACATGTGGCGACTCCGAGGCCGGCAAAGGCCAGTCTGCTTTTACAGTCAACCAAGCTAGTTTATATAGGGTTGGACTAGGCTATTACATCACAGTCTGCACTCATATAATGTGACAGGTGTCAGACAGAGATATTGCATATATGTGGACATTGCCACGTCATAAGAATATTACAAGCCCCGTCATCAGAAATAATGTCCATTATTTCACAACCTGACCCATATTCGAACTTACCCTAGATATCACTAAGACAAATATTTTGACAAAGTTTCAACATGCTCAAGCCAAAAATGTGGCTTCCAGAGTGTTAACAAGACTTTCCTTAAATTTGGCCTTGTGACCCAGTTTTTGACCCGACATGACCCATATTCGAACTTGACCTAAATATCACTAAGTCAAATTTTCCGACTATTTTCAACATGCTCAAGTCAAAAATGTGGCTTCCAGTGTTAACAAGATTTTTCTTAAATTTGGCCTAGTGACCTAGTTTTTGAGCAGACATGACCTATATTCAAACTTGGCCTAGATATCATCAAGACAAACTTTCTGATAAAGTTTCAACATGCTCAAGTTTAAAATGTGGCTTCCAGAGTGTTAACAAGATTTTTCTTAAATTTGGCCTAGTTACCTAGTTTTTGACCGGACATGACCCGTATTTGAACTTGGCATAGATATTATCAAGACAAATTTTCTGACAAAGTTTTAACATGCTCAAGTTTAAAATGTGGCTTCCAGAGTGTTAACAAGATTTTCCTTAAATTTGGCCTAGTGACCTTGTTTTTGACCGGACATGATCCATATTCAAGCTTGGCCTAGATATCATCGAGACAAACTTTCTGACAAAGTTTCAACATGCCCAAGCCAAAAATGCGGCTTCTAGAGTGTTAAGAAGACTTTCCTTCAATTTGGCCTATTTTAACCCGACATGACCTATATTCGAACATGGCCTAGATATCACTAAGACAAACATTCTGACAAAGTTTCAACATGCTCAAGCCAAAAATGTGGCTTCAAGAGTGTTAACATTGACGTAGTTTTTGACCCGACATGACCCAGTTTTGAACTTGGCCTAGATTTGATTGAGATATATGTTCTGATAAACTTTCATGAAGATTGGATGCAAAATGTTGCCTCTAGAGTGTTAACAAGCAAATGTTGACGACAGACGACGGACGACGTACAAAAGGCGATCACAAAAACTCACCTTGAGCACTTTGTGCTCTGGTGAGCTAAAAATCTATAAGAGTAGGTGGAGTTACCCACCTGTCAGATCGCGTGGTTTCAGCCAACCGAAGCGCGTCAGTAATAGTCAATTAACGTGATATATATATCCAATAAGACGGTCCAATCATTAGTGACAATTGTTCCCTGGGGCTATGTGTTAATCCATGAATGCTAACAAATAACCAATGAAATTAAAATATTCAATTAAATGTATTTTGATCCAAATTCCTACTTTCGTTATGCAATGTTAGCAAACTGGTGCAAACCGGTTCAGAAAGACTGAGAAGAAAATTTGACATGCAGAAGTTAATAAAATAAATTTGATCCAAATATTAAAGACAATACGACGACTTCTAGATCTTATCTTGCTGTTTATCAAATATGAAATACCTTCATGATCAACATAGTATTCGAAATAGCAGGGACACTATTAATATCTAAGAAAATGTTTGGAATGAAATCTATAAATGCTTCCCCGAAAATAATAAATGCCCAATCACGGCTTTGTTTACCAAAATTAATTAGCATAACCAGCGGGAAAAAAGTCATATGACTTAATAATTGCGATTTCATTGGATGAAATGAGAAATTGGGTCAATGACGTTAACGACCGAACGACCCAATCATTCTCCATAGTATAAGACAGTGGACCCCGATGTTGACATTCAATGCCGTTTATCGATTTCTAATTCGCAGTAGGGAACCATGATTGGCATTGCGCAATTATCAAAATGGCGGCTATATGTTGCGAATAATACCGTAACACATGAAACAAGTTTAACGTTTTGTTGTCTGTCATTGTTTTTGACAATATTTTATGATTTAATGACGACATTGAACCCGATAAATTTGGCATTTGGTTAATAAAATTGAATCTTATTTAAATATTGTGTAAATTGGTGATGATCAAATACAATGACTCAAGTGATATGGGTGATTATAGCACTTGGCAGAGATAGTATGCCCATACACATTCTGACTAAATTTGGTGATGATTGGATAAAAGCTTTAAAAGTTATTGATCGGAAAATACCTATTTGAGGTAATTTCTATAATTAAAGGGCAATAACTCTCGATTGACCACAGCGATATGGCTGGTTAAAGAACTTGTCCGAGACATTATGCCAAAAATCTTTTGACTAAACTTAGTGGTGATTGGACCATGGGTTTCTAAAGTTATTGAGCAGACAAGATCAATTTAAGATAATTTCTATAATTAAAGGACAATAACTCTAGAGTGACTATAGCGATATGGCTAGTTATCAAACTTGTCCGAGATATTGTGCCAATTCACATTCTGACAAAAGTTTGTGATGATTGGACAAAGTCTTCTCAAGTTATAGGGCTGACAAGACCAATTTTAGGTAACTTCTTTAAAATAAAAGGGCAATAACTCTCGATTGACTAGAGCGATATGGCTAGTTATCAAACTTGTCCAAGGTATTAGGCCAATACACATTCTGTCTAAATTTGGTGATGATTGGACAAAGGTTCTAAAGTTTTTTAGCTGACAAGACAAATTTTAGGTAGTTTCTATAATTAAGGGCAGTAACTGTTGATTGACTAAAGCAATATGGCTAGTTATCAAACTTTTCCAAGATATTATGCCAATACACATTCTGATCAAATTTGGTGATGATTATTGGACAGAGGCCTCGAAAGTTATTTAGCTAACAAGATCAATTTTAGGTAAATTCTAAAATTAAAGGGCGATAACTGTTGATTGACTAAAGCGATATGACTAGTTATCGAACTTGTCCAAGATATTATGCCAATACACATTCTGAACAAATTTGGTGATGATGGGACAAAGGCTTCTCAAGTTATTTAGCTGACAAGACCAATTTTAGGCCATTTCTATAATAAAAGGGCGACAACTCTTGATTGACTAAAGCAATATGGCTAGTTATCGAACTTGTCCAAGATATTATGCCAATACTCATTCTGACGTAATTTGGTGATGATGGGTCAAAGGCTTCTTAAGTTATTTAGCTGACAACATACTGGACACCGCCCGCCCGCCAGCCCACCCATACGCCGCAGGTAAAACTATAATATGATCCGTTTTGAAAAAACGGACGTATAAAAATCTGATTAGAATGCCAGAAAGGACAATTCCTATCAAGTCAAGATTAAAAATTGTGTTTTGACTAGTGAACATACCTTTTCAAACTTGTTTCCAGTTTGTCCTAGATGTTCAGTTATTTGATTCTGAAAGGCCATGTTGTTCAATATAACACTGATCAGACCATATAAATCTGTATCATCTGCCGTGTTCTTGTCAAAGTAATCTGCAGCTGGCATGAAACATTTGGCCAGTTCCCAGCTACCTGTACACCATAGTTTAGATGATGTATTTTGATAGGATGGTTGGCCTAATCTATGAGCTATTTCTATCTCTTCTCTAATGGCTTCACAAATGAGGCATGGAGTGTATGTTTTTTCTGGGTCTGTGTTGTCATGGAAATGACATGGTTGACCTCTACACGTTCCCCATGTTGGACATTTGAGCACATTCTGGATAGTATGGATTGTGCAACAAGCAGCACCAGGAAGTATTCCTAGAACACTTCTATGGAAAATGTTGATTTCATCGACAATAAAATCCTGAATGCCTTCTTTTACATACAACAGTCCAAGCCCAACTTTAATCCAGTTTCTGTAAAGGATTTCTTTGGGATCCGCCATTCTATTGGGGAAATTGGAGTGGTGTTTTGTGTCTAAAAAGAAAACAATGTGAACAGTCATTTTGTTCTAATGAAATTGAAACATTACAAACTAGATGGGTTTTTTTTTGTCACAAAAAAACATATGTCTCCCCCATTGCATTTGTCAATGATTGTTATACTGAAACCTTGACCTTGAACCAAAGTGGTCAAGTTTAACCTGCACATTGTCTCACTATAGTTAACATTTAAGTTGAGTTATTTCAAAATCCTTCAACTGGTTCAAAATGTATTGAAATGACATGAAATATAGTTATACGATCTCTAACCTCTAATTGTGACCTTGACCTTGAACCAAAGTGATTGTAACATGCCCTCTGCACATTGCCTCTGTATGGTGAACATTTGTGGCAAGTCATTTCAAAATCCATCAAAAGTTATTGAGCGGACACGAAATATAGTCATATGAATTGGACCTCTAATTGCGAACTTGACCTTGAACCAAAGCGGTTGTAACATGCACTCTGCACATTTTCTCACTATGGTTAAAATTTGTGTTGAGTTATTTTAAAATCCTTCAAAAGGTTCAAAAGTCGTTGAACAGACAGGAAATATAGTCATATGACCTTTGACCTATAACTATGACCTTGACATTGAACCAAAGTAGTTGTGACATGCGCTCTGCACATCGTCTCAGTATGGTGAACATATGTTGTGAGCGTTTACAAAATCTTTCTAACAATTCAAAAGTTATTGAGCGGACACAAAATATTGACATATGATCTTGGACTTCTAATTGCGACCTTGACCTAAGAACCAAAGTAGTTGTAATATGCCTACAACAAGAGGGGCAAAATGGCTCTCAATCGATCACATGAATGATAGTAAATTGGTAGCAATATTTAACTGCAAATTTATCAACAACTTTAATAAGAATGGAATTATAAAGTTTTGTTATTTTGTGCCTTTCCTGATGCCACCTTCTGCCCTGTTTTTCACCGAAATAAATATGGCTTGAACAGTTTTCGTAGAGGGTCACTCAAAGAACATTTCTACCAAATTATCTTAGAATCAACAAGCAGATTATGGAGGAAAAGGATTTTAAAGTTTGGGTATTTTTTCTCACTTTCTGATGCCGCAGCAACCAAAGTTCTACACAGAATGTAAGTATTTGAACAATTTTGAAAGAAGACCAACAAAGGAACATTCCTGTGAAGTCAAGTTGAAATTGGTCCAATGGAATGGTCGGAGTTGTCATTTGTAGCTAAAAGTTCAATTTACCCCTTTTGTGATGACACCTGGTTGCTATGTTTTAATTAATCAATATGGCTTGAACAAATTAAGTAGAGGATCACTGAAGCAAGATTCCTATTCAATATTGGAATTTTCAATTTTTTGTCATTTTGCCCCTTTTCTGATGCCTCCTGACTGCCATGTTTTTCAACCAATCAGTATGGCTTGAACAATCTTTGTAGAGGGTCATCCAAGGAACATTTCTACAAAATAACATTGGAATCTGACAAGCAGATTCAGAGGAGAAGATTTTTAAAGTTTGGAAATTTTGCCCCCTTTCTGATGCTGCAGTAACCAAAGTTCTCAATGGAATTTAAATCTTTGAACAATTTTGAAAGAGGGCCAGCAAACAAGAGGCCCAAGAGGGCCAGTATCGCTCCACGGCCATAAGGCAAAAATAAAATCTCCAAACAGCCCTGCCCCGTGGTGGCTATTTTTTTTACCAACCACCATGGCTTAAAGGAATCTTGTAGAGTGTCACCAAAGGAATGTTTCTGCAAAATTATTTGAAAATATGCCTGACACTTTCGGAGGAGAAGATTTTTTAAGTTTTCACTATGGTCATATAAGTCAAAATAGCCCCGCCCTCTGGCGGCCATGTTTTTCGACCAATCAACATGGCTTGAAGGAATCTGATAGAGGGTCACCCAATGAACATTTCTACAAAATTATTTGAAAATCGGCTGAACACTTTCGGAGAAGAAGATGTTTTAAGTTTTCACTATAGCTATATAACGCAAAAAAGCCCCGCCCCCTGGCGGCCATGTTTTTCGCCCAATCAACATTTCTTGAAGGAATCTAATTAAGGTTCACACAAGGAACATTTCTACAAAATTATTTGAAAATCGGCCTGACACTTTTGGAGAAGAAGATTTTTTAAGTTTGCTCTTTAGCCATATAGGCAAAATAGCCCCGCCCTGTGACGGCCATGTTTTTTTACCAATCAACATGGCTTGAAGGAATCTGATAGAGGGTCACCCACGGAACATTTCTACATAATTATTTGAAAATCTGCTGAACACTTTTTGAGAAGAAGATTATTTAAGTTTTCACTATAGCTATATAAGGCAAAAAAGCCCCGCCCCCTGGCGGCCATGTTTTTCGCCCAATCAAAATTTCTTGAAGGAATCTAATAAAGGGTCACCCAAGGAACATTTCTACAAAATTATTTGAAAATCGGCCTGACACTTTCGGAGAAGAAGATTTTTTAAGTTCTCACTATTTTTTTCTTTCGGTTGCCATGGAAACCAGAATTTTGAATGGATCAAAAAAAATTGAAGGAATTTAGTAGAGGACATTGAGAGGATGCTTCCCATGAAGTTTCAACCAAATTGGCCAAGTGGTTAGGGAGAAGAAGTTGTTTAAAGGAAAAAGTTAACGCACGCACGCACGCACGCACGGACGCACGACGGACAATTCGCCATGACATAAGCTCGACTGGCTTTCAGCCAGTGGAGCTAAAAACAAGATGTGTTTGTGAAACACTGATGCCCCCGAATGGCAACATCTAGGTCAAAGGTCAAGGTCACAAGGTAAACAAGAGGGCCATGATGGCCCTGGAATCGCTCACCTGTTTGTTTTTTTCACTTTAGCTATATAAGCCCCGCCCCCTGGCAGCCATAGTTTCTGACCAATCAACTTGGCTTGAAGGAATCTGATAGAGGGTCACCCTAGGAACATTTCTACAAAATTATTTGAAAATCGGCCAGACACTTTTGGAGAAGATTTTTTAAGTTTTCACTATAGCCATATAATGCAAAATAGCCCTGCCCACTGGTGGCCATGTTTTTTTTACCAATCAACATGGCTTGAAGGAATCTGAAAGTGGGTCATCCAAAGAACATATCTACAAAATTATTTGAAAATCGGCCTGACACTTTCGGAGAAGGAAGATTTTTTAAGTTTTCACTATAGCCATATAAGGCAAAATAGCCCCGCCCCCCCTGGCGGCCATGTTTTTCGACCAATCAACTTGGCTTGAAGGAATCTGATAGAGAGTCATCCAAGGAACATTTCTACAAAATTATTTAACAAGAGGGCCATGATGGCCCTGGAATCGCTCACCTGATTTTTTTTTTCCACTTTAGCTATATAAGCCCCGCCATCTGGCGGGCATAGTTTCCAACCAATCAACTTGGCTTTAAGGAATCTGATAGAGGGTCACCCTAGGAACATTTCTACAAAATTATTTGAAAATCGGCCTGACACTTTTGAAGGAGAAGATTTTTTAAGTTTTCACTATAGCAATAAAAGGCAAAATAGCCCCGCTCCCTGGCGGCCATGTTTTTTGACCAATCAACATGGCTTGAAGGAATCTGATAGAGGGTCATCCAAGGAACATTTCTACAAAATTATTTGAAAATCGGCCCGACACTTTTGGAGGAAAAGATTTTTTAAGTTTGCACTATAGCTATATAAGGCAAAAAAGCCCCGCCCCCCTGGCGGCCATGTTTTTCGACCAATCAACATGGCTTCAAGGAATCTGATAGAGAGTCACCCAAGGAACATTTCTACAAAATAAGTTCAAAATCTGCCAACCAGTTAGGGAGAAGTAGAATTTTGAAGTTTTTTTCGTTTCGTTGCCATGGAAACCAGAATTCTGCATGGATCCCAAAAATTTGAAGGAATTCTGGTGAGGTCATTGAGAGGATGCTTTCTGTGAAGATTCATCCCAATTGACCCACCGGTTACTGAGAAGAAGATGTTGAAGATTTTTTAAGTTTGCACTATAACCATAAAAGGCAAAATAGCCCCGCCCCCTGGCGGCCATGTTTTTGACCAATCAACATGACTTGAAGGAATCTGATAGAGGGTCGCCCAAGGAACATTTCTACAAATTTATTTGAAAATCGGCCTGACACTTTTGGAGAAGAAGATTTTTTAAGTTTGCACTATAGCCATATAAGGAAAAATAGCCCCGCCCCCCCTGGCGGCCATGTTTTTCGACCAATCAACATGGCTTGAAGGAATCTGATAGAAAGTCACCCGAGGAACATTTCTACAAAATTATTTGAAAATCGGCCCGACACTTTCGGAGAAGAAGATTTTTTAAGAATTTTGAAGTTTTTTCATTTCGTTGCCATGGAAACCAGAATTCTGCATGGATCCCGAAAATTTTAAGGAATTCTGGTGAGGACATTGAGAGGATGCTTTCTGTGAAGTTTCATCCCAGTTGACCCACCGGTTACAGAGGAGAAAATGTTGACGGACGACGGACGACAGACGACGGACAACGGACGCCGGACATAGGGCGATCACAATAACTCACCTTGAGCACTTCGTGCACAGGTGAGCTAAAAATCAGCCTGACACTTTCGGAGGAGAAGATTTTTTAAGTTTTCACTTTGGCCATATAAGGCAAAAAAGCCCCGCCCCCTGGCGGCCATGCTTTTAGACCAATCAACATGGCTTGAAGGAATCTGATAGAGGATCACCCAAGGAACATTTCTACAGAATTATTTGAAAATCGGCCTGACACTTTTGGAGGAGAAGATTTTTTAAGTTTGCACTATAGCCTAATAAGGCAAAATAGCCCTGGCGGCCATGTTTTTCGACCAATCAACATGGCTTGAAGGAATCTGATAGAGGGTCACCCAAGGAACATTTCTACAAAATTATTTGAAAATCGGCCTGACACTTTCGGAGGAGAAGATTTTTCAAGTTTTCACTATAGCCATATAAGGCAAAATAGCCCCGACCCCCTGGCGGCCATGTTTTTCAACCAATCAACATGGCTTGAAGGAATCTGATAGAGGGTCATCTAAGGAACATTTCTACAAAATTATTTGAAAATCTGCCAACCAGTTTGGGAGAAGAAGAATTTTGAAGTTTTTTCGGTTTCGTTGCCATGGAAACCAGAATTTTGCATGGATCCCAAAAATGTGAAGGAATTCTGGTGAGGTCATTGAGAGGATGCTTTCTGTGAAGTTTCATCCAAATTGACCCACTGGTTACTGAGGAGAAGAAGTTGACGGACGACGGACGCCGGACAAAAGGCGATCACAATAACTCACCTTGAGCAAAGCTCAGGTGAGCTAAAAATGTTGGTACTGACAGAAAGGTCATGTCACAAGAAATACACATGTGAAATATGGTAGCCGTACCTGTTATGGTTCAAAAGTAGTGGTCAAGGTTAAAGTTTTTTTCGACAGACAGGCCAAAAACTAGATGCCCACCAAATCGGTGATTCCGGGGGCATAAAAAGGAACATTCCTGTGAAGTTAAGTTGAAATTGGTCCTGTGGTTAGGGAGAAGATGATGTTTAAAGCTAAAAGTTAACGACAGATAACTGACAACTGACGGACAGAGAGTGATCAGAATAGATCACCTTGAGCCTTTGGCTCAGGTGATCTAAAAAGGGGCATAACTTTGTCAAATGTGACCTTGACGCAAAGGT
This sequence comes from Serripes groenlandicus, assembly GCA_031761405.1. Classification (NCBI taxonomy): domain Eukaryota; kingdom Metazoa; phylum Mollusca; class Bivalvia; order Cardiida; family Cardiidae; genus Serripes; species Serripes groenlandicus. Next base: position 200,848 of record JASEVX010000194.1, read on the forward strand.
TTTGGTTGCATCAATTTAAAAGTTTGATGAAGAAATATTGATAAAATGGTAATGTAATAGCTTAGGTTATGTTTTTGTGATAAAATATATGTACAACAAGAGCTGTCAGAGGACAGCACATTGACTTTTTTGTGCTTGCCAATAAAACAAAACTTTTTTGGGTGATAGAAAAAACATAAACAAGTACTTTATCATATTATTTATAAGCAAAGTACTTTATAAGTCGAAAAAGAGTCATAATTCTTACAATATAGGTTATTGACCCTGTACTGTGAAATTATCGTTGGACCGAGTTCTTGGGCTGACGTTGCCGAGCTTGCGAGGCTACGTTCGCCAAAGAACGAGGTCCAACGATGATTTCACAGTACAGGGTCAATAACCTTTTTATTGCATACTTTCATATTGTAAACTATTTGGTTTACTTTGGAGTTTTTTTTTTATTATCTATAATAAAAATTGAAAAATCTGCTTCCGAATTAGAAACAAACTGTTTGTTTACATAAGTAGGATTTTTTTTTTGCAAATGCCGTTTGAATTATAACGGTGACGTTATTATTTTAAATGACGTCATGCACATGCATGATCAACATTTAAGACGCGCATGCCATGTAACAGTATACTGTTATCCAGTCAAAAACGTACTTTTAGCATGAGATAGTAAGAAATTGTCCATGCTCAGTATATGAGAATCTAACATTACAAAGTCATGTGAGGTATAATAATGAAATTTGTTTGTTTACATAAAAAAGTAGTCCCTAGCATGTTAATTATGCAGAATTTTCGCACGTCCTTATCTACGGTCATGATCACTCCTTGACAGCAGTCATGATCGAAAAATCATGACCACTTTCTTCAATGCAAAGTGAACGGAACAATATGAAAGTATGCAATAAAAACCTTTACTGAATTATGCACTCTTGGCTGTTGGTAAAGGTAATGATGGTAAAAAGATTTTTGTAAGTGTTTAAGCTATATCTCCAGTTGTATTGAAAACAAGAGGCCCATGAGGGCCTATGCTCTACTGGTATGGTTCTTTTGTAATTTTCAATCCAGAGCATGTATGTATGGTGAAGATCGGATAGTAAATGAAGGCTCTTTTGTGTTCGCAAGCTGTAGTATAGAAATTTTGACAATTTCATGGGCCATAATCCAGTCATGCAAGGGCACATCTGGCTGGTTTTCAAAAAGAACCTCTCATCAATATTTAACTACTATCTAAGTTTGATGAAGATCAGATAGTAAATGGAGCTTCTATTATGTTCACAAGCTGTATTATAGCAATTTTGACAATTTCAAGGGCATTAATCCAGTCTTGCATGGACGGATCTGGCTGGTTTGCGAAAGGAACCGAACTTTCATCATTATTTAACTACTATCTAAGTTTGGTTAAGATTGAATAGTAAATGGAGGCTCTATTGTGTTCACAAGCTGTATTATAGCAATTTTGACAATTCCAATGGCCATAATCCAGTCATGCAAGGGCACATCTGGCTGGTTTTCGAAAGAAACCGAGCTCTCATCAATATTTAACTACTATCTGAGTTTGATGAAGATAAGTTAGTAAATGGAGCCTTTATTGTGTTCACAAGCTCAATTAAAGCAATTTTGACAATTTAAAGGGCCATAATCCAGTCTTGCATAGGCGGATCTGGCTGGTTGGCAAAATGAACCGAGCTCTCATGGATATCTAACTACTGTATAAGTTTGATTGAGATACAATCAAAACTAAAGACTATCGCGTTCACAAGCTCTATTATAGCAATTCTGACAATTTCAAGGGCCATAATCCAGTCATGCAAGGGCACATCTGGCTGGTTTGCAAAAGGAACCAAGCTCTCATGGATACCTAACTACTGTGTAAGTTTTGTGAAGATCAGATAGTAAATGGAGCCTCTATTGTGTTCACAAGTTCTATTATAGCAATTTTGACAATTCCAAGGGCCATAATCCAGTCTTGCATGGGCGGATCTGGCTGGTTTGCGAAAGGAACCGAGCTCTCATAAATATCTTACTACTGTATAAGTTTGATTGAGATACTATTAAAACTGAAGACTGTATCGCGTTCACAAGCAATTGTTTTCGGACGCATGGCCGCACGGACGACGGACAGCACACCACGGCATAAGCTCTTCTGGCCTTTGGTATGAATAATTTAACTGAAATTCTAAATAAATAAAGGTCATAATTCTTAAAACAAGAGGGCCATGATGGCCCTATATCGCTCACCTGATTAAGAACTTCAATAGTTTTCAAAGTTTTATACTCTATACATATAAGGAAAACAAGCAACCCTCCCTGGTGGCCATGTTTTTCAACGGATCGGGTTTATTTGAACATCCTTGGTAGAAATACACCCAAGGAACATTTGTGCCAAATAATTTTTAAATCAGGCAGGTGCTTTTGGACAAGAAGATTTTTAAAGATATTACAATGCACATAACAGGAAAACAAGCCCCGCCCCTGGCGGCCAAGTTTTTCAATGGATCGGATTAATTTGAACAATCTTGGTAGACGGGTGACCCAAAGAACATTTGTGCAAAATTATCTTTAAATCGGGCAAATACTTTTGGACAAGAAGATTTTTAAAGATTTTACTATGAACATATAAGGACAAGCTTCGCCCCCTGGCGGCCATGTTTTTCAACGGATCGGAAATGTTTGAACAGTCTTTGTAAAGGGTGCCCCAAGGAACATTTGTGCAAAATAATCGGGCCAGTACTTTTGGACAGGAAGATTTTTAAAGTTGCACAATGCACATATAAGGCAAACAAGCTCCGCCCCCCTGGTGGCCATGTTTTTCAACGGATTGGAAATATTTGAACAATCTTGGTAAAGGGTGCCCCAAAGAACATTAATTTTGAGCAAAATAATTTTTAAATCGGGCCAGTACTTTTGGACAAGAAGATTTTTTAAGTTTTAACAATGCACACATATAAAGAAAACAAGCTCCGCCCCCTGGCGGCCATGTTTTTCAACGGATCGGAAATATTTGAACAATCTTGGTAATAGGTACCCTAAGGAACATTTGTGCTAAATAATTTTCAAATGGGGCCAGTACTTTTGAAAGGAAGATTTTTAAAGTTTTAACAATGCAAATATAAGGAAAATAAGCTCCGCCCCCTGGCGGCCATGTTTTTTCCAACGGATCGGAAATATTTGAACAGTCTTGTTAGAGGGTACCCCAAGGAACATTTATACAAAGTAATTTTCAAATCGGGCCAGTACTTTTGGACAAGAAGATTTTTTAAGATTTGGCAATTTTCCCCTTTTCTGATGCCGCAGCAACCAAAGTTCTACGTGGAATTAAATTCTTTGAACAACTTTGAAAGAAGACCACCTAAGGACCATTCCTGTGAAGTTATTTTAAAATCTGTCAATTGGTTTAGTAGGAGAAGTCATTTGTAGGAAATTGTTAACAGACAACAACGACGACGACGACGCCGGACGGTGAATGATTACAAAAGCTCACCTTGCACTTCGTGCTTAGGTGAGCTAATAAACTTGACAGAGTTATGTACTCTTGTCTGTTGATGGAGGTAATGATGGTTAATAATTATTTAAAGTGTATAAGCTATATATTTCTAATAGTTTTGAAAACAAGAGGGCCATGATGGCCCTGGATCGCTCATCTGATTTTTATTTTATTTTCACTTTAAATAGCCATATAAGTCCCGCCCCTTGGCGGCCATATTTTTTGACCAATCAACATGGCTTGAAGGAATCTGATAGAAGGTCACCCTAGGAACATTTCTACAAAATTATTTGAAAAACGGCTCGACAGTTTCGGAGGAGAAGATTTTTTCAGTTTTCACTATAGCCACATAAGGCAAAATAGCCCCAGCCCCCCCCCCCCCCCCCCCCCCCCCCCCCCCTGGCGGCCATGTTTTTCGACCAATCAACATGGCTTGAAGGAATCTGATAGAAGTACACCCAAGAAACCTTTCTACAACATAATTTGCAAATCGGCCAGACACTTTTAGAGAAGAAGATTTTTTAAGTTTCCACTTTAGCCAAATAAGGCAAAAAGGCCCAGTCCCCTGGGGGCTATGTTTTTTGACCAATCAACATGACTTGAAGGATTCTGATAGAAGGTCACCCAAGAAACCTTTCTACAACAAAATCGGCCAGACACTTTTGGAGAAGAAGATTTTTTAAGTTTCCACTTTAGCCATGTAAGGTAAAAAAGCACAGTCCCCTGGGATCTATGTTTTTTGACCAATCAACATGACTTGAGGGAATCTGATAGTCACCCAAGGAACATTTCTACAAAATTATTTGAAAATCAGCCAACCAGTTTAGGAGAAGAAAAGTTTTTTTCGTTTGGTTGCCATGGAAACCAGAATTCTGCATGGATCCCAAAAATTTGAAGGAATTCTGGTGAGGACATTGAGAGGATGCTTTCTGTGACGTTTCATCACAAATGACCCACTGGTTACAGAGGAGAAGATATTGCCGGACGCCGGACAAAAGGCGATCACAATAACTCACCTTGAGCACTTCGTGCTCAGGTGAGCTAAAAAGTAGGGTTGTACGAAAAACTTAACCAAAATTCTTGTTATGATGGTAAACAAGTATTTTAAGTTTCACAGCAATATCCTAAAATTAATGGTAAAGTCAATTTTACCTAGATTCAATGTATTGAAAACGGTCTATAATTCTACCAATAAACCTTCACAGAGCTATGTATTCTTGTCTGTTGTTGGAAGAAATGATGGTTAATAAGTGTTTTAAGTTTCAAAGCAATATATATCTTAAATGGTTTTTGAAAGAAAATGGCGTGGTACGAAAAACCAATCCAAAATTCTAAGTCGAAAAAGGGCCATAATTCTTACAAAAACCTTGACAGACTTATCAACTCTTGTCTGTTGATGCAGAAAATGATGATAAATAAGTATTGAAAGTTTGAATGCAAAATCTCTCACGGTTTTGAAAACAAGAGGACCATGATGACCCTAGGTCGCACACCTGAATTAATTTTTGATCATTAAATCAATTTAAACTTATTTATTTTACATCGATTGCGAAATCAGCTTTAAGCTTATGTTTATCAGGCTCAATGTCTGCTGCCTGGATACTTGACCAGTACTCGCGCCGTTTGTGTGGAAAAATCCCAAAGGCAGAACCCGCTCATCACAGGATTCAAACCCGGGACCTTTGGTACAAGCAAGAGGCTGACGCTCTACATCTGTACCACTGGTCGTGACCTGATGCAGTTTTTGTTTAAATTGTTATTGGAGAGAGTTTCCAGTGGAGATCGTTAGAAAAACAGTATTGAATAGGATGAAAGGTAAGGGTGTTAGACATTACAACCCGAGTATACTGCAAACAAGAGGGCCAGTACCGCTCCAAAAATTCAAACAGCCCCCAACCCCCCCTGGTGGCCATGCCTTTTTACCAATCACCATGGCTTGAAGGAATCTCACAGAATATCACCCAAGGAACATTTCTGCAAAATTATTTGAAAATCGACCAAATAGTTTTTTTTAAGTTTTCACTATAGCCATATACGGCATAATAGCTCTGCCCCCTGTTGGCCATGTTTTTAAACCAATCAACATGAATTGAAGTAATCTGATAGAAGGTCACACACGGAACATTTCTACAAAATTATTTGAAAATAGGCTTGACACTTTCGAAGGAAAATATTTTTTTAAGTTTTCACTATAGCCATATAAGGCAATATTATCAATATTACATTTATAAAAAGATAATGTGCTTATTAATCAGGCAAGACATACCATACCAAAACGGATCTTAAGAGGTAATTAAGATCAAAATATATACTTATTTCGACGATTGTAGGTCATGATTATTCTCCAAAAGCTTCAAGGACGCATGTGCGACTCAGGATCTTGACCAAGCGTGCGGAGGTGCGGGATGATTAGGATGTCACAAAGTCTAGAGAGTCAGTTAAATGTAAAATAAGATAATAGCTTACCATCAGTTTTTCTTTTGTATTCTTTATCTGCAGCTATATGCATATGTTCACGTTCATTTTGTTGCCTCTTTACTGCTTCAGCTTCTGTGGTCTTATATACTTGTAATTTTACAATTCCTTCAGTCACGTTACGATTAATTTCTTTAATTCCTTCTTCTTTGCTCTTGCCAATATCTTGGATAATTTCATCTTTCTTTTCATCTAATGCCTTTAATGCCTTAAATGATTCTTCACGTATCATCTGTTCATCCTCTGTTGTTATTGTTATTCGATTACTTTGGAGCTGAAACATAATTTAGGAGGTTAAACATTGATCCGTAAATTTGGTAATCTGTGTCATCACTAAGTAAGAAAGCAGCCCTCATCATTTCCAAAACTTGTTGAATTTAAGTGTCATACAATAAACATTGAGATTTTGGAATACTACACAATTTGAGTAACAGTGAATATGCAAAGCTATATATATGTGATGTTCAATGATGCAGCCACACGTCACATGTCGCTTGAATAGAAGAAACGGGTGAAACACAATATAGGGAGCATTACAAATGTTATACACTGTTTTTTATCAAATTCTTCTTGTTTCGAGAGTATGAATTAATTTCATCCTAATGTACAATGCATAAAGAAATTTCAGACCAAATTTCAGGGCTCTACTTTCAATAGTTTTCGCACAACTGTTTTCAATTGCAATTTTTAAATTTTGTTATAATAAATTAAAACCAGCTTTTAATTACTTCTGTTTTACAGTCTTTGTACAAAACCGTTGCTCTGAAGTGATTAATTTTAGAGCAAAAAAAATCTTTTGTGTATATATTATATTATTTTTTTCATGAATTTTCGAAATGTGAAAATGCTATTTTCTGAAAAGATGAAGTGTCCGTAATTCTTTGTCAATAGTTAACTTACAAAGTCTTCATAAAGCCCATTTTCTTTTAAGATACCTTAAGGACATTGGAGAGTTAAAATATCAATTCATTTATTGGATATTTTACTATAGCTTTGCTGTAGAAACACAAACATGGTTATGGACACTACAAAAACAGTGTAGTGTCCGTAACCTGCTTTTCTGTAATGTTTATATGGATTTATTTTGCAATTAATATCAGTAGACTTATGCTAGTTGTATATCTTATTTTCAAAAAGAAGTCAATCAACTAATTTTTAACACATACAAAGATGATGTAATTAAATGGAAATTCTGGATTGCATTATCTTTAGGAATAGCATCATTTTCCTTGAGCAGCAGCATGTGTGAAGACAGGAAATATTTCGAATCTGCAAGTGGGGATGCTACATTCATCATTTTCGTTCTAAAATGTTGTGTTTCCTGAATTAGATTTAGCAAAGTTTACAAGTTTTTCCAGATATAAAGGTAAGTTAATTTTATAAACTTTTGTTTGATGAAGATGTAGTGTCCGTAACCTTAAATGATTAAAATTTAGAACTTGTATTTGTACATAAAATTGTGTACACATTTTAATGATATCTATCACTAATTTACACTAATTTTTAACTATATTGATATGTTTGCCTTTACAAACATGCAAATCTTTATCATTATTTACACAGAGTTTTTTCGGTTATGTACTTCTTACATGCATTATAATTTATATAGTGCTGTAAAAGAAACCAAAACTTTTATATATGTGATGAACTTCCATATAAGCAGTCTCTGGTTTCCAAATAAAGCACCAAACTGCTAATGCCCGTACGAAGATTTTAACAGGATTCCAGCAGGACCCTGGTAGGAATGTACCAGGAATCTAGCAGGAATCAATTTTTCCTGCAGGAATGTAACCGTACATGGAAAAAACCTAATTTCCTACAGGGAAAATTTGTTCATACTGGAAAAGTTTCCTGCTATAGTAACAGGAATCCCTTTACTGTAGCTGGAATATTGGTGAAATTCATATTCCTACTAGGAATAATTCATCTTATAATATTTAAAATCTCCAGTTAATGAAACTTTGGCAGGATTTCTAGAACTTATACTTTTTCATAGCAGGAATTTTATACTTTAACATTTTACTAACTTGGATTCTGAAACTTAGAAAATATGCAAAAGAAAATCTAAAACTTTAATTAAAAAAAATGGTATACAATCCTTAGTTCCCCACTGGGGTATTCAAGATCAGTAGGTACAATCCTAAATGAAAAAGCCATTGAAATTTAAATAGCAATTTCTCCTTTCCTCACAATATTTTTAAAATGTGTTTGCTGTAGATGCATAGAAATGCCTCTACAAATTGGTAAGGGTCAACTTATTTACCCGGGAAAACTTAGCAGCTAACCTATTTTTAACCTACACAAATGAGTCATGTCATACAAAAATGACATTTGGTCTCTGCAACCAGCCGATATTCATATAACTTGATAAACCTGCCCAGTCTGCTTCTAAGGGTCTCTAGTCACACACACACAGCTTTAACTACACAGGGGGAAAACAATGACTTAATGTAAAACTTGACATAGAAGTATTAACTGTGATCATAGTTCATTGATATATAATGTGGGTTTTCATATGACGTGGCTCAATCTCTCCCCAGCATTTTAAACAAAGGTCGGTGACTTAATTATGACGCAATAGGTCACGTGAATGTTAGACAGGCAGGATTTATGTAAAAGTAAGTTGGACTTTCCCAAAGCATTTATATTCTGATCAGTCCAAATTAATGAATTGGTGACAATTGTTATTAACTAGATTTAAAAAATGCTTCAAAAGTGTTACATATCTTCACCTCTGTGCAAATTTGACCAGATTTTTATAGATTCTTCAAACAAACAACTAGACACCATTTAAAAACATTGTGAGAAGAGGTGAAACACTTACCTTTCGAGTGTATTCAAACATCGTATATATATTTTGGATTTACGGTGACTATCAAGAGGAGTTGTTTTTTGTTAGTTTTTCTTTCAGCTAACAAGCTTTTGAAAACATTGTAATAAAAAGGAGAAACCAAGTAATTTCTGAGTCGATTCATAAACCATGTATACATATCTCTACTATCAAACATTTGTTTTAAGTTTTACTTTCAGCTAACCAACTTTTAATTTTGAAACATTGTTGGAAAGGGAAAAACACATTACGTCTGATGAATGCGTCTGCAAGTGAAAAAGAGTTAATTTAAGTGTGCAAATGGATATTAAGTGTGAAGTTATTTATACAGTGTCTCTTAAGTAATTTAATTATCTAAGGAAAATCTGGAATAAACTCATATTTATCAACCACTCCCATCGACGGTCTGTAATATTTTTAATTGATTTATGTTTAAAGTCTTAAAACTTTTCTGCATATTTGTTACTTTCGACAAGTCACTTTTGTTATGCATTGATCTTGTTACGTCATGAATGACATGTGGTATGACGTCATTAAAAAAGTCTATCGGCGTTTGGAAAATTGTTTAAATCAAGATGGCGGCCTTTTTCAACACATGCTGTTTTCACAGAATATATGCGATATCGGCGATAGTTTGCATCTATTTCTGTTTAGTTGATGGATTAAGTGTTCTGGAATATTCGTAAGTAAATTATTTTACTTTATTTTGCATTATTTCATTTGTATTGCAATCAAAATGCTGTTACGAAGATCTCTCACCCTTTCTCTGTCCCACAATATTTAGATCAACAGAAATATTTTAAAGCATTTATTTGATCATATACCATAATTGGAAAATATTTACTAGCGTACAGCGACGGACCACCTTAGAATGATTAATGGGTTTTTGTATAACCCTTTCTGGGATTCAACACAGGAGATCAAAAACAAATTGTTTCCATAAATCTTTACTGGAGCAGTGTGCACAAATTCAAGACCATTGTTTCATTTACACATTTGTATCAATGAGTCCTTTGATGTGTTCTCCCAAAATAATGAGTCCTACTAAATTACTGTTGTTTTTTCACATTTTAATTAGTCTATGACTCGGCAGAAAAATTAAACATTCAAGACACATTCCCATGTTTAGAAATATTTGTCTGAACCAGCAATTTAAATTAATACTTGAATGTATACTTTTCAGTTGAAGCAGCTAGGCAAGAAAAATTTGGAAAGCATTCTAGCTTTGAAAATTGACCAACCAAGGACATTACCTGTGACGTGTTCCAGATGAACTATTGACAACATGGTGATTTATATAAATTTATAATGGTGATACCAGGGTCTTTCAAATACTATTTGAAAGACCCTGGTGATACTGACCTGTCGTCTTAGATGATTGATTGATTTGGGTTTAACGCCATTTTCAACAATTGTTCAGTCACATCACGGGGGCCTACTCATGTATTACCTTGCTTTCGCATAGGATGATTGATTGATTTGGGTTTAACACCATTTTCAACAATTGTTCACATCACGGCGGCCTACTCATGTATTACCTTGCTTCGCATACCAGTACTCAACACAACATACTTTCTAAGCAGCTGGCTGCTTTTCCACATAGACTGTAATCCCATTGATGAATACCCGGTTGCGGCGACATTCTTTCGGGCGATGTTTTCCATTGCCTCTCACCTCTGATCTATGTGAGAAAGTAGTCCGTGGCTTCGAAAGAATGTTGTGTAAGTACTGGTGTGGGAAAGCCAGGAAAACATGGGTAGGTGCACAGACCGCCGTGATATGACCAAAGCTGTTGAAAGCGGCGTTAAACTCCAAACAAACAAACCATTGATGAATGACGCATGTCAAAGTGACTTTTTCAAACGTCAGAAAGAATGTAGGCCGAGCTGGGATTCGAACTCTCAACCCCTGGATGAGGTCTAGGTCCGCACATTTTTCATACAGACCTCGTCAAATTAATGAAGAAAATAACCGTTCTTGAGAATATTCTAAGACTTGAACTCAAAAATGCAATATTTAACGATGAATATTAAGTAAAGTATTTGAGATTAATTTGCAAACTTACTTTATATTAGATATTTGCCTTTAAATGAACGTCCATGAAAATTGAAGCTGGTTTATCAGAATGCAAACTTGAGAACAATCTCAAAAATGGTTGCTGGATTCGAGATCTTGAGTATTTTCATTAATGTTTTGTAAAAGAAAGATGACTGGCACTGCATATAACTAGGCAGACATGATCAAATAGAGGAAAGGTAGCTGTGTAAACGAAAGTAAAATTATTGAATAAAGTTGAAAACAGATAATAGTGGCAAAAAGAAAAATTGCTCATATTGTATTTAAAAGTCATCTGCTGCAGAGGTGTCAGAAACCGTCTTTATGGGTAAAGAAGCCTTCAAGGGTTCATTTATTATAATTTTCTATCTTTTACTTTCATTTGAATAGCTCCATACACAACAACTTAAAAGAGCCCCTTATAGAGGATGGTCCAGTCATCACCAAACTGAAACAAACTTTAACCATTTCCTCATAGTTGACGACTGATGATTTGACCACCAGACTCTACAAGACTCTGCTTAGTGATACCCATCAGTGCTTTGTTCATGCACAATCAAATGGATTAATTCTTTAAGTTAAACTATGTTTCCAGATCACCCTTTGTTTTTAAGTGGCAACATTCTTAAATATTCCTGAGTTGTTTGTGAACAATTTTTCAACCTACTTCTTGAATTGTGAATGCTTGTGTTTGTTTTAGAATTTAAAGTTGACACTTTCCCTCATACAAGGGATCTGCAACAGCTGACTTTGAACATGTCCTGGCAAAATGAGTTGTTATGGAAAATCTCAATAAACTAAAGCGGTTTTTTTAATTGAGTTGAAAACATTGTGGCAAAAGGAGTAATTGCTCATTATAGATGAGAATTTTCTTCTTTTTCCACAATGTTTTCTAAAAGCGTCTGTATGCGCAAAAGGATAAAAAAAATTGTTCTGATATATATGTTAATTACCATCAAATAAATCAATGATGCATTATCAGCATCTCTTGATTAAACATTTACAGTTATTATTTATTCTAGTAAAAATTTGATTTGGATTCCTGGTAGGATTTTGTTCTAGGAATCCTGTTGGGTATTTGAACCTAAAATAGTGGTCTAGTCCACTCTCTTTAATAATTTTACTTATAGATTTTCCGTATTTTGTGACTAATTAAGGACCATCTTGGCCCTCTTGCTTCTTATTAGCTCGCCTGTCACGTAGTGACAAGGTGAGTTTTTGTGATCGCCCGTCGTCTGTCCACAATTTCTTGTGAACACGATAAATTCTTCATTTATTATCTAATGTTTACCAAAATTATACAGTAGCTAGATACACCATGGGAGCTCAGTTCCTTTCAAAAACCAGCCAGATCCATCCATGCATGACTGGATTATGGCCCTTTAAAATTGGCAAAATTGTTCAAATTGACCTTGTGAACACGATAAGAACTTGATTTATTATTCGATGTTTACCAAACTTATTCAGTAGCTAGATAAACATGGGAGCTTGGTTCCTATTGAAAACCAGCCAGATCCGTCCATGCATGACAGGAAGATGGCCCTTTAAAATTGGCAAAATTGCTATAATTGACCTTATGAACAAAATAAAGTAATCATTTATTATCCGATGTTTACCAAACTTATACAGTAGCTAGATATACATGAGAGCTTGGTGCCTTTTGAAAACCAGCCAGATCAGTCCATGCATGACGGGATTATGGCCCTTTAAAATTGGCAAAATTGCTATAATTGATAATTTATTATCTGATGTTTACCAAACTTATACAGTAGCTAGATATACATGAGAGCTCGGTTCCTTTTGAAATCGGCCAGAGGCGTCTATGCATGACTGAATTATGGCCCTTTATTAAAATTGGCAAAATTGCTATAATTGACCTTGTGAACAAGATAGTCATTATTTATTATCCGATGTTTACCAAACTTATACAGCAGCTAGATATACATGAGAGCGCACTTTTTTTTTAAATCAGCCAGATCCGTAGATGCATCACTGAATTATGGCCATTTAAAATTGTCAAAATTGTTATAATCGACTGTGAACACGATAAAAACTTCATTTATTTGTCATTTGTCCTTTACATTGATTTATAAACATGTGACCATGACCTAAAAGTGATCTTTTACAATTAAATAACATCATTGTCTTTGGATGACCTTCACCATGACTTTTTGACCTTCTTGTCTAAACATTAGTAACCGTACATATAAGCACTGTTGAGTCTCATAAAAGGTTGAACCTGGATTCCTTTGATTCTTTGTACGATTTTTGTACCAGGAAACGATTCCTTGTAGGAATTTTGTACCAGGAAACCTGATAGGAAGTTTTAACCTATTTAAGTATCAAAAATCTTTTTGGATTTTGTAATGAGATTCCTTGTAGGATTTTTTCTATATTCCTTGTAGGATTTGTTCTATATTCCTTGTAGGATTTTGTAACTGGATTCCTTGTAGGTATTTAATCCAACTAGAAATCAAGAGTTTTGAAATATGCAAATGAGGTTTGATTTCCTGCTACTAGGATTCCTGGTAGGAAAAAAGTAGAAGGAATCCAGCAGGAAAATGGCCCGAAATATGTAAATGAGGACAAAATCCCTGCAAGGATTTTTTATCAAATATTCCTACAGGATTCCTGTTAATCTAATTAACATATTTCGCTCCATTTTCCTGCTGGTTTCCTTGTAGGATTTAGAGCGATATTCCTGTATGAATCCTGTTATATTACGCCTGGACTGTTTCGTACGGGTTGTTACCATATTTTGTTCATCAGAAGTAGCTACTTAAAAGAGCACAATTTGGTTACGGACACTACGATATTTTATCATTGTTCAGATTACAGTTTATATCAAAATGTCAACTGTGTTTTGTATTGAAGGTAAGTAATAAAAAGAATTCAAAAGAAATGTATGATAATAAATGAGTAAATTAAACTAATGGTATTAATTTACAAGAGGCCCGCCCATGAGGGCCTATGTTCTACTGGTATGGTTCTTTGGTCATTTTCAATCCAGAGCATGTGTATGTATGGTGAAGATCGGATAGTAAATGGAGGCTCTTTTGTGTTCACAAGCTGTATTATAGCAATTTTTACAATTTCATGGGCCATAATCCAGTCTTGCATGGGCGGATCTGGCTGGTTTTCAAACGGAATCAAGCTCTCATCAATATTTAACTACTACCTAAGTGGATCAGATAGTAAATAGAGCCTCTATTAATTGTGTTCACATGCATGCTCAATTATAACAATTTGGACAATTTCAAGGGCCATAATCCAGTCATGCATGGGCGGATCTGGCTGGTTTTCGAAAAGAACCGAGTTCTCATGGATATCTAACTACTGTATAAGTTTGGTTGAGATACAATCAAAAGTGAAGACTGTATCGTGTTAACAAGCTCTTTTATAGCAATTTTGACCATTTCAAGGGCCATAATCCCGTCATACATAGGCGGATCTAGCTGGTTTACGAAAGGAACCGAGCTCTCATCGATATCTAACTACTGTATAAGTTTGGTTGAGATACGATCAAAAGTGAAGACTGTATCGTGTTAACAAGCTCTTTTATAGCAATTTTGACCATTTCAAGGGCCATAATCCAGTCATTCATGGGCGGATCTAGCTGATTTTTAAAAGTAACCGAGCTCTCATAGATATATAGATATATGAAGACTGTATCATGTTAACAAGAAATTGTTTACGGACGGACGGACGCACGGACACACACACGGACGACGGACAAATCGCCACGACATAAGCCCTTCTGGCCTTTGGCCAGTAGAGCTAAATAGAAATAAGAGGGCCATGATGGCCCTGGATCGCTCACCTTAATTATACAATGTACTGCAATGCAAAACACATCAAGACAATTATTCTGAATGCAACCTCCACAGTGTTAACAATACTTTCCTTCATTTGGCCTAGTGATCTATATTTTTTACCTGATATGACCCATATTCCAACATGGACTAGATATCATCAAGACAACATTCTGACTAAGTTTCAACTTGCTCAAAGTAAAAATGCGGCCTCCGGAGTTTGAACAATATTTTCCTTTATTGACCTAGTTTCTGATCCAATATGACCCATATTTGAACTTGACCTAGATATAATTCAGACAAACATTCTGACCAAATTTCAAGCTGCTGAAGCAAACAATGCGGCATCCAAAGTGTTCACAAGATTTTCCTTCAACTTGATCTAGTGACCTAGTTTTTGATCCAGCATGACCCATATTCAAACTTGGCCTACATATCATCAAGAAAAACATTCTGATAAAGTTTTATCATGCTGAAATTAAAAATGCAGTATCCAGAGTGTTAACATGATTACCCTTCAATTTGGTCTAGTGACCTAGTTTTTAACCCAGCATGACCCATATCCGAACTTGGCATAGATATCATTTATACAAACATTCTGACCAAATTTCAAATTGCTGAAGCAAAAAATGCAGCTTTTACAGAGTTAACAAGATTTTCCCTCAATTTGGCCTAGTGACCTAGTTTCTGATCCAATATGACCCATATTTGAACTTGAACTAGATATCTTTAAGACAAACATTCTGACAAAATTTCAAGCTGCTGAAGCAAAAAATGCGGCATCCAAAGTGTAAAAAAGATTTTCTTTCAATTTGGGCTAGTGACCTAGTTTTTGACCCGACATGACCCATATTCGAACTTGGCCTAGATATCATTCAGCTCAATATTCTGAACAAATTTCCAGCCGCTGAAGCAAAACATGCGGCTTCTACAGAGTTAACAAGATTTTCCCTCAATTTGGCCTGGTGACCTAGTTTCTGACCCAATATGACCCATATTTGAACTTGACCTAGATATATTTAAGACAAACATTCTGACCAAATTTCAAGCTGCTGCAGCAAAAAATGCGGCATCAAAAGTGTTAACAAGATTTTCTTTCAATTTGACCTAGTGACCTAGTTTTTGACCCGGCATAACCCATATTCGAACTTGACCTAGATATTTTTAAGACAAACATTTTGACAAAATTTCAAACTGCTGAAGCAAAAATTGCGGCCTCTGGAGTGTTAACAAGATTTTCCTTCAATTTGACCTAGTGACCTACTTTTTGACCCAACGTGACCCATGTTCGAACTTGACCTACATATCATCAAGACAAACATTCTGATAAAGTTTCAATATGCTCAAGTTGAAAATGTGGCCTCCAGAGTGTTAACAAGATTTTCCTTCAATTCGACCTAGTGACCTAGTTTTTGACCTCATATCTCCCCCCAGTTTCGAACTTGTCCAAGATTTTATGGAGATGAACGTTCTGATAAACTTTCATGAAGATTGGATGCAAAATGTAGCCCGTAGAGTGTTACCAAGCTCAAATGTTGACGATGGACGACGGACGGACGCCGGACAAAATGTGATCACAATAGCTCACCTTGCACTTCGTGCATAGGTGAGCTAAACAAGAGGGCCAAGATGGCCCTAAATCGATCACCTAATTGATAGTAAATTAGTAGCAAATATTTAACTGCAAATATCTGGGAATTTTTTTATCAGGGAGTGCAAATGAAACTGCAAAGGAGTAGACACTTCTCAAGAAACAGCTTATCAGTAAAGGCCATTTATATCTTGAAATCTAACAAGAACTTTAATAAGAATGGAATTATAAAGTTTTTGTCATTTTGCACCTTTTTTGATGCCGCCTTGCTGCCCTGTTTTTCAACGAAATCAATATGGCTTCAACAGTTTATTTAGAGGGTCACTTAAGGAACATATCTACCAAATTATCTTGCAATCACACAAGTAGATTATGGAGGAAAAGGATTTTAAAATTTGGGTATTTTTCTCACTTTCTGATGCCGCAGCAACCAAAGTTATCAATGGAATTTAAATCTTTGAACAATTTTGAAAGAGGACCACCAAAGGAACATTCTTGTGATGTTTTGTGGAAATTGGTCTATTGGAATGGTAGGAGTTGGTTGTCATTTGTAGCTAAAAGTTCAATTTACCCTTTTTGTGATGATGCCTGGTTGCTATGATTGTGTAACCAATCAAAACGGCTTAAACAAATTAAATAGAGGATAATTACAGTAAGATTCATATTATATTTTCTTAAAATCAGACAAACACTTTCATAAAAATGGAATTTTCAAATTTTGTCATTTTGCCCCTTTTCTGATGCTGCCTGACTGCCATGTTTTTCGACCAATCAGTATGGCTTGAACAATTTTTATAGAGGGTCACCCAAGGAACATTTCTACCAAATTATATTTGAATGAGAAGATTTTTAAAGTTTGGACATTTTGTCCCCTTTCTGATGCCGCAGCAACCAAAGTTCTCATTGGAATTTTAATCTTTGAACAATTTTGAAAGAGGACCACCAAAGGAACATTCCTGTGATGTTTTGTGGAAATTGGTCTATTGGAATGGTAGGAGTTGGTTCTCATTTGTAGCTAAAAGTTCAATTTACCCCTTTTGTGATGACGCCTGGTTGCTATGATTGTGTAACCAATCAAAACGGCTTAATCAAATTAAATAGAGGATTATTACAGTAAGATTCATATTATATTTTCTTAAAATCAGACAAACACTTTCATAAAAATGGAATTTTCAAATTTTGTCATTTTGCCCCTTTTTTGATGCCGCCTGACTGCCATGTTTTTCGCCCAATCAGTATGGCTTGAACAATTTTTATAGAGGGTCACCCAAGGAACATTTCTACCAAATTATATTTGAATCTGACAGGCAGATTCGGAGGAAAAGATTTTTAAAGTTTGGACATTTTGTCCCCTTTCTGATGCCGCAGCAACCAAAGTTCTCAACGGAATTTAAATCTTTGAACAATTTTGAAAGAGGCCAACCAGAGGAACAGTCCTGTGATGTTTCACGGAAATTGTCCTTGGAGTTTGGGAGGAGATGATGTTTAAAGCTAAAAGTTAACACCGGACGGACGACGGACGACGGACAAAAAGTGATCAGAATAGCTCGCCTTGAGCCTTTGGCTCAGGTGATCTAAAAAACCACAAGTATTTAAGTCCATATACCATTGAAAGGGTAGACAACCAAACGCACTAGTCTAGAAGAAGGGTTTGATTGATTGATTCGGGTTTAACGTCGTTTTCAGTCAGCCAGTTCACCTACTGATATGTTTCCTGGTTTTCTCAACCAGTACTCCACACAACATACTTTCCAAGCAACTGGCTGCTTTTTCACATAGAAGTTGTTAGCCAATTGGTGAATGACGCTTGTCACAGTGACTTTTGTGAAACGTCGAAAAGAATGTTGGCCGAGCTGGGGTTCAAACTCACAACGCCTGGTTGACAGCCTGTGTCTCTACCGACTGAGCTACAGAGGCTCGGAAATCAAGGGAGAAAGACAAACCGTGAGACAAGAAAAATAATGACGAGTGAAACAACTCAAATACAGAAACTCGCTAACCTGGATCGCTAACCTGATATTACTTTTTTCCACTTCAGCCATATAAGTCCTGCCCCCTGGCAGCCCTAGTTTTTGACCAATCAACATGGCTTTCGGGGAAGATTTTTTTAAAGTTTTCACTATTACCATATAAGGCAAAATAGCCCCGTCCCTCGTGGCTAGGTTTTTTGACCAATCAGCATGGCTTGGAGGAATATGATTGTGGGTCACTTAAGGAACATTTATACAGAATGATTTTCAAATCGGCTTAACAGTTTCAGGAGAAGATTTTTTGAAGTTTTCACTTTAGACATTTAATGCAAAATGGCCCCGACCCCTGGCGACCATGTTTTTCGAACAATCAAAATGGCTTGAAGGAATCTGATAGTGGGTCACTTAAGGAACATTTCTACATAATTATTTGAAAATCGGCCTGACACTTTTGGAGGAGAAGATTTTTAAGTTTTCTCTAAAGCCATATAAGGCAAAATATCCCTGCCCCCTGCGGCCATGTTTTTCAACCAATCAATCTTAAACTAAAGGAATCTGATAAAGGGTCATCAAAGAAACATTTCTACAAAGTTATATGAAAATCTGCAAACCGCTTTGGGAGAAGTAGAATTTTAAAGAATTATGCATGGACCCCAAAACTTTGAAAGAATTCTGGTGAGGTCATTGAGAGGATGCTTTCTGTGAAGTTTCATCTCAATTGATCCACTGGTTACTGAGGAGAAGATGTTGACGCACGACGGAAGCCAGACAAAAAGCGATCACAATACCTCACCTTGAGCACTTTGTGCTAAGCTGAGCTAAACAGATAGAGATCGAAAAACAGAAGATAGAATGTGAAAGCGAAAGGAGGCTGAAAGAAGTACGACACAACTTGGAAAGCTAAAGAAAACAAAAGAGAGAAGAGATGCAGCGATATCGTCAAAGAAGAGAAAGGTCAAGAAAACAAAGAAAAACAAGACAGTGTAAAGTCAAGTAATAAGCTTAAAAGACAGTTGGCAGTCAAGAGAACACAGGCATTGAGATCGCGGGTGAGATTGATAAAAACATCTGACCCCAAAAATACGATGACGACCAACTGCAAAATATTCCAAGCACTTCTTTCTCATCAAAATATGCAGTGGAATTGTCAAGACTACAAATCTGTGTATTTTCCCTAGGGTAGTCAATGGTGTAGTGTCCGTAACCATGGATTAAACTTTGATGTTTCATATCATTTACATATTTGTTTTATAGAGGGATCTATAATTGTGTTTTATATGTTTGTTATGCTATGACTAAAATGTTCTTGCTTTGGTTAAGGTACTATGTAACAAGATGGCCATGATGGCCCTGGAATCGCTCACCTGATTTTTTTTTTCACTTTAGCTATATAAGCCCCGCCCCCTGGTGGCCATAGTTTCCGACCAATCAACTTGGCTTGAAGGCTTCTGATAGGTCACCCTAGGAACATTTCAACAAAATTATTTGAAAATCGGCCAGACACTTTTGGAGGAGAAGATTTTTTAAGTTTTCACTATAGCCATATAAGGCAAAATAGCCCTGCCCACTGGCGGCCATGTTTTTTGACCAATTAACATGGATTGAAAGAATCTGAAAGTGGGTCACTTAAGGAACATTTCTACAAAATTATTTGAAAAAAGGCCTGACACTTTCGGAGGAGAAGATTTTTTAAGTTTTTTTTTCATTTCGTTGCCATGGAAACAAGAATTCTTCATTGATCCCAACAATTTGAAGGAAATCTGGTGAGGTCATTGAGAGGATGCTTTTTGTGAAGTTTCATCCCAATTGACCCACTGGTTACTGAGGAGAAGAAGTAGACACAAGACGCACGACGGACGACGGACAAAAGGCGATCACAATAACTTACCTTGAACAAAGCTCAGGTGAGCTAAAAACAAGACAGTTTTCATATATATTTTTTTTCTCACACTGAAAATTGGGTACATTTTATAAATTTTATGACACAGAAGTCAAAATGACAGATATAAACATTAAAGGACCATTAAATATTCATACTAAGAAAGTTATTATTCAACTAAGCTTTTATTATATATGCATTATGTGAACTGTTACTTATGTGCAGGGCATTACGTAGTGTCCGTAACCAAAATATTGACCTTTTATTTTCATAAATTTAGTGAAAAATAAGTATTGTCCTTTCAAAATAATTCTTTGCCTTTCATACAGATAAGATAAAATGTTAGTTTCTGAACAATTACTTACCATTAATTAACTGCAATGTAACAATAATTGATATATAGGTGATTTTTGCAACAGGATTGTTTCCTATAAATATGGTGTCTTTGTGAGAATTAAAACCTATCTCAGCTTCGATTGTTATTTTTATTTGTATTTATACATGATATTATGTTACAATTATTTCAAATTAATAAAAGTTTAATACAGTTTTGTATTACTATATTGCAATTAGTGTCCTATGTAGTGTCCGTAACCAGCAAACTGTGGGGAGTGTATCGAAGAGTCAACACAGTATATCCTGTTTGACCAGCTGCAAACCGCTGAGGTTTCATAAACTTCAGACATTATACTTATAAGAAAATTACTTTTTTTATCAAAATGAACACCTTCATTTTTCACCCACAGGTTCAGATTGCGCGGTTGTGTAGGTAGGGCTTGATCCACACTGATGGGAAAATGACTTAAATCAATTTTCATGGTTTGGCCAGAGAAGAATGTTGTGTGGGGTACAGGTGCGACAAAGCCAGAATACAAATGATATGGTGAACTGGCCACTGTGGTATAACAGAACAAGAGGCCCAAAAGTGTCAGTACCGCTCCACTTAAACAATTAAATCTTCAAAGAGCTGCGCCCCCGGGTGGCCATGTTTTTGACCAATCTCCATTTCTGCAAAATTATTTGAAAAGAGACCAAATAGATTAGGAAGAGAATATTTTTAAAGCTTTCACTAAAGCAAATACATGTATAAGGCTAACAACCCCGCCCCTGGCAGCTATATTTTAAATCCAATCATCATGGCTTGGTGGAATCTGATAGAAAGTCACCCAAGGAACACTTTTACAACAAAAAAAAGACAATCAACCTGATACTTTTGACGGAGAATTATTTTAAGTTTTTAAGCCATATAACACAAAAAAGTTTTTAAGCCATATAACACAAACAAGAGGGCCATGATGGCCCTGGATCGCTCACCTTAATTATACAATGTACTGCAATGCAAAACACATCAAGACAATTATTCTGAATGCAACCTCTACAGTGTTAACAATCTTTTCCTTCATTTGGTCTAGTGATCTATATTTTTTTACCTGATATGACCCATATTCCAACATGGACTAGATATCATCAAGACAACATTCTGACAAAGTTTCAACTTGCTCAAAACATTCTGACCAAATTCCAAGCTGCTGAAGCAAAAAATATGGCATCCAAAGTGTTCACAAGATTGTCCTTCAATTTGGTCTAGTGACCTAGTTTTTGACTCAGCATGACCCATATTCAAACTTGGCCTACATATCATCAAGAAAAACATTCTAATTAAGTTTCATCATGCTGAAATTAAAAATGCAGTATCCAGAGTGTTAACAAGATTACCTTTCAATTTGGCTTAGTGACCTAGTTTTTAACTCGGCATGACCCATATCCGAACTTGGCCTAGATATCATTTAGACAAACATTCTGACCAAATTTCAAGCTGCTGAAGCAAAGAATGTGGCATCCAAAGTGTTCACAAGATTTTCCTTCAATTTGACCTAGTGACCTAGTTTTTGACCCGGCATGACCCATATTCGAACTTGGCCTAGATATCATTCAGCTCAACATTCTGAACAAATTTCAAGCCGCTGAAGCAAAACATGTTGCTTCTACAGAGTTAACAAGATTTTCCCTCAATTTGGCCTAATGACCTAGTTTCTGATCCAATATGACCCATATTTGAACTTGACCTAGATATCTTTAAGACAAACATTCTGACAAAATTTCAAGCTGCTAAAGCAAAACAAGGATCATCCAAAGTGATAACTAGATTTTCCTTCAATTTGGCCTAGTGACCTAGTTTTTGACCCGGCATAACCCATATTCGAACTTGACCTAGATATTTTTAAGACAAACATTCTGACCAAATTTCAAGCTGCTGAAGCAAAAATTGCGGCCTCTGGAGTGTTCACAAGATTTTCCTTCAATTTGACCTAGTGACCTAGTTTTTGACCCGGCATGACCCATGTTCGAACTTGACCTACATATCATCAAGACAAACATTCTGATAAAGTTTCAACATGCTAAAGTTGAAAATGTGGCCTCAAGAGGGTTAACAAGATTTCCCTTCAATTCGACCTAGTGACCTAGTTTTTGACCTCATATGGCCCAGTTTCGAACTTGTCCAAGATTTTATGGAGATGAACGTTCTGATAAACTTTCATGAAGATTGGATGCAAAATGTAGCCCATAGAGTGTTAACAAGCTCAAATGTTGACGATGGACGACGGACGACGGACGGACGCCGGACAAAATGTGATCACAATAGCTCACCTTGCACTTCGTGCATAGGTGAGCTAAAAAGTTGTTAAGCCATATTACACAAAAAAGTGTTTAAGCCATATAACGTAAACAAGAGGGCCATGATGGCCCTGGATCGCTCACCTTAATTATACAATGTACTGCAATGCAAAACACATCAAGACAATTATTCTGAATGCATCCTCCACAGTGTTAACAATATTTTCCTTCATTTGGCCTAGTGATCTATATTTTTTTACCTGATATGACCCATATTCCTACATGGACTAGATATCATTAAGACAACATTCTGACAAAGTTTCAACTTGCTCAAAGTAAAAATGCGGCCTCCGGAGTTTGAACAATATTTTCCTTTATTGACCTAGTTTCTGATCCAATATGACCCATATTCGAACTTGACCTAGATATAATTCAGACAAACATTCTGACCAAATTTCAAGCTGCTGAAGCAAAACATGTGTCATCCAAAGTGTTCACAAGATTTTCCTTCAATTTGATCTAGTGACCTAGTTTTTGACCCGGCATGACCCATATTCGAACTTGGCCTAAATATCATTCAGCTCAACATTCTGAACAAATTTCAAGCCGCTGAAGCAAAACATGCGGCTTCTACAGAGTTAACAAGATTTTCCCTTAATTTGGCCTTGTGACCTAGTTTCTGATCCAATATGGCCCATATTTAAACTTGACCTAGATATCTTTAAGACAAACATTCTGACAAAATTTCAAGCCGCTGAAGCAAAAAATGAGGCATCCAAAGTGTTAACAAGATTTTCCTTCAATTTGGCCTAGTGATCTAGTTTTTGACCCGGCATGACCCATATTCGAACTTGGCCTAGATATCATTCAGCTCAACATTCTGAACAAATTTCAAGCCGCTGAAGCAAAATATGCAGCTTCTACAGAGTTAACAAGATTTTCCCTCAATTTGGCCTAGTGACCTAGTTTCTGACCCAATATGACCCATATTTGAACTTGACCTAGATATCATTAAGACAAACATTCTGACAAAATTTCAAACTGCTTAAGCAAAAATTGCGGCCTCTGGAGTGTTAACAAGATTTTTCTTCAATTTGGCCTAGTGACCTACTTCTTGACCCGACGTGACCCATGTTCGAACTTGACCTACATATCATTAAGACAAACATTCTGATAAAGTTTCAACATGCTCAAGTTGAAAATGTGGCCTCCAGAGTGTTAACAAGATTTCGCTTCAATTTGACCTAGTGACCTCGTTTTTGACCTCATATGGCCCAGTTTCGAACTTGTCCAAGATTTTATGGAGATGAACGTTCTGATAAACTTTCATGAAGATTGGATGCAAAATGTAGCCTGTAGAGTGTTAACAAGCTCAAATGTTGACGACGCACGACGCACGACGGACGACGGACGGACGCCGGACAAAATGTGATCCCAATAGCTCACCTTGCACTTCGTGCATAGGTGAGCTAAAAAGCCCTGCATCCAAGCAGCCATGTCTTTCAACCAATCAACATTTTAAGTTTTCGACCAATCAACATGACTTGCAGGAATCCGATAGAGGTTCACCAGAGGAACACTTCTTCAAAATTGTTTGAGAATCGGCTTCACACTTTTGGAGTAGAAGATTTTTACATTTTCACTATTTTATCTTTATAAGGCAAAATAGCCCCGCACTTTGGCGGCCATAGTTTTTGACCAATCAACATGGTTGAGGGAATCTAATAGAGGGTCATTCTTAAGGAACATTAAATTCGTCTACATAATTAATGAAAATCGGCCTGACACTTTTCGAGGTTAAGATTTTTGTAAGTTTTCACTATAGCGATATAAGGCAAAATAGCCCCGCCCTCTGGCAGCCATGTTTTTCGACCAATAAATATTGCTGGAAATAATCTGATAGAGGGTCAGCCAAGGAACATTTCTACAAAATAATTTGAAAATCGACCTTACACTTTCGGAGGAGAAGATTTTTTAAGTTTTCACATTAGCCATATAAGGTAAACAAGAGGGCCATGATCGATGGCCCTAGATCGCTCACCTTAATTATACAATGTACTGCAATGCAAAACACATGAAGTACTCTGAATGCATTCTCCACAGTGTTAACAAGATTATCTTTCGTTTGGCCAAGTGATCTATATTTTTTTACCTGATATGACCCGTATTCCAACATGGACTCGATATCATCAAGACAACATTCTGATAAAGTTTCAACTTGCTCAAACTAAAAAATGCGGCCTCCAGACTTTGAACAATATTTTCCTTTATTGACCTTGTTTCTGACCCAATATAATCCAAATTTGAACTTGACCTAGATATCATTCACCTCAACATTCTGACCAAATTTCAAGCGGCTTCTACAGTGTTAACAAGATTTCCCTTCAATTTAACCTTGTGACCTAGTTTCGGACCAAATATAACTCATATTCGAACTTAGCCTAGAATTATTTAAGCCAAACATTCTGACAAAATTTCAAACTTCTGAAGCAAAAATTGCGGCCTCTAGAGTGTCAACAAGATTTTCCTTCAGTTTAAACTTGTGATGTACTTTTAGACCCAACATGACCCATGTTAGAACTTGACTTACATATAATCAAGACAAACATTCTGATAAAGTTTCATCATAGTTACTCAAGTTAAAAATGCAGTATCCAGAGTGTTAACGAGATTTTCCTTCAATTTAGCCTAGTGACCTTGTTTTTAACCGGGCATGACCCCAATTCGAACTTGACCTTGATATCTTTAATACAAACATATACAAACTGCTGAAACAAAAATTGCGGCCTCTAGGGTATTAACAAGATTTTCCTTCAATTTGACCTAGTGACCTAGTTTCTGACCCAATATGACCCATATTCTAACTTGTCCTACAATTTTTTCAAACTGCTGAAGCAAAATTGCGGCCTCTTGAGTGTTAACAAGATTTTCCTTCAATTTGACCTAATGACCTACTTTAATCCCGACATGACCCATGTTCGAACATGACCTACATATTATGAAGACAAACATTCTGAAAAAGTTTCAATATGCTCAAGTTGAAAATGTGGCCTCCAGAGTGTTAACAAGATTCCCTACAATTTGACCTAGTGACCTAGTTTTTCCCCTCATATGGCCCATTTTCAAACTTGTCTAAGATTTGATGGAGATGAATGTTCGGTTGAACTTTAATGAAGATTGGATGTAAAATGTAGCTTGTAGAGTGTTAACAAGAGCAAATGTTGACGACGCACGACGTGCGGACGCCGGAAAAAATGTGATCACAATAGCTCACCTTGCACTTCGTGCATAGGCGAGCTAAAAAGGCACGCCCCCTGACGGCCATGGTTTTCGATCAAACAACATGACTTGAAGGAATCTGATAGTGGTTCGTTAACCCAAGGAACACTTCTACAAAATTATTTGAGAATCGGATTGACACTTTTAGAGTAGAAGATATTTAAATTTTCACTATTTTATCTATATAAGGCAAAATAACCCAGCCCTTTGGCGAGAATGGTTTTTGACAATCAACATGGCTTGAGGTCCGCTAATAGAGGGTCACCCTAAGAACAATCAAATTTTCTACATAATTATTTGAAAATCGGCCTGACACTTTCCGAGGAGAAGATTTTTTAAGTTTTCAATATAGCGATACAAGGCAAAATAGCCCCGTCCTGTGGCAGCCAATCAACATTGTTGGATGGAATCTGGTAGAGGGTCACAAAAAGAACATTTCTACACAATAATTTGAAAATCGGCTCAACACTTTTTAAGGAGAAGATTTTTTAAGTTTTCACAATATACATATAAGGCAAAATAGTTTTCCCCCCCACATAGCGGTCGTGTTTTTCAACAAATCAACATTGCTTGATGGAATCTTATAGACGGTCACCAAAGGAACATTTCTACAAAATTAATTGAAAATCGGCCCCACGCTTTTGGAGGAGAAGATTTTTTTAAGATTTCACTATTGTTGGTGATGGAAACGAGCCATAATATGGTCTCCGGATTTTGAGTTACATCACAAACACTGTGGTGTCCTCTTTTGTAATATTTGACTTTTGTCAAATTAAATGCTATATATGTTTAGAACAATATCTAAAGCTGTTAAATTCTAAATGACAAAATAGATTTTATCTTTAAACAAGTAACTGGAGGATTGCAAGCAATACCATAGTCCCCTACCGGTTTGCACTTTTGAGTCAAAAATTAGGCAAGCAAGAGTTATGGTTCATGTCCACTGCACTCCCCCTTGATGAGATGCATCCATGTGTGAAATTTCATAACCATAGCTAGTACAGTTTTGGAGATATGTTCCGGACAAAAATCAAGTATGAAAATAAAGAAAGGGAAATAACTCAAAAATTAGGGAAGCAAGAGTTATGGTTCATATGCACTGCACTCCGCATTGATGAGATGTATCCACATATGGAATTTCATAGACCTAGGTAGTATAGTTTCGGAGATATGCTCCGGACAAAGAACTGGATTCCGCCCGCGCAATAACTCAAAAATTAATCAAGCAAGAGTTATGGTTCATCTGCACGGCAACCCCCCTTGATGAGGTGTATCCATGTGTGAAATTTCATAACCATAGGTAGTATAGTTTTAGAGATATGCTCCGGACAAAAATCAAGTATGAAAATAAAGAATGGGAAGTAACTAAAAAATTAGGCAAGCAAAAGTTATAGTTCATGTCCACTGCACTCCCCCTTGATGAGATGCATCCATGTGTGAAATTTCGTAACCATAGCTAGTACAGTTTTAGAGATATGCTCCGGACAAAAATCAAGTATGAAAGGGGTCATATAACACTTGGAGTCGGAATATTCGTGTTATGGCCAGGGTCTAAAATAGAAATACTGAAAAACTGTGAGTTTTAGGTACATTTCTGGGCTAAAGGTATTTTTTTAAGGTTATAAATGTAAACATAAGACGTAAAGCATGAGTTTGAATTTTGCTATCTGACCCTTTCCTCTTTGAGTCTACTTGTGTATGGCCAGAAGTGCGAATCTATACCTTGTGAGCTAGGAGCATTCTGTTGCATGTAAACAAAGATACCATTTTTCAGTTGAAAAGTGTGCACAAAGGAGCTGGTAACGTGGTATTTCCTTAGGCATCCTCAGATTGCATACAGGTTTTGGTCCCATAGTAGCTGATGATTTTTAACCCTAACCCCTGCGAATTTTTGTTGTGATTTTTCGATTTAAGGGTAAAAATGGTCTTTTTCTGCATTTTTTGGCGACCTTGCAAGTCATTTGAAAGTGCTATAAATTTCCAAAATCCAGATTGATACATTGATTTACTGTTATTTTCTAATAATTCTGACATCCTTTGTTGCAACAAAATGGTTTATTTCATTTCAGTGATTCTGTGCCAGCTATTTTCGGATTATCAGAGAAGAGGGTCGAGCGTTTACGGGAAGATTGCCTTTGTACTGTGTATTGCCACCAAAATAAAGAAAGGGAAATAACTCAAAAATTAGGCAAGCAAGAGTTATGGTTCATGTCCACTGCACTCCCCCTTGATACGATGTATTCATGTGTGAAATTTCATAGCCATAGCTAGTATAGTTATGGAGATATGCTCCGGACAAAAATCAAGTATGAAAATAAAGAAAGGGAAATAACTCAAAAATCAGGCAAGCAAGAGTTATGGTTCATGTCCACTGCACTCCCCCTTGATGAGATGCATCCATGTGTGAAATTTCATAACCATAGCTAGTACAGTTTTGGAGATATGCTCCGGACAAAAATCAAGTATGAAAATAAAGAAAGGGAAATAACTCAAAAATTAGGGAAGCAAGAGTTATGGTTCATGTGCACTGCACTCCCCCTTGATACGATGTATTCATGTGTGAAATTTCATAGCCATAGCTAGTATAGTTATGGAGATATGCTCCGGACAAAAATCAAGTATGAAAATAAAGAAAGGGAAATAACTCAAAAATTAGGCAAGCAAGAGTTATGGTTCATGTCCACTGCACTCCCCCTTGATACGATGTATTCATGTGTGAAATTTCATAGCCATAGCTAGTATAGTTATGGAGATATGCTCCGGACAAAAATCAAGTATGAAAATAAAGAAAGGGAAATAACTCAAAAATTAGGCAAGCAAGAGTTATGGTTCATGTCCACTGCACTCCCCCTTGATGAGATGCATCCATGTGTGAAATTTCATAACCATAGCTAGTACAGTTTTGGAGATATGCTCCGGACAAAAATCAAGTATGAAAATAAAGAAAGGGAAATAACTCAAAAATTAGGGAAGCAAGAGTTATGGTTCATATGCACTGCACTCCGCATTGATGAGATGTATCCATATATGGAATTTCATAGCCATAGCTAGTACAGTTTTGGAGATATGCTCCGGACAAAAATTTGCCGGACTGACTGACAGATGGACTGACGGACTGACTGCAAACCTAATAGTCCCCTTCGGCACGCCGGTAGGGGACTAATAAAGAGAAATGTGGGTTTTAAATTGTATTGTTAGTAACACAGGACACCATGTAATAAATCAATTTTATGAAGAGTATGCCTAGTTAATTTATTTTAGATCTAATTTACATTTTCACCATCTTTATTTGGAATTATTTCAATAAATAAATGGTTTATTTAGTGAAATAATTAATAGTATACAACTAGATAAAGAATGGTGTAACAGGACACAACATGATGTAACAGGACACAAACTGGTGTGTAACAGGACACAAAATGATGTAACTGGACACTAATTCAATTGTATTGTTAGTAACACAGGACACCATTGTAATAAATCAATTTTATGAAGAGTATATGCCTAGTTAATTTTTTTTAGATCTAATTTACATTTTCACCATCTTTATTTGGAATTATTTCAATAAATAAATGGTTTATTTAGTGAAATAATTAATAGTATACAACTAGATAAAGAATGGTGTAACAGGACACAAAATGATGTAACAGGACACAAACTGGTGTGTAACAGGACACAAAATGATGTAACTGGACACCAATTGTGCACTTCATATAAGTGTGTAATATAATAGCATAAACATTTTCAGTATAAATAATTCTCCAGTTAAATTAAAATATACTAATCATGCAAATATGTATTTATTATGTAAGCACAATGCTTATGGAGGTAGAATATGCTTTCCAGGACAGTCAACGTTACAAGGCAAAAGAGACAAAATTCGTGATTTTTTTCCCCCAAGTCAAAAATAATAACAAGTTCTTCGTAGTGAATTAAATAGGTTCGCAAACATCTCTGGACAATTTAAATAACGAAATAGGAAGTTACTACGCATTGCGATACATTATAAGCAACCATTGATGACCTCAATCGGCTTGGTGCCGGCGTAACAAAATTTCAGAAGTCTGACTGTCATTTTCGAGCCGCCATTTTAAAACACTCTTGTCGTAAAACGTCTATAACTGTCGTAAATTGTTGCGATGTTTAATGTCGTAAATAGAACAGCCAAAATTTAGTTTCCTCCTAGGTGATTGACGAAGCATTTTTTAATTATAACAAAATAATAGGGCGTAACAAAAAAAGACACCATTTTGATAAACAATATTTTGACTCCCTGTCGAATAAAAGATATCTGTCCCAGAACAACATGTTTACGACATTAACAAAGAATGTAAGTGATCACGTGATTTGTATGCAATGAAAATATGGTTATCGGTCCAGGTTTCGAGTTTTGATGCTATTTAGACGTGATGTAACTGGGTGGACACATTCGTTACGCCGATGTCCAGGATTTTATATTCAAATCAAAATCGTATTTACGTCGCTCTATTAAATCTTAAAGTTATACTTACAAGTAATTTGTTAAATTACTATTTCACATATATATTAGTTTCCAAACTTTAAATATAAAGAAAAACAGTTTGTTTTGGTTTTCAAAAAGTCCTCCCATGCCTTTGTCGGGAAGGACACGGCAAAAATGCTCAAGAAAAGTATTAATTAAAGGAGTTTATGAGTTCTTTCAGAAATCAATAGCATATTATTTAATAGATTTAGTAGTTTCTAACAGTTTGTGACATGCTGATTAACTATAAAACACATAGTTCTTCAAATAAAGGAGAATAAATAATGACTCTGTGATGTAACACAAAATCCCGGACACCATATTATGGCTCAAACCAGAATTTTGCAAGGATCCAAAAAAAAAAAAAAGGAATTTAGTAGAAGATATTCAGAGGATGCTACCTATGGAGTTTCATCATAAATGACCTTTTCATCAGGGAGGAGAAGTCATTTGAAGCAAAAAGTTGACGCACACACGACGGACAATTCTCCATGACTAAGCTCAACTGGCTTTCAGCCAGTGGAGCTAAAAACTGTTGAAATGGAGCTCAAATCAAAGCAATAAATGCATTAGATTTGTTTCAAGTAAAGAAGTTTATCGGAAGAAGTTATCACAAATAATATTGTGTAAAGATGTGCGTCGCTTCATTTGTGTTTTACACAGGTTTCAACATTATCATGGTAACAAAACACTTATGCAGGAACCCTGGGTAAACAAACCAGCACCAGGCTGGGTAATGTGACTTGCCCAAGGACACTCCACCATGAGCGCCACGTTCGGGATTGAAATGTCCTGTTCCAAATCCCCTTTGATTACCACACGGATAAGAGTAATGTCTGTTCTATTTTTTTAGTAACAGTGATCTTGACACAGGATCAAAAATAGCTTTCTCAACATTATTTAAACAAGCCTGGTATTGAACATAAACATGTAATTCTTTTTTTAGTAAATGAACTAACAATCTGGTTCCTTTTTCATTTTTCAGTATAAGTAACCATGACATAATTGACACATTTAATTGTTGTTTGTGTCGAGCAGGGATAGCTCTGTCGGTAATAATGAGGGCTATCAATCAATGAGTTGTAGGTATAAAATCCCGGCTCAGTTTTTCATTCTTTTGGGTGATTGATACAAGTCGACTAATTGCTTTTTGTCTTTCACAAATGGGCTAAAGGTAGCCAGAACTATGGGAAGAATGTGGTGTGGTGTATTGATGTGAACAAGTAACTGGAGGATTGCAAGCAATACCATAGTCCCCTACCGGTTTGCACTTTTGAGTCTGTTTCTGTTGTCATAGCAACCCAATGTTTAGGTATATCAAGACAATAAAGTATGAAAATAAAGAAAGGGAAATAACTCAAAAATTAGGGAAGCAAGAGTTATGGTTCATGTGCACTGCACTCCCCCTTGATACGATGTATTCATGTGTGAAATTTCATAGCCATAGCTAGTATAGTTATGGAGATATGCTCCGGACAAAAATCAAGTATGAAAATAAAGAAAGGGAAATAACTCAAAAATTAGGCAAGCAAGAGTTATGGTTCATATGCACTGCACTCCGCATTGATGAGATGTATCCACATATGGAATTTCATAGACCTAGGTAGTATAGTTTCGGAGATATGCTCCGGACAAAGAACTGGATTCCGCCCGCGCAATAACTCAACAAGAGGGCCATGATGGCCCTGGAATCGCTCACCTAATATTTTTTTTTCACTTTAGCTATATAAGCCCCGCCCCCTGGCAGCCATAGTTTCCGACCAATCAACTTGGATTGAAGGAATCTGAGAGAGGGTCACCCTAGGAACATTTCTACAAAATTATTTGAAAATCGGCCAGACACTTTTGGAGGAGAAGATGTTTTAAGTTTTCACTATAGCCATATAAGGCAAAATAGCCCTGCCCACTGGCGGCCATGTTTTTTTACCAATCAACATGGCTTGAAGGAATCTGAAAGTGGGTCATCCAAGGAACATTTCTACAAAATTATTTGAAAATCGGTCTGACACTTTCGGAGAAGAAGATTTTTTAAGTTTTCACTATAGCCATATAAGGCAAAATAGCCCCGCCCCCCTGGCGGCCATGTTTTTCGACCAATCAACATGGCTTGAAGGAATCTGATAGAGGGTCACCCAAGGAACATTTCTACAAAATTATTTAAAAATCGGCCCGACACTTATGGAGGAGAAGATTTTTTAAGTGTTCACTATAGCCATAAAAGGCAAAATAGCCCCGCCCCCTGGCGGCCATGTTTTTTGACCAATCAACATGGCTTGAAGGAATCTGATAGAGGGTCACCCAAGGAACATTTCTAAAAAATTATTTGAAAATCGGCCTGACACTTTTGGAGGAGAAGATTTTTTAAGTTTGCACTATAGCCATATAAGGCAAAATAGCCCCGCCCTGGCGGCCATGTTTTTCGACCAATCAACATGGCTTGAAGGAATCTGATAGAGGGTCACCCAAGGAACATTTCTACAAAATTATTTGAAAATCGGCCAGACACTTTCGGAGGAGAAGATTTTTTAAGTTTTTACTATAGCCATATAAGGCAAAATAGCCCCGCCCCCCCTGGCGGCCATGTTTTTCGACCAATCAACATGGCTTGAAGGAATCTGATAGAGGGTCATCTAAGGAACATTTCTACAAAATTATTTGAAAATCTGCCAACCAGTTTGGGAGAAGAAGAATTTTGAAGTTTTTTCAGTTTCGTTGCCATGGAAACCAGAATTTTGCATGGATCCCAAAAATTTGAAGGAATTCTGGTGAGGTCATTGAGAGGATGCTTTCTGTGAAGTTTCATCCAAATTGACCCACTGGTTACTGAGGAGAAGAAGTTGACGCACGACGCACGACGCACGACGGACGCCGGACAAAAGGCGATCACAATAACTCACCTTGAGCAAAGCTCAGGTGAGCTAAAAATTAATCAAGCAAGAGTTATGGTTCATCTGCACGGCAACCCCCCTTGATGAGGTGTATCCATGTGTGAAATTTCATAACCATAGGTAGTATGGTTTTAGAGATATGCTCCGGACAAAAATCAAGTATGAAAATAAAGAAAGGGAAGTAACTAAAAAATTAGGCTACCAAAAGTTATGGTTCATGTCCACTGCACTCCCCCTTGATGAGATGCATCCATGTGTGAAATTTCATAACCATAGCTAGTACAGTTTTAGAGATATGCTCCGGACAAAAATCAAGTATGAAAATAAAGAAAGGGAAATAACTCAAAAATTAGGCAAGGAAGAGTTATGGTTCATGTCCACTGCACTCCCCCTTGATACGATGTATTCATGTGTGAAATTTCATAGCCATAGCTAGTATAGTTATGGAGATATGCTCCGGACAAAAATCAAGTATGAAAATAAAGAAAGGGAAATAACTCAAAAATTAGGCAAGCAAGAGTTATGGTTCATGTCCACTGCACTCCCCCTTGATGAGATGCATCCATGTGTGAAATTTCATAACCATAGCTAATACAGTTTTGGAGATATGCTCCGGACAAAAATCAAGTATGAAAATAAAGAAAGGGAAATAACTCAAAAATTAGGGAAGCAAGAGTTATGGTTCATGTGCACTGCACTCCCCCTTGATACGATGTATTCATGTGTGAAATTTCATAGCCATAGCTAGTATAGTTATGGAGATATGCTCCGGACAAAAATCAAGTATGAAAATAAAGAAAGGGAAATAACTCAAAAATTAGGCAAGCAAGAGTTATGGTTCATGTCCACTGCACTCCCCCTTGATACGATGTATTCATGTGTGAAATTTAATAGCCATAGCTAGTATAGTTATGGAGATATGCTCCGGACAAAAATCAAGTATGAAAATAAAGAAAGGGAAATAACTCAAAAATTAGGCAAGCAAGAGTTATGGTTCATGTCCACTGCACTCCCCCTTGATGAGATGCATCCATGTTTGAAATTTCATAACCATAGCTAGTACAGTTTTGGAGATATGCTCCGGACAAAAATCAAGTATGAAAATAAAGAAAGGGAAATAACTCAAAAATTAGGGAAGCAAGAGTTATGGTTCATATGCACTGCACTCCGCATTGATGAGATGTATCCACATATGGAATTTCATAGCCATAGCTAGTACAGTTTTGGAGATATGCTCCGGACAAAAATCAAGTATGAAAATAAAGAAAGGGAAATAACTCAAAAATTAGGGAAGCAAGAGTTATGGTTCATATGCACTGCACTCCGCATTGATGAGATGTATCCACATATGGAATTTCATAGACCTAGGTAGTATAGTTTCGGAGATATGCTCCGGACAAAGAACTGGAAAACTGATTTGCCGGACTGACTGACTGACTGACTGACTGACTGACAGATGGACTGACTGACAGATGGACTGACGGACTGATGGACGGAGTGCAAACCTAAGAGTCCCCTTCGGCACGCCGGTAGGGGACTAAAAAGCAAGGACAAACATGTTAGGAGAACTAGTTGTCATATTATAATCAAATGTATCAATTAATCAATCTCATGTTTGTTATGTTGTGCAGCCTTGAACATATTTTCTGTTATAGGATAACAGTTTCCCGTGACTATTGGCAACCAAAGTACTAGTAAAATAATTCTTATCATTGTTCATCTATAGTGATCTTACTCTTGCAACACCAGTACATCACGTTAGCCAACCATTACAACCAAGATTGTTAACCAGTCTGGAAAATGTATGTTTGTTCTTGTTCTCATGAATATTGTTATGCTACCAACCGTTGATTTTATTTGTAGTGTATATTTGATTTTACCTGATGTAACTTGTCTTTAGCTTCCTTCACTTTAGTTAGACCTTGTAGATGTTTTGAATCATTTAAAACATCGTTCAGTATGTTGAAATGGCTGATCAGATCTGCGGTTGGTGTCTCCATCGTTGCATTATGCATGATATCATTTCTGGCATTTCTGACCTACATGTAAAGAAATAATCAAAAGTAAAAATATTTATCTAGAAACCGCATTGTTTGAGATCAGTAGTAAATGTATTCACATTTCTACTAAACTATTTGAAAATCTTCCTGATACTTTCGGAGAAGATTTTTAAAATGTTCACTATAGTCATATTAGACTAAACAGACCAGCCCCCTGGTGGACATTTATTTTATCAATCAACATGGCTTAAAGGAGTCTTATAGAGTGTCACCCAAAGAACATAATTAAATGACACAGTAAAGTCATTATGTCTTTTTACCTCCAAATATGACCTCCACTGGACAAATTTTCTTTCGCGAAAACAAATTCGTCAAATTGAAAAGAAAGGCTGCCATAATTGCCCTAGATCGCTCACCTGAATTATGCAATGTGATTTCTAATGCAAAACACATCGAGCCAATTATTCTGACAAAGATTTAAATGCAACCTCCAGTGTTAACAATATTTTCCTTCATTTGGCCTAGTGACCTTTTTTTTATACCTGATATATGACCAATATTTGAACATAGACAATATTTTCTTTCGATTTGGCCTAATGAACTAGTTAGTAACCCTGTATGACCCATATTTGTACATAGACAATATTTAACTTCAATTTGGCCTAATGAACTAGTTTGTAACCCTATATGACTCATATTTGTACATAGACAATATTTCCCTTCAATTTGGCCTAATGAACTAGTGTGTTACCCTATATGACCCATATTTGAACATAGACAATAATTTCCTTCAATTTGGCCTAATGGGCCTAATGAACTAGTTTGTTATCCTATATGACCCATACTCGGACGTGGAATAGATATTATCAAGACAAACATTCTGACAAAGTAAAATTGCGGTGTTTTAACAATATTTTATTTTTAACAGACCTGACCAATATTTATGCTTGGCCTAATTTCATCGAGACAAACATTCTGATAAAGTGTCATCATGCTAAAGTTAACAAGAGCGCCAAATGTCACAAAATACGCCCGTCCTGTTTTTTTGAGACAAATTAAGTATAGTGATAATTGGTTGTACATCAGGCAAATTTAGAGAGCAGACACTGTTAGTACAGTTTTGGCTATTTCGAGGGACATAAGTGTGTAGTGACTAAGATAACGTGGTAAGTTATCGAACTTGTCCGAGATATTATGCCAATACACATTCTGACCAAATTTGGTGATGATTGGACAAAGGCTTCTAAATTAATTGAGCTGACAAGACCAATTTTAGGTAATTTCTATAATCAAAGGGCGATAACTCTTGATTGACTAAAGCAATATGGCTAGTTATCGAACTTGTCCGAGATATGATGCCAATACACATTC
Source organism: Serripes groenlandicus (assembly GCA_031761405.1). Taxonomy (NCBI): domain Eukaryota; kingdom Metazoa; phylum Mollusca; class Bivalvia; order Cardiida; family Cardiidae; genus Serripes; species Serripes groenlandicus. The sequence continues at coordinate 237,587 of JASEVX010000194.1, forward strand.
AAACCGAATTTGGTGAAGACTGGACAAAGGCTTTTAAAGTTATTGAGCTGACAATCCCAATTTTAGGTAATTTCTTTAATAAAAGGGCGATAAATCTTGATTGACTAAAGCGATATAGCTAGTTATCAAACTTGTCCCGAGATATTATGCCAATACACATTCTGACTAAATTTAGTGATGATTGAACAAAGGCTTTTAAAGTTATTGAGCTGACAATACCAATTTTAGGTAATTTCTATAATTAAAGAATGATAACTCTCAATTGACTAAAGCGATATGGCTAGTTATCAAACTTGTCCGAAATATTATGCCAATACAAATTCTGACTAAATTTGGTGATGATTGGACAAAGGCTTCTAAAGTTATTGAGCTGACAACACCAATTTTAGGTAATGTCTTAAATAAAAGGGCAATAACTCTCGATTGACTAAAGCAATATGGCTAGTTATCAAACTTGTCTGAGATATTATGCTAATTCACATTCTGACTAAATTTGGTGATGATTAAGCAAAGGCTTCTAAAGTTATTGAGCTGACAAGACCAATTTGGGGTAATTTCTATAATTAAAGGGCGATAACTCTTGATTGACTCAAGCGATATAACTAGTTATCAAACTTGTCCGAGATATTATCCCAATACACATTCTGACCAAATTTGGAGATGATAGGACAAAGGCTTCTAAAGTTATTGAGCTGACAACATACTGGACGCCGCCCGCCCGTACGCCGCAGGTAAAACTAATACGATCCGGTTTTTTCAAAACGGGCATACAAAAATGCAGCCTCGAGACTGTAAACAAGATTTCCCTTCAATTTGGCCTATTGACCTAGTTTCAAACCCAATATGACCCATATTCGAGCTTGACCTAGATATCATTAAGACATTCATTCTGATAGTTTCATTATGCAGAAGTTAAAAATTTGACCTAATGACCTTTTTTTGACATAAGATGACCCAGTTTCGAGGAAAACTTGTCCAAAATTTGATGAAGATCGGATGTAAAATGTAGCCTGTAGAGTGTTTACAAGGCAATTGTTAACTACGCACGACGGACGGACGCCAGACAAAATGTTTTCACAGTAGCTAACTTTGAGCACTTCGTGCACAGGTGAGCTTAAAAGGGAGCCAAAATAAACAAGACGGCCATTCCTGTAAAATAAAGTTAAAATTGGGCCAGTGGATTTGTCAGAGTTGTCAGTTTAAGCTAAAAGATAATTTCACCACTTTTGAGATGATTTCATATGAATGGAATTTTTAAATGTTGTCATTTTGCCCCTTTTCTGATGTTTTTTCTACCAATCAACATGGCTTAAAGGAATCTCATAGTGGGCCGGTCATCTAATGAACATTTCTACAAAAGTATTTGAAAATCTGCCAACCAGTTTTGAAGAAGAAGAATTTTAAAAATTATTTTGTTTCGTTGCCATGCAAACCAGAATTCTGTACGGATCCCTAAAATTTGACGGAATTTTGGTGAGGTCATTGACAGGATGTTTTCTGTGAAGTTTCATCCCAATTGACCCAGGTTACTGAGGAAAACGACGCACGCCGGACAAAAGGCGATCACAATATGTCACCTTGAGCACTTTGTCCGCAGGTGAGCTAAAAAGAGGGCCAAGATGCATTTCATAAACAATATTTGAAGTTGAAAAAAGGCCATAATTCAAGCAACATACAAGATTTATGGCTTTTGTATGCAATCTCTCTATAATGATGATGAATGCGTCCATAGCTCACTTTTACCACAACAATCATATGAGCAAACAATAGTGCCATGATCGCCCTGGATCGCTCACCCGATATCAATTTTGTTCACTTTAGCCATATAAGCCCCACCCCCTGGCGGCCATGGTTTTCAACCATTCAACATGGCTTGAAGGAATCTGATGGAGGGTCACCCTATGAATATTTCTACAAAATTATTTGAGAATCGACCAAACATTTTCGGAGGAGAAGATTTTTAACTTTTCACTCATGTCATATAAGGCAAAATAGCCTCGCCCCCCGGCAGCCATGTTTTCGACCAATCAACATGGCTTGAAGGAATCTGATAGTGGTTCACTTAAGGAACATTCTGAATCTTTATCTTGAAAAATACTGAGAGGGCGTTGACCTTCTCCAGGAGCAAATGTAAAGGTAGAAATTCTGATTAAACTCGTTCACAAGGTCAATTATAGCAATTTTGCCAATTTTAAAGGGCCTTAATCCCATCATGCTTGAACGGATCTGGCTGGGTTTTGAAAGGAATCGAGCTCTCAGGATATCTAGCTACTGAATAAGTTTGGTAAACATAGGATAATAAATGAATCTTGACTTTATCGTGTTCAAAAGAAATTTAGGACTTGGTATTGTTTTATTTCACACACTGTTCTGAATATTCCCCCCTAAATTTGTATGGAAGGACGGATTTTTTACATAGACAAAGATAAAAACAAAGAGCTGTCGGAGGACAGCGTGCTCGACTATTTCACCGCTTATTAAATTTACTGAGATAATGGACTCTAATGACTCTAATGAAGTTGCATGCAAAACATTAACAACAATTTCTTAAAGTTGGGAAGGGTTGTATAACATATCAATGGAATCAAGTAGTTACTACGATATGGACTAATGTAGTGCATGCAAACCTTTAACCATAATTTCTAAGTAAACAAAAGCTGTCGGAGGACAGCATGCTCGACTTTTTTGTGCTTGCCAATAAAACAAAACTTTTTTGGGTGATATATATGCAGTCGAAAAAGAGTTGTATCTTTAACAAAAACCTTTACTGAATTATGCACTCTTAGCTGTTGGTGGAGGTAATGATGGTAGGAAAATGTTTGTAAATGTTTAAGCTATATCTCTAATTGTTTTGAAATTTTTTATTTGGTATGAATAACTTAACCAAAATTATAAATCGAAAAGAGTCATAATTCTTAAACAAAACTTGACAGAGTTATGTACCCTTGTCTGTTGATGGAGGAAATGATGATAAATAAGTGTTGTAAGATTATAAACTAAATCACTAATGGTTTTGAAAAAAAGTGGGGTGGTATGAAAAACTTAACTAGAATTCTAAGGCTAAAAATGGCCATAATTCTTACAAATCATTGACAGAGTTATGTACTCTTGTCTGTTGCTGGAGGTTATGATGGTGAAAAAGTGTTGTAAGTTTCATAGCAATATCTGTAATGGTTAGAACAAAGTAAATTTGTACACAAAACTTAACCGAAATTTTAAGTCGAAAAAGGGACATAATTCTTACAAAAATCTTGACAGAGTTATGTTCTCTTGTCTGTTGATGGAATTGATGCTGGTGAACAAGTGTTGTAAGTTTCAAAGCCATATCTGTAATGGTTTTGAAAATACGTAATTTGGTACAAAAGATTTAAACAAATTTTAAGTGGAAAAAGGGCTATAATTCTTACAAAAATCTTGACAGAGTTATGTACTCTTGTCAGTTGATAGAAGTTATGGTAAGAAAAGGGCAATAATTCATAAAAAACCTTGACAGAGTTATGTTCTCTTGTCTGTTGATGGAGGTAATGATGGTAAAATAGTGTTGTAAGTTTCAAAGCAATATCTGTAGTGATTTTGAAAAAAAGTAAATTGGTACAAAAAACTTAACCAAAATTCTCTAAGTCGAAAAAGGGCCATAATTCTTATTAAAATCTTGACAGAGTTATGTTCTCTTGTCTGTTGATGGAATTAATGATGGTGAATAAGTGTTGTAAGTTTCGAAGCCATATCTGTATTGGTTTTGAAAATAATTAAATTGGTACAATAAACTTAACCAAAATTCTAAGTCGAAAAAGGGCCATAATTCTTACAAAAACCTCGACAGAGTTATGTTCTCTTGTCTGTTAATGGAAGTAATGTTGGTGAATAAGTGTTGCAAGTTTCAAAGCAATATCAGTAATGGTTTTGACAAAAAAGGGAATTGGTACAAAAACCTTAACCAAGGTGTGACACCAACGCCGACGCCGAATCCGACGCCGGGGCGAGTAGTATAGCTAGCCTTTTCTTCGAAAAGTCGAGCTAAAAAAGGGCGACAATTTGCACAATATGCAGGATAGAGTTATCAATTGGTTGTGTATATATCGTTGTAAAATTTGGAAAGGTTTTATAAAGTTTCATTACAGTGCTTCAAGTTGTTACTGAGATTACACTCTTAATGTAGTTACAAAACTTAAATCAGAATTTTTAATTCCCAAAAGGGCCATAACTTGCAAAAAATGCTAGATAGAGTTATCGTACTTGATTGTTTACATAGGTGTGATGGTTGGAAAGGGTTATATAAAGTTTCAATGCAATGCATCAAGTAGTTACTAAGAGATGGTCTCTTAATGTAGTTGCACGCAAAACTTTAACCAGAATTTCTAAGTAAATAAAGGGCCATAACTTGCATAAAATGCAGGATAGAGTTATCTAAATTGATAATCTACACAGTTGTGATAGTTAGGTAGGGTTGTAGCAAGTTTCAATGTAATGCATCTGCTATCTAGTAAATACTGAGATATGGACTCTTAATTTAGTTGCACGCAAAACTTTAACCAGAATTTTTAAGTAAATAAAGGGCCATAACTTGCATAAAATGCAGGATAAAGTTATCTAACTTGATAATCTACATAGGTGTGATAGTTGGGTAGAGTTGTATAAACATTCAATGCAATGCATCATTCAAATACTGAGATATGGACTCTTAATTAAGTTGCACGCAAAACTTTAACCAGAATTTCTAAGTAAAAAAGGGCCATAACTTGCTTAAAATGCAAGATAGAGTTATCTAACTTAATAATCTACATAGGTCTGATAGTTTGGTAGGGTTGTAGAAAGTTTCAATGCAATACATGTAGTATTTAAGTACTTGCATGCAAAACCTTAACCAAGGTGTGACGTGGACTCCGACGTCGACGCCAGGGTGAGTAGTATAGCTCTCATATTATTCGAATAGTCGAGCTAAAAACTAGAACTATCACTAAAGATGTTAAATACCCCCTAAACAGCACCTTGACCTACACCATAACTTAATAAGTAAACGGGCCATAACTCTGTAAAATCGCATGCTATTGTAACCCTTTTTAGGATATGCACATCTCCTCTTGGTATAGAAACTTCATGTAAAATGTTATTGAATTCAACCCAGTGATTTGTAAGAAATAGGCCGGACAAAATATGGCATCCGACCGATAGACAAACCGACACAGTGACTCCTATATTCCCCCTCTTCTTCAAAGGGGGTATAATTAATCAATTTGTTCAGAAAATCAGATTCCTTTAAGCCATGTTGATTGGTAGAAAATCATGGCCTAATCTAAGTTTCAAAGTTATACAGCTTTGATAGTTTCCATGTAAGTGACATAAACTTAAAACTTAACCAACACCGACCATATCAAGTGACGACAATAGATTGTCTACCAAGAGCTGTCTATTCCACCGCTTATTAGTTACTGAGATATGGATTCGAATAAAGTTGCATGCAAAACGTTAACAAGATTTCGTAAAGGATGATAATTGCATTATATATAGTTGCACGCAAATCTTTAACCATAATTTCTAAGTAAAAACAGGTCCATAATTTGCATTATATGCAGGATAGAGTAATGTAGCTTAATTATTTGCATAGGTATAAAGGAAACGGTTGGGAAGGATTGTATAAAGTTTCAATGCAATGCATCAAGTGAATACGGAGATATGATTGTTTGTTTGTTTACTTGGAGTTTAACGCCGCTTTCAACAGCTTTGGTCATATCACGGCGGTCAGTGCATCTACCCATGTTTTCCTGGCTTTCCCACACCAGTACTTACACAACATTCTTTCGAAGCCACTGACTACTTTCTCACATAGATCAGAGGTGAGAGGCAATGGAAAACATCGCCCGAAAGAATGTCGCCGCAATTGGGTATCGAACCCGTGACCTCCAGATCACGAGTCAGATATGCTACCAATTGAGCTACCCGGCCGGGCTACGGAGATATGAACTCTTAATGTAGTTGCACGCAAAACTTTAACCATAATTTCTATGTCAAAAAAGGGCCATAACTTGCATTAAATGCTGGATAAAGTTCTACATAGGTGTGATGGTAGGAAAGAGTTGCTTAAAGTTTCAATGCAATGCATCAAGTAGTTACTAAGATATGGTCTCTTACTATAGTTGCACGCAAAACTTTAACCGGATTTTCTAAGTAAAAATAGGGCCATAACTTGCATTAAATGCAGGATAGAGTTATTTAATTTAATAATCTACATAGGTGTAATAGTTGGGAAGGTTTGTATAAAGTTTCAATGCAATGCATCAATTAAATACTGAGATATGGACTCTAATTGTAGTTGCACTCAAAACTTTAACCAGAATTTCCAAGTAAAACAAGAGGGCCAAGATGGCCCTAAATCGATCACCTAATTGATAGTAAATTAGTAGCAAATAATTAACTGCAAATATCTGGGAAAATTTTATCAGGGAGTGCAAATGAAACTGCAAAGGAGTGGACACTTCTCAAGAAACAGCTTATCAGTAAAGGCCATTTATATCTTGAAATCTAACAAGAACTTTAATAAGAATGGAATTATAAAGTTTTTGTCATTTTGCACCTTTCCTGATGCCGCCTTGCTGCCCTGTTTTTCAACGAAATCAATATGGCTTCAACAGTTTATTTAGAGGGTCACTTAAGGAACATTTCTACCAAATTATCTTGCAATCACACAAGTAGATTATGGAGGAAAAGGATTTTAAAATTTGGGTATTTTTCTCACTTTCTGATGCCGCAGCAACCAAAGTTATCAATGGAATTTAAATCTTTGAACAATTTTGAAAGAGGACCACCAAAGGAACATTCTTGTGATGTTTTGTGGAAATTGGTCTATTGGAATGGTAGGTGTTGGTTGTCATTTGTAGCTAAAAGTTCAATTTACCCTTTTTGTGATGACGCCTGGTTGATATGATTGTGTAACCAATCAAAACGGCTTAAACAAATTCAATAGAGGATCATTACAGTAAGATTCGTATTATATTTTCTTAAAATCAGACAAACACTTTCATAAAAAAAAATTCAAATTTTGTCATTTTGCCCCTTTTCCGATGCCGCCTGACTGCCATGTTTTTCGACCAATCAGTATGGCTTGAACAATTTTTATAGAGGGTCACCCAAGGAACATTTCTACCAAATTATATTTGAATCTGACAGGCAGATTCGGAGGAGAAGATTTTTAAAGTTTGGACATTTTGTCCCCTTTCTGATGCCGCAGCAACCAAAGTTCTCATTGGAATTTAAATCTTTGAACAATTTTGAAAGAGGACCACCAAATGAACATTCCTGTGATGTTTTGTGGAAATTGGTCTATTGGAATGGTAGGAGTTGGTTGTCAGTTGTAGCTAAAAGTTCAATTTACCCCTTTTGTGATGACTCCTGGTTGATATGATTGTGTAACCAATCAAAATGGCTTAATCAAATTAAATAGAGGATCATTACAGTAAAGTTTATATTATATTTTCTTAAAATCAGACGAGCACTTTCATAAAAATGGAATTTTGTCATTTTGTCATTTTGCCCCTTTTTTGATGCCGCCTGACTGCCATGTTTTTCGCCCAATCAGTATGGCTTGAACAATTTTTATAGAGGGTCACCCAAGGAACATTTCTACTAAATTATATTTGAATCTGACAGGCAGATTCGGAGGAGAAGATTTTTAAAGTTTGGACATTGTGTCCCCTTTCTGATGCCGCAGCAACCAAAGTTCTCATTGGAATTTTAATCTTTGACCACTTTTGAAAGAGGACCACCAAAGGAACATTCCTGTGATGTTTTGTGGAAATTGGTCTATTGGAATGGTAGGAGTTGGTTGTCATTTGTAGCTAAAAGTTCAATTTACCCTTTTTGTGATGACGCCTGGTTGCTATGATTGTGTAACCAATCAAAACGGCTTAAACAAATTAAATAGAGGATCATTACAGTAAGATTCGAATTATATTTTCTTAAAATCAGACAAGCACTTTAATAATCAAAGTACTGAAAGTACTGATGGAAGGTGATTTAAGATTATGTCAACCAGGTGCAGATGGGATAATGAAATTTATGCAAGTTACGCACATATCATGGCTACGATGTGTGGATAGGAACGAAAGGGGAATAAATGAAACAAAGAAATTAAATCTTAAAAATGCGGGTCCCGGGTTCGATCCCCGGTTGAGGCACTACGGTCATGGTGGAGTGTTCTTGGGCAAGGCACATTTTATAGCCTAGTACTGGGTTGATTACCCAGGGATCATGAATAATAATCAAGCGCTCTAAATGACCTTAGCTGTCGATGCGCCATAAAACAATATACATTCATTCATTGTCCATAGCTAATGCTTGATCTTTTAACCACATGCTAACAATACAAAAATGTTTTAAAAAAACAATAAATATATACAAAAATCTGGCCACTGGTTAAAACGTTTAACTGTCTTTGATCAAGAAGGACTTCAAGAAAAGCAACAACTTCACTAGACAATGTGAATTACAAATAAGAATAACTTTCTAATATGAATGAAAATGTCAGGGGTATTCCATAAATGGAGCTTTTCTTAGCCTGGGGTTACACAATATAACATGATAATAAATACTAGACATTAAGATAAATACTTCACCGATATGAAATCCCATAAGTTACTCTCTTAATGTGTATTAAACATCTGAACTTACTAAACGTTCAGCAAAACGTTGAATACTCAAGAAATTATTTTCTATTAAAAAGTGTCCTACTTAAGTCTCTCGTGGAATGTAGGTATTTAACAGCTATTGACCTATTGTATCTGTATCTAAACGTTGATTTAACTCGGTAGGAACTCCAATTAGTTGATTGATTTATTGATTAGTTGATAGTTTGCGCCCTTTACAGCATCGTTTCAGTTATAACTGTACATATATATGAAACATATTTTACTTGAATACTTAAGGATGCTTGGGATTTTGAAACCGGGAGAATACAGAGGTGAAAAGAGACGAGAAGTGGCATATTGGAAAATATATAGACAAAACTATGGATAATTTCTGTCAGTGAAAATGTTTGAAATAAAGTTGCAAGGCGTTGTAAAATGGTTGTAAATTTATAGTGTGGTATCCAGAATATTGAAAAAATATTTTTGGAAGAGGGTCGACACATTGTGTAAAAAGGAGGAATAAGTGGTTTTGAGTAATTGTTATATTTTTTAGAATTTTTTTTTAAATGTATCCTAGTCGAGTCCCGGAAGCTCTGTTGGTAGCGTCGCGGGCTGTCAATCCAGTGGCTGTGAGTCAAATCGCGGCTCGGATCACTTTTTTCCGTCGTTTGACACAAGTCAATACATCATTCGTCTTCCACACATGGGCTAAGTCTATACGTAAAAGCAGCCAGTTGCTTGGGAGGTTGTTGTGTGGAGTTCTAGTGTGAAAACATCAGGAAACGCATGAGTAGGTGACCGCCGTGATATGACTGAGAATAATGTTAAAAGCGGCATTAAACCCCAATCAATCAACATTTGATGTATCTATATCCCTTTAATTTGTGTATTCTATCATGTAAAGGGTTAAACACGGAGAGTTCGGTCATGCAAACGTACGATTTTGTTGTTCTTGATGAATGTTATTGTTGGTGTAATAATTGTATTAAAATACCTAATGAATACGTCTATTGTAATCGATAGTTAATTTAATTGTTGTTTACACTACTATTAGATAATTGTTAATTGCGCTGAAATTAATCGTATATAACATTTAAAGCAATAAAGAAAGTTAAAGAAACTTATTGTTAATTGAGATGAATTAAGCAATTAATATAAACATGTAAAACTTTATTATTAACACCTGATACATACAAACGATTAAAAGATGAAACCTTGCCTAATTCTCCTTTTACCACAATGTTATCCTGTCACGATGTTTTCATAGTATACGGCCTACATATCATGTAAAAGTTCCCCATTTTTCACCCTGTATGTACATATGTCCACATTTCTCCTTTTACCACATATACGGCCTACATATCATGTACATGTCCCAATTTATCCCCATGTTTGTACATTTCTCCTATTACAACAATGTTATCCTGTCACGATGTTTTCAAAGTATACGGCCTACCCATCATGTAAAAGTTTCCCATTTCTCACCATGTATGTGCATTCCTCCTTTGACCACAATTTTATCCTGTCACGATGTTTTCAAAGTTTACGGACTACGGTTTATTCCCATTTGGTCTACACTTTTTGCACTTTGTCCCATTTGGTCTACACCCAGTTTGGACCCCAGTGTCATTTCGTCTTCACTTATATTTAAGTTGACAGACAGCCCCTTACACACTTATTCAATAAGACAAACATCTTTTGTTAAAAATATGTGGGTTAATAATGAGATGGCATTCAAACACTGCAAACAGTGTAAACTAAGATCATCTGATCTTTAATGTAGACTCAGACTACCTGTCAGTTCAGTATAAACTGCAGCAGCCAGTCCTAGTCTACATTATGTTGAGACCCTCAAAAGTAAGTTTTCACACCATTCAGGTGTGAAAGATAATTAAAGATAATATGTGTTATTTTAGGAGGCATAAATGCTAAAATGCTTTAATGTCAATGTCAGATAAATTAGCAAGCTCCATAGAAATAAAGCTTTGCATATTCATGTTATGAACAGTAGACGAAATGGGAATTAGGGTGTAGACCAAATGGAACAAAAAACAGTAGACCAAATGGGATTAGACCAAATGGGAAGTTACCACGGCCTACATATTATGTAAATGTCCCGACTTCTCTCTATGTTTGTACATTTCTCCTTTATCACACTGTTATCCTGTCACAGTGTTTTCATTGTATACGGCCTACCCATCATGTAAATCTTGTACAGAGTACAAATGTATCATGTAAATGGTTCCAATTTCTCCCCATGTATGTACACATTTCTCCAATTACCACAATGTTATCATGTCACGATGTTTTCAAAGTATACGGCCTACATGAGTGTATGTCAAAATCCCCTCAGTCAAAATCCCCTCACTCTGAAAATGGCATTGTAGTCAAAATCCCCTCGACCAAAATGATAGGGTAGTCAAAATCCCCTCGTCCAAAATGAAAGGGTAGTCAAAATCCCCTTGATGGGTATTCATAATACTGACAGATATCACTGACAGATAGTTTATCTTGGAGTTGATGAACATGTTTGTGTCACAACCATTGATTGTGTTAATCATTATTAATATGATATTAATATGTATACTATATTGTTATTATGCATGTAGCATATGTTTCTTCTTGTAATTATGTCGTATAAATCCCTTTATTCAATTCCATATTGATAAGTCCCTTGAGGAATTATTGTCAGTGATTGGACAACTTATACGAATAAGATAAACACATGAGTGTCTAAATATGGTTGAAAGTGGTTAGTTAAACTGTGAAAATATAAAATGTCCTACAAACTGTGTGCTGAATATTTATTAAAATTATTAAATTACTTACTGTGTTATGTATGTTAAACCTTAAAATGATTTAAATCACTTACTATGTTATTTGTCTTATTAGTGCAATGTTATTTTAGCCTTAGACACCTTTGATGTCTCCTTATGTCATACATTATGATTACCCTGTTAATCCCATCGAGGGGATTTTGACTACCCTATCATTTCGGTCGAGGGGATTTTGACTACCCTAACATTTTTGGTAGAGGGGATTTTGACTACCCTATCATTTTCAGGGTGAGGGGATTTTGACTGAGGGGATTTTGAGTGTCTCCCGGCCTACATACCATGCAAAAGTTCCCCGTTTCTCACCCTGTATGTACATGTGTCCACATTTCTCCAATTACCACAAGGTTATCATGTCACGATGTTTTCAAAGTATATAGCCTGTAAAAGTTCCCCCTTTCTCATCATGTATGTACATTTCTCCTTTTACCACAATTTTATCCCGACACGATGTTTTCAAAGTGTACGGCCTATGTATTAGTGAAAACTCGTTTTGCCCGATGTTTTCAACTTCACTGAATAATTGTTGTGATTTCTGATAAGTTTTTCAAAGTTGTATCATGTTTTTATTGTATACTTTGTTTTTTGATCTGCAGCACATGTTTGAAAAAAAGGTGGAAAAGGATCAATGCCTTGTTTTTCCCCAATGTTTTCTACTTCATTGAAGAATCACTTTTATTTGATATGTTTTTAGAATTAATATTCGTGATAACTTGTTTTACCCCAATATTTTAAATTCATAGAATAATTGGTGTGGTATCTGATTAGTTTTTCAAAGTCATCCTCAACTATTTATAACACATCAAGATCGTTTTGCCCGATGTTTTCAACTTCACTGAATAATTTTTGTGATTTCTGATAAGTTTTTCAAAGTCGTATCATGTTTTTATTGTATACTTTGTTTTTTAATCTGCAGCACATGTTTGAAAAAAAGGTGGAAAAGGGATGATCAATGCCTTGTTTTTCCCCAATGTTTTCTACTTCATTGAAGAATCACTTTTATTTGATATGTTTTTAGAATTAATATTCGTGAATACTTGTTTTACCCCAATGTTTTAAATTCATAGAATAATTGGTGTGGTATCTAATTAGATTTCAAAGTCATCCTCAACTATTTATAACACATCAAGATCGTTTATTTAATCATTATTTAAAGATAATTAAATAGCCAATCAAATTTTTTATTATTTAAACATGACTGTTAATAGGGTAAAATAAAAGTGGGGTCGAAATCACTTACGACACTGGGGTCTAAAATATTTGGGGTCGAAATCACTTGCTACCATATGATGTTATGAAGCGTTGTTAAAAGTAAGTTCGTGTCAATTCTACAGTGTTATACTATTCAATTAAATAAAAAGTATTTGTACATATTGAAAACAATCTAGTCCACATTGGAATTATATTACGTTTTGATTTCATTCATTGGGTGTAATAATTCGACGAAAGGTCAGTCCTCGAATTGACCTAGTTCGTTTACTGCGTATCATAAGATACTGTTTACTGCAGAATCATTTGTATTTCTCAAAATAAAATTTATTTAAAACAAGAGGGCCATGATGGCCCTGGAATCGCTCACCTAATATTTTTTTTTCACTTTAGCTATATAAGCCCCGCCCCCTGGCAGCCATAGTTTCCGACCAATCAACTTGGATTGAAGGAATCTGATAGAGGGTCACCCTAGGAACACTTCTACAAAATTATTTGAAAATCGGCCAGACACTTTTGGAGGAGAAGATGTTTTAAGTTTTCACTATAGCCATATAAGGCAAAATAGCCCTGCCCACTGGCGGCCATGTTTTTTTACCAATCAACATGGCTTGAAGGAATCTGAAAGTGGGTCATCCAAGGAACATTTCTACAAAATTATTTGAAAATCGGTCTGACACTTTCGGAGAAGAAGATTTTTTAAGTTTTCACTATAGCCATATAAGGCAAAATAGCCCCGCCCCCCTGGCGGCCATGTTTTTCGACCAATCAACATGGCTTGAAGGAATCTGATAGAGGGTCATCCAAGGAACGTTTTTACAAAATTATTTGAAAATCAGCCACACACTTTCGGAGGAGAAGATGTTTTAAGTTTTCACTTTGGCCATATAAGGCAAAATAGCCCCGCCCCCTGGCAGCCAAGTTTTTCGACCAATCAACATGGCTTGCAGGAATCTGATAGAGGGTCACCCAAGGAACATTTCTACAAAATTATTTAAAAATCGGCCTGAGACTTATGGAGGAGAAGATTTTTTAAGTGTTCACTATAGTCATAAAAGGCAAAATAGCCCCGCCCCCTGGCGGCCATGTTTTTTGACCAATCAACATGGCTTGAAGGAATCTGATAGAGGGTCATCCAAGGAACATTTCTAAAAAATAATTTGAAAATCGGCCTGACACTTTTGGAGGAGAAGATTTTTTAAGTTTGCACTATAGCCATATAAGGCAAAATAGCCCCGCCCTGGCGGCCATGTTTTTCGACCAATCAACATGGCTTGAAGGAATCTGATAGAGGGTCACCCAAGGAACATTTCTACAAAATTATTTGAAAATCGGCCTGACACTTTCGGAGGAGAAGATTTTTTAAGTTTTCACTATAGCCATATAAGGCAAAATAGCCCCGCCCCCCCTGGCGGCCATGTTTTTCGACCAATCAACATGGCTTGAAGGAATCTGATAGAGGGTCATCTAAGGAACATTTCTACAAAATTATTTGAAAATCTGCCAACCAGTTTGGGAGAAGAAGAATTTTGAAGTTTTTTCAGTTTCGTTGCCATGGAAACCAGAATTTTGCATGGATCCCAAAAATTTGAAGGAATTCTGGTGAGGTCATTGAGAGGATGCTTTCTGTGAAGTTTCATCCAAATTGACCCACTGGTTACTGAGGAGAAGAAGTTGACGCACGACGCACGACGCACGACGGACGCCGGACAAAAGGCGATCACAATAACTCACCTTGAGCAAAGCTCAGGTGAGCTAAAAACAAACCAGTGTCTACATCAAACTGGTTGTAAATGAAAACACTTTAAGTATGAGTTTACATTGATTTTTGCGAACTATATTGAGTAGCGTATGTATGAAAAGATCATATAGTTTATAGAGAGGATGTGTGTTGTTGGGCATATTCCATCAGCCTGTGCAAACCCATAGGAAGAAGATTATTATAATAATCACCTTCCAAAAATGGAATTTTCAAATTTTGTCATTTTGCCCATTTTTTGATGCCGCCTGACTGCCATGTTTTTCGCCCAATCAGTATGGCTTAAACAATTTTTATAGAGGGTCACCCAAGGAACATTTCTACCAAATTATATTTGAATCTGACAGGCAGATTCGGAGGAGAAGGTTTTTAAAGTTTGGACATTTTGTCCCCTTTCTGATGCCGCAGCAACCAAAGTTCTAAATGGAATTTAAATCTTTGAACAATTTTGAAAGAGGCCAACCAGAGGAACAGTCCTGTGATGTTTCACGGAAATTGTCCTAAGAGTTTGGGAGGAGATGATGTTTAAAGCTAAAAGTTAATGCCGGACGGACGACGGACGCCGGACGACGGAAAAAAAGTGATCAGAATAGCTAACCTTGAGCCTTCGGCTCAGGTGATCTAAAAAGGGCCACAACTTGCATAAAATGCAGGATAGAGTTATCAAACTTGATTATTATTATGAGGTAGTTTTATAGAAAGTTTCAATGCAATACACCTAGTAGCTACTGAGCTATAAAGTACTTGCATGCAAAATCTTAACAAAGGTGTTACGCGGACGCCAGTGTGAGTAGAATAGCTCTCATAATATCCGAATAATTAAGCTAAAAATTGTGTTTCGACTAATGAACATACCTTTTCAAACTTGTTTCCCCGTTGTCCTAGATTTTCAGTTATTTTGTTCTGAAAGGCCTTGTTGTTCAATATAACACTGATCAGACCAGATAAATCTGTATCATCTGCTGTCTTGTCCAAGTAACCTTGAGCTGGCATGAAACACTTGGCCAGTTCCCAGCTTACTGTACACCATAGTTTAGATCTTGTGTTTTTATAGGATTGTTGGCTATATCTATGAGCTATTTCTATCGCTGTTCTAATAGCTTCACAATTGCGGCATGGAGTGTATGTTTTTTCAGGGTCTGTTTTGTCATGGAAACGACATGGTCGACCACTACACATTCCCAATGTTGGACATTTGAGCACATTCTGGATAGTATGGATTGTGCAACAACCAGCATCAGGAAGTCCCCGTAGAACATTACTATGGAAGTTGTTGATCTCATCGACAATAAAATCCTGAATGCCTTCTTTTACATACAACAGTCCAAGACCAGCTTTGAACCAGTTTTGGTGAAGGATTTCTTTGGGTTCTGCCATTCTATTGTGGAAATTGAAGTGGTATTTCGTGTCTAAAAGAAAACAACACAAAGAATGGAAAAAATTACAAACTAGATGGCAGGGAGTAAAATTAGCGGTCGCCCAGTCGCCCATTGCGACTAAATCTTCGGCTGGACCACCTAAGATTTCAAAATCGTCGTCCAGCCGGCGACCTTAAATATTGCATTTTCTATACTCCAGGCCCCATGTTATTTTTTTTGTCGATGGAATCATCAACAAGAGGCCCATGAGGGCCTATGCTCTACTGGTATGGTTCTTTGGTCATTTTCAATCCAGAGCATGTATGTATGGTGAAGATCAGATAGTAAATGGGGGCTCTTTTGTTTTCACAAGCTGTATTATAGAAATTTTTACAATTTCATGGGTCATAATCCAGTCTTGCATTGGCGGATCTGGCTGGTTTTCAAAAGGAACCAAGCTCTAATCAGTATTTAACTACTATCTAAGTTTGGTGAAGATCAGATAGTAAATGGAGCCTCTATTGTGCTCACATGCTCAATTATAGCAATTTGGACAATTTCAAGGGCCATAATCCAGTTTTGCATGGGCGGATCTGGCTGGTTTTCGAAAGGAACCGAGCTCTCATGGATATCTAACTACTGTATAAGTTTGGTTGAGATACAATCAAAAGTGAAGACTGTATCGTGTTAACAAGCTCAATTATAGCAATTTTGACCATTTCAAGGGCCATAATCCAGTCATGCATGGGCGGATCTGGCTGGTTTTCGAAAGGAATCGAGCTCTCATGGATATCTAACTACTGTATAAGTTTGGTTGAGATACAATCAAAAGTAAAGACTATATCGTGTTAACAAGAAATTGTTTACGGACGCACGGACGCACGCACGCACGACGGACAAATCGCCACGACATAAGCCCTTCTGGCCTTTGGCCAGTAGAGCTAAAAATTGATTTAGTATGAATAACTTAACCAAAATTATAAATCGAAAAAGGGCCATAATTCTTAAACAAAACTTGACAGAGTTATGTACCCTTGTCAGTTGATGGAGTTCATGATGATAAATAAGTATTGTAAGTGTATAATGCTAAATCACTAATGGTTTTGAAAAAAGGTGGGGTGGTACGAAAAACTTAAACCAAAATTCTAAGGCAAAAAATGGCCATAATTCTTACAAAAACCTTGACAGATGTATGCACTCTTGTCTGTTGATGGAGGTAATGATGGTGAAAAAGTGGTGTAATTTTCAAAGCAATATCTGTAATGGTTTTGGAAACAAGAGGGCCATGATGGCCCTGGATCGCTCATCTGATTTTTTTTTTTCACTTTAGCCATAAAAGCCCCGCCCACTGGCGGCCATGTTTTTCGACCAATCAACATGGCTTGAAGGAATCTAATAGTGGGTCACTTAAGGAACATTTCTACAAAATTATTTGAAAATCTGCCAACCAGTTTGGGAGAAGAAGAATTTTGAAGTTTTTTTCATTTTGTTGCCATGGAAACCAGAATTCTGCATGGATCCCAAAAATTTGAAGGAATTCTGGTGAGGTCATTGAGAGGATGCTTTCTGTGAAGTTCCATCCCAATTGACCCACTGGTTACTGAGGAGAAGAAGTTGATGGACGACAGACGACGGACACCTGACAAAAGGCGATCACAATAACTCACCTTGAGCCAAGCTCAGCTGAGCTTAAAAGTAAATTGGTACAAAAACTTAACAAGAGTACCGCAAACGGTACATAATACGCCCGTCAGGAACTTCTTTGTAACTCATGCAGAAATTGACAAATATTCTAAGTCCAAGAAGGGGCATAACTCATTCAAAAATTGACGAAATCCGAGGAAATGTAAACTTGATCTGTGACAATAGCTCAAAAGTATGTAGGAAAAAAGTGCTGAAAACCAATATTCTAAGTCCAAAAAGGGGCATAACTCATTTAAACAAGAGGGCCATGATGGCCCTGGAATCGCTCACCTAATATTTTTTTTTCACTTTAGCTATATAAGCCCCGCCCCCTGGCAGCCATAGTTTCCGACCAATCAACTTGGATTGAAGGAATCTGATAGAGGGTCACCCTAGGAACATTTCTACAAAATTATTTGAAAATCGGCCAGACACTTTTGGAGGAGAAGATGTTTTAAGTTTTCACTATAGCCATATAAGGCAAAATAGCCCTGCCCACTGGCGGCCATGTTTTTTTACCAATCAACATGGCTTGAAGGAATCTGAAAGTGGGTCATCCAAGGAACATTTCTACAAAATTATTTTAAAATCGGTCTGACACTTTCGGAGAAGAAGATTTTTTAAGTTTTCACTATAGCCATATAAGGCAAAATAGCCCCGCCCCCCTGGCGGCCATGTTTTTCGACCAATCAACATGGCTTGAAGGAATCTGATAGAGGGTCATCCAAGGAACGTTTTTACAAAATTATTTGAAAATCAGCCACACACTTTCGGAGGAGAAGATGTTTTAAGTTTTCACTTTGGCCATATAAGGCAAAATAGCCCCGCCCCCTGGCAGCCAAGTTTTTCGACCAATCAACATGGCTTGCAGGAATCTGATAGAGGGTCACCCAAGGAACATTTCTACAAAATTATTTAAAAATCGGCCCGACACTTATGGAGGAGAAGATTTTTTAAGTGTTCACTATAGCCATAAAAGGCAAAATAGCCCCGCCCCCTGGCGGCCATGTTTTTTGACCAATCAACATGGCTTGAAGGAATCTGATAGAGGGTCACCCAAGGAACATTTCTAAACAAGAGGGCCATGATGGCCCTATATCGCTCACCTGATTTAATAGAACTTCAATAGTCTTCAAAGTTTTATACTCTATAAATATAAGGACAAGTCCCACCCCCTTGCGGCCATGTTTTTCAACGAATCGGAAATATTTGAACAAGCTTGGTAGGGGGTGCCTCAAGGAACATTTGTGCAAAATAATTTTTAAATCGGGCCAACACTTATGAACAAGAAGATTTTTTAAGATTTGGCAATTTTCCCCTTTTCTGATGCTGCAGCAACCAAAGTTCTACTTGGAATGAAATTCTTTGAACAACTTTGAAAGGGGACCACCTAAGGACCATTTCTGTGAAATTATTTTGAAATCTGGCCAGTACTTTTGAACAAGAAGATTTTGTAAAGTTTTAACAATGCACATATAAGGAAAACAAGCCCCGCCCCCTTGCGGCCATGTTTTTCAACGGATCGGAAATATTTGAACAATCTTGGTAGAGGGTGCCCTAAGGAACATTTGTGAAAAATAATTTTCAAATCAGGCCAGCACATTTGGACAAGAAGATTTTTTAAGATTTGGCAATTTTCCCCTTTTCTGATGCCGCAACAGCCAAAGTTCTACTTGGAATTAAATTCTTTGAACAACTTTGAAAGGGGACCACCTAAGGACCATTCCTGTGAAGTCATTTTGAAATCTGTCCATTGGTTTAGTAGAAGAAGTCATTTGTAGGAAATTGTTAACAGACGGACGGACAGACGACGACGACGGACATTCAGTGATCACAAAAGCTAAGCAATGCAGAATATTATTATGATTAAGGACATGAATGAATATCTTGCAAAATGTCTAATTTGGTTTTAAGTATCTTACTTGAAAACCCAATGGGTTACCATAGTGATTAGTTACATTGACAAGAATAAACATTGATCTTTTTTCAAGGTAAATAATTACTCAACACAATTTACCATCGCATCTGTTTGCAAGGCGCTCTTCTCTCTCAACATCGACATTTGGTAAACCACCTACAGCCCCTTCATCAGTATGACTCAATTCTTCTCTCATAATTTCCACTCTTGCTCCTTCAATTGAACTTTCAACATCAGTGTTTCGTTCACGGGGAACATCTTCATTTGTCAAGTCTCTCATTTGAGCCACTGGTCGATATATACGAGGTGCACTATCTTCTGCTCTCTCTCCTCTAACAGCTTTAAATAAAAACATAAATGGCTGATGAACCTTTCTAACATGCGCATTTTGATGTAGAATGTATTTGTAACAGACAACTTTTTAAAATGATAATTGCAAAGGAAGAATTTTTCATTTTACCACAACTTAATATGTACATTTATAAAGATTTTCATAATTTTGCCAATATATTTTCAAATCCTATTTAGCCCATTGATGGAATAGAAATGATGCTAGTCACAATGAAACTTGATGAAGGCCAAGCCCCGATATGAACTCACGACCCCTGGATTGATAGCCCTGATGCAATGACAGGAGACTGTTTTGCGATCCCACGATGGACAAATATTTTTCATCGCGGATAATCACCGCAATTCAACCTATATGATCACCGCAATACCGCCTACGGGCTAATTATATCACCGCGATTGACATGTCGTCGATTCGAGCTTCTTATCTATTCTTATCTATTTTGAAATCACCGCGATTCCATCGCAATATTTACCTGTAAAAATGTTATACTTTTATTAAAAAGTTTTTTTTTCTTCCGATTATGTACATGTACACGTTTATTGACGAATTGCGATTATTTTATGACACAACTTGCTAAAATTCATTCCGTTTCAGCAAATTATTCGAAAAACAGTGGAAGATTGTGTTTGTTTACGATAAGGTCAAGTTTCGTAATAGAAAATGGCGGACATCGGATATACGTTTATCGTACATATGATTATCTCACCTTTTTTTAGTAAGAGAGAAATATTGTTAAATTACAATACATGTACATGTACATTGTATATATATCTTTGCATTTTGTATATACAGTACATGTACTTGAATCTCTTAATAAAGACAGATTGTTGATTTTTGAGCTTTTCTTATCAACTTAATAAATGAATTATCCAATTGTAATATTGTTGAAAATGATAAATTTTCATTTTAACGCAATGTGTTGTACAGAGTAGAAACATAGTAGAATTTATTTTGCATGTAGTTAACATGGGCGCTTCACACTTCTTGGTTTGCAAAGTTTGTTTTTGTTATTCAGCCGACTTTGAAACAGGTTTTAAAAAAATAATTTATAGGCGATTAAGAATGAACGATGCATTGGTAATTGTGGTGATTGACAATGGAATTACGGCATTTATTAGTGAGATTTAAAGTAAGCTACACATCTTTCAGGCAGAATTAACAGTTTTATTATCACGTAGTTGTATCGTTTACAGAATACATCAAGTTTAGGGTAATTGTATTGATGAATTTTAATGAATTAAGTTGTTACGCATATATGCTGCTTTATAGTTAGTACTGATTTATAATCATCATCCTCTTCAACAACAGTTATTAGTACTGTAATGAAATAAAAATTAAAAATTAAAAAAAAACTCCCAGCAAAACGGCGAGAAAAAGCTTATCTATTCAAAAAAATATCACCGCGATTCCGCGATGGTTCCACCGCAACTCCACGATGATCGGTTTTATCAACCCCCTGGGGTTATCTTGTTGCGTCCGCGATGGACATAAAAACAAATCGCGGTGATTGGTGGAATTCCACCCACCTTCGCGGACCAAAATATTTGTCCGCGTTGAGATTTGTCCGCGGTGGCTCGCGGACGATGAGTTTTCCGCGTGAGCTGTACTGTATGTGCAGGTAATAAGATGTCATGGCCTTGAATGGGAACTTGATCTTTCAGATTCATAAAACTTGAACATCGTTTTTTTCCAAGGCAACTACAATTGTGTCCATTTATGTTACATTTATGAAGTCATTACATGCCAAAGTCTCTAATCAAATTTGAATTTGCCATGTTCTTTTTAGATTTGTTTACTTTTAAAACATCCGATGGGAAAACTAGAACTGTGTCCATAGCATATGAAATTTATCCCTTTCCCACATACAACAAATCTGCAGCAGATGAATTTGAAAAATATATCTATAAATGAAAATTTAATTATTGTAGAGTTGAAAACATTTGTGCAAAAGTTGAAATTGCTTATTATGATCAATTTCTTCTTTTGCCACAATTTTTTCAAAAGTCGTCTGCTGTTAGGGCAGGGACCGCGCTGTCACTTTCGCCAAATGCGAAAACTATTTTAAAGTGGCGAAGTTTTTTCATGATTTGCGAATATAAGTGGCAAAAGGTTTTTATCATCAAAATTTACCTGTTTTGG
The DNA here is from genome assembly GCA_031761405.1 of Serripes groenlandicus. Taxonomy (NCBI): domain Eukaryota; kingdom Metazoa; phylum Mollusca; class Bivalvia; order Cardiida; family Cardiidae; genus Serripes; species Serripes groenlandicus. The sequence goes on from JASEVX010000194.1 coordinate 259,460, forward strand.
ATATCACGACATACAGTGACGGTTTCCTTTAATCTAAGATAATGCACTGCCATTTGATTCAATGTCAGGAACCAGTGACCACTAAACAACATTTTGCAGACACCCGTTTTATCATTTTGACAGTTAGTGTATTTCACACTTGTTTTATTGTTGTAAAGTTTTAATTCAGCCTTTTAATCCGACTGACCAACAACTCTGACCGATATTGATACATTAAAGGCCGTACATATGATAATTGGCAATTATAGATGCACTAAATATATCAGCACACTTTTTGAAGTAGGTTTCGACGATCGACATAGGCCTTTCATGAGTTAATGACAATGTAAGTTTGTCATTTTTGATTGGGAAAAATTTATTTAATTATGGGCAAGTAAAAACAATTAGTGGACCCATTGATGAGATTGCATATAAATATTTGTTGGAAACTATGCTTGTTTTCAATGAGGGCTATTCCAGTAAAACATATGTCCCACCCCAGGAAGGCACTTTCAAAATTGACCAACCCCCTTCAGAAGTTTATTTGACTAGAAAAGAACCCCCTTTAGAATATTTTCTGAGCAAATTCGGACCCCCTTCAGAAGTTTATATTTTTTGTTGCAAATTTCAACCCTCAATAGCAGTTTTGTCGGACTTCTGATTAGGACTTACTATAAGTGTATTCATGGTCCAACAGTAAGTTTCTGCTCTTGCATCGTAAGTAAAGATGTTGATTCTGACAGGAATTAAAATACACATTAATTTGTATTGAGGTTTAAGACTGATTTTCAACATCTTTGGTCATTTAAAGGCGGTCAGTTATCCATACCCTCTGTTCCTGGAAGACCCAGTACTAAGCCAAACCCAAACAACTGACAGTTTCCTCATATAAATCGGAGGCGGAGGCCTCAAACTCGGAACCTTCAGGTTACTAACCTAGCATATTACCAACCACGCCACAATGGCCTTCATTAAGATATTTCAAATTAAATTTGAACAAGAAAATGTGTCCATGGAACACAGATGCCCCAGTCGACAGTCAGATGAACAAATGTATGGTCACAAATAGCTTTATTCAACAATTAAACAAAATAACTTTTTTCCGATTTTCAGTACCATACCGTTTTGATCGTATCTCGAAAATTTGTCTTCAAACGAATTCTGTACACTACGTTTGAGAAATATATTATGTGGTTAAAACAAAGCGGTTTTTCTTCATCGGGCAGTCTGTCTGTCACAGTGATTCAGATTGCAACTCGGTCTTTTAAGACAGCTGTCCTAAATGTAAAAAAAAAACCAGGCCATTTTGTCCTTAACTTAAACAAGAGGGCCATGATGGCCCTGGATCGCTCACCAGATTTTTCTTTTCACTATAGCAATATAAGCCCTGCCCCCTGGTAGTTTCCTACCTTGGCTTGGCTTGAAAAAATCTAAGAGGGTCACCCTAGGAACATTTCTAGTAAATCTTTTGAAAATAGATCAGACACTTTCGGAGGAGAAGATTTTTTAAGGTCCACTATATCCATATAAGGCAAAATAGCTCCGCTCCCTGGAGGCCATTTTTTTATGACCAATCAAAATGGCTTCAAGATATCTGATGGAGGGTCACCCAAGGAACATTTCTACAAAATTATTAAACAAGATTACCGCGGTACATAATACGCCCGTCAGGAACTTCTTTACAAATATTCTAAGTCCAAAAAGGGGCATAACTCATCAAAAATTGACGAAATCCCAGGAAATATGAACTTGATCTGTGACACATCACTACAAAGCCTTATACAAAATTTCAGCTCAATAGCTCAAAGTATGTAGGAAAAAAGTGTGGTAAACCCGAACGGACGGAGGGACGGAGGGAGGGACATGTATTACCATACCATAATACGTACCGTTTTTAAGAAACGGTCGTATAAAAATCGGCCTGACACCTTTGGAGGAGAAGATTTTTAAAGTTTTCACTATAGCCATATAAGTCAAATTAGAGTTAAATGATAGAGGGTCACCCAAGGAAAATTTCTACAAAATTATTTGAAAATCGGCCAGACATTTTTGGAGAAGAAGATTTTTAAGTTTTCACCTTAGTCATATAAGTCAAAACAGCCCCGCCCCCCTGGCGGCCATGTTTTTTGACCAATCAACACAGCTTCAAGGAATCTGATAGAGGGTCACCCAAGGAACATTTCTAAAAAATGATTTGAAAATCTGTCAACCAGTTTGGCAGAAGAAGAATTTTGAAGTTTTTTTCATTTCGTTGCCATGGAAACCAGAATTCTGCATGGATCCCAAAAATTTGAAGGAATTCTGGTGAGGTCATTGGGAGGATGCTTTCTGTGAAGTTTCAGCCCAATTGACCCACTGGTTACTGAGGAGAAAAAGTTGCCGAACAAAAGGCGATCACAATAACTTGCCTTGAGCAAAGCTCAGGTGAGCTAAAAATTCAAACCCAGAAAGGCCACTTTAAGATGCGCTTTCCAAACTTACACTTACTGATGAACACCTATTAAAAATCTGCAGCAATATTGAAAACCTTTAAGAATTACAGTTAATATACTAACAGGTTAAGAAAACATTGTGGCAAAAGGAGAAATGAGCAATTTATTCTTTTCCACAATGTTTTCAAAAGTCTTCTTCAGGTGACTGTCTAGCTTGTATTTTAAACTTATTTAGTGTTAAGCTGGAGTGAATTATTGTAATTTTCTCTTTAAACTAAATTTAAACATAAGTAAAGAGGGAAGAGAAAAAGTCATCTAATTGACTGTGGTTTCAGAGGAAAATGAAGCATTTCCACTATGTGACAGGTGATATACCTGGACAGTCTAAAATGTTTAAAAATTCAAGTAGGCTTGTATATTTATGATGTGGGGGATTCTCTTCTTTTTTTTAGACCAAAAAACGTTTTGAGTGTCTTGTAAATTATGGCCTTTTCATTTTCGCTGCTGGCCTTTATCACAACTTGTTCAAAGTTTGGCAGCAGATTTGCACAAATCACAGAGGCCTTATGGTTTTTGCTGTCTGCGTGCCTCTTTAATGTACTGGTCCGAAAATAGGAAGTCCCGTCTGTCAATGCATTTTTTATATGTTGTGTGCACAAATTGTAGCCGTTTTTCTGCATTGAAATATGCTCAGCCAGAAATTTTGAAACGCTCTAGACGATTTGACAGGCAAATCAGGTACAGTACTTATTGAGGAGTTGGGCATTTGTTCTTAATCGGCTGAATTTTGATTATTTTTTCCGTTTTAATGCTTGTCGACGCGTTATCTTTCCGAAAAAAAAAAGCGATTGTCGAAAATGTTTTCGTTCCGACATTTTGAAAGGGTTTAATCCGGGTTCTTAAAAGAGGCCCTACGATTGGCTGATATTTAATGAGCCAGCCAATGAAATCAAGTTTTACATCAATGATCATTAGACGCTTTACATGTAGTATACTTTAATGCATTGTAACTGCTATGAAGCGCGTACGTAACTCGACAAAACGCTTTTTGTTTATTATGAATCAAAATGCGTCTACTGCACATGATATTTTTCAGTTGGCTTCGCGGAGATTAACTCTAGCGATGTCATATTTCCGATGCCCGACGCCAATCTGATTCTGAATCTCTGCAGTCAATATAAATGAGCAGATACGGACAGAGGCAAAAAAGAAAATGATGCCCCCCTTTAGAAGCGAAATTGGACTTTTCACCACCCCCTACAGTAGCAAATTAAGAAAAAGACCTTCCCCCTACAGAATTTTTTTATTTTGCCGTCCTGGGGTGGGACATATGTTCAACTGGAATAGCCCTGATAAAAATGGCTTCGAAAAGTGATTGTAAAATATAATTATCAAAAGTGGCGATAATAAATGGCTCCTAAAATTTAAAAGTGGTGAATTTGATTTCAATGTGGTGAAAGTGGTGGTGTTGTATATCTGCAGGAACGTAGATAAAAGGGATAAGCAACATATCTTGTACAGCTGTTATCGTGTTAAAATATCACGTGGAGAAAGGAAATTGTCCCAAATTTCACGTTTTGTAGCAAATAAAACTTTGAAGTCATACATGGCACATTTACAAAATATGCATATTCTGAAATCTTTAAATGTCAACTATTGCAAAGGAAAAATTTAAAAACAGAAATTTCTATTAAGTCTGAATAAGGACTGTTTAAAAAAAACAACAGCTATTGTGATTTTGGAGCTTTAACAATAGAAGAATGTTTAAACTTTCTGAAAATATCTTTTAATATCTTCAATAGTTAATGAGTTTTACTTGCAACAAATGTTGTGACGGGTGATATTGTCGGATACAATTTAGTTACTTATCCCTCTTATCTACGTCCCTGATAACGGGAAGGATTAATGTAGACATGTACCTGCATGTGGGTCATATATGACCTTGACACCCGTCTGCCCATCATCTGAACGTGGCTCTATATACACCGACTGTTCAACGCTTCCCGACGGATCGGGACGACATAGATCCGAGTTCCCTCCATTAATAGTGTTCGGATTCAAATGACTCAACGACCTTTCCCGACTAGTTGATGACCTTGCATCAGTATTTCTATTCTCTGCGCGGCCACTTAATACATCTCTTGAGTTTTCACCTTTAAGTAATTCTTCTATATGTAAATGTGAGGTACTTGAACGACCACGGATTTCATATGGTAATTCAACACTATCATTTTCACCTCTTATTAAATTTTGTTCTTTATTTCCCATACTGCTTGCCCCACTGGGTATATTGTTATTAGAGGAACTTTTACCAGTACTTAATAAACTATTTGGATCAAGTGTTGGGGCGGAAATTAAACTAGGATTTCTATTTTCAGATGAGTGTTTAGAACCATAGTCCGCATTATTTTCCGACGACAACATACCAGATTCGATCACAACACAGCCTATGCTCCGACTATTTGTATCACTAGATTCAGTGGAATTGTTTTGAGATGGACGTTCAGTGGAATCTAAAAGACTATTAAAATTTACATGCTCATTCAATGCAACAGAGTCATTTTCAAGATTATTCTCCAAGGATACAACGTTTTTCAGATTCTGGTCTCCACTACTGATGTTACGTGGAGAGTCAAATTGATTCAGATCATTTTTAGATTCTTTTTCTGTTTTGTTCAAATAATTTAATTGTCCTGCCTTCAACGTTCTTTCTACAGGCTGATCTTTAACACTCCTGGACGGGTGCCCGGACACAACTGTGCTTGTATGATGGACACCACTTGTATACACCTTTGGTCGTGCACCGTTATTATATGGATTGACCTGGCCGGACACTTGCTGGTTAGCACTTTCCTCACCTTCCGGGGGTAATCTCACACTGATTATCTGTTGACCTGGCTCGCCATTATTACATGTGCTAGACACATTTAGTGGGACAGTTGAAGTCTGTGTATTTTCCCTTAGGACACCTTGATCTGGAAAATAAATAAGTGGCCAAAAATAAGGCAAGGTAAAGCGAGTTCTATTCCAAAATATCTATCTTACTTCTCAGAAAAACACATGATGCAGTGTTTGGTGGCACATCTCTGTTCTCAAAATTAAAGGATTTTATAGCAAATTTTGCCATTGAGTCTTTCTGCACAAGTGAAAATTTAAAACACATACTGTATTACCGCAGTGTTCAAAAGTTTCACTACACAGAGCTGTTCTCTTCGAAAACCAACAATTGGGCAATAGAAAGCAATTTGATGCATCTGTAGCAGATGGATTTTTCTTTTTTGAATTGTTGCAAAAGGAGAAATTGCACAAGATGAGCAATATTTCCTTTTGCCACAATGTTTTCAAATTTTTCTGCAAATAAACAGTCAAAGTACCATTCAGACTTTTATCTCGATTATTTCATACTCGTCTTATGCAGATTTCTTGTATGTGGGAACAGGTATAGTAATGGAGGTCTCATAATATTTCTGACAAGTACAATGCATGTAAATCGGGTAGAACGGACGTGTAGGCAGATCTTTATCTCTAGTTACCTGGAGTTGGGCTCACTGTATGCTCACAGGGCTCACCAACAAACAGTTGTTCTACACCAGTATATGTGTTGGTAATTCCATCAACTTTACGCGTAATTATCCATTTATAACATCCAGCATCTTCTTTTGTCACTTTCTTAAGAGTGATCAAGTTGCAGTGCTCCTCATATTTTCTTCCACGAAACATAGGTCCATCATCCTTTCTTTCAATAACTAAGGAATCTACATCAGTTACAGATGGGACAAAATACACATCTGAACCTGGAATATCAAATAGAAAATTCATGAGTCATAATAATTATATTTATAGGATATTCCAGACAAAATCACAGATAAGAATTTGAACACCAAAAAACACAAATGTTTAAACATTTTCATCATACAGACGCTTTCTATGGCCTTTGCAGCATCCAATTTTGAAACTTTTGTGATAATGAGCAATTTCTCCTATTTCCACAATGTTTCAAAATTGATTGCATCAGATTTGTTGACAAGGCTTAAAGATGGCAGACATGCACAACTGAAAAGGCAATAAATTCATGTCAGACCATTTGGAATATGAGATCCAACTTAATAAGTATTGATTGTTTGGTGCTTAATGCATTTTCAAAACATTTTCAGTTATATCACAGCCTTTCCTGGGTGAGTTACCAGTACTATTTGTCCGTTTATCCTGACACTAACCAGTCAGTCGCAATGCAAACCCCACAACACTGAGCGCCAAGGCAGGCAGCTTTTGCTACCATTTTTTAAGTCTTCCCACACCCGAAGCGGACGCTCTACCACTCCACCTTTAATTAATAAAGTAATAAGGATTAACAAGGGAAATGACCATATGATAGTCATTTTTAATAATTGCAGAACCCTTCACTGTCATGTCCAGCCATACACATGATTGGGGCATAGTGAAACACAGCTCCTTAGTGATAAACTTTCATGAAATTGCTTGTGATGAGCAATTTTTCATTTTTGTTTTGATAACCCTTTATCTCATACGACAATTCTGCAGCAGACGACTTTGAACGTATTTTGTCAAAAAATAGAAAATCTCCATAATTGAATGGATAACCTATGACGTTTTGTGCAATTTCTTCTTTTGTCACTATGTTTTCAAAAAGCCGTCTGCTGCAGAGGCGTCAGAAAGCGTTTATATGAGAGAAAGGGATAATTGGAATGCCATTACATTTGCCAATCGTACTTTTTCTTTACACATTTTCAATTTGGAATATAAAATTACATAACTGGTAATGGATTCTTGATCAAGCATATCATAAATTTTGATAAAATCTGCTTTTTTCCCATGCATCTGATAGCTTAACCCTTTCCCACATAAAACAAATCTGTAGCAGTTCTCTTTGAAAACATATTGACAAAAATGTGGTTATTCTCACTAAATGAACACATAGTTAGTGAGAAGAGTTGAAAACACTGTGACAAAAGGAGAAATTGCTCATAATGAGCAATTTCTCCTTTTGCCACAATGTTTTTAAAACGTCATCTGCTGCAGAGGCATCAGAACACATCTATATGTGGGAAAGGGTTAACAAATCACACTTTGGAAGTTAACAGCTGGCAGAAGGTAGAGTCGACAACTGGTACCAGAAAGCCAAGAAACACATGAATTGTTTGAAATCTTTTCTCACATACAACAATTCTGCAGCAGACGACTTTGAACATATTTTGTCAACAAATAGAAAATATCTATAATTGAATGGATAACCTATGACTAAAAGTGGAAAACATTGTGGCAAAAGGAGAAATTGCTCCTTTTGAACAATTACTACTTTTGTCACAATGTTTTCATAAAGCTGTTTGCTACAGAGGCACCAGAAAGCGTCTATATGAGGGAAAGGGTTAAAACATATTTTGAAATATATGGGAAGACTATATAAAATACAGGATCATTTTTTATTGATTGATTGATTGTTTGGTGTTTTATGCCACTTTCAACAATTTTTTTAGTAACATCATAGCATTTTCTGGGTAAGTTACCAGTACTACTGGTCTATTTATCCTGACACCAGCCAATCAGTCGCTATGTTATTCCAGCAATCCTGAGCCCGAAGGAGGGCAGCAATTACTACTTTTTTAAAATATTTAGTATGACCCGGCTTGGGATTCAACCCACAACCTCCCACACCTCAAGCAGACGGGATCATTTCTGAATAAGTTAATCAATATTGTAGCAAAAGGAGAAACACTCACAATAAAGGGATTGGAAAAGAAATGATATATTGCAGGGAAAAACCTCATTTGACCAATTCTTTGAACTTTTGCATTTTAATGAAGCTTACCTGTCTTTGCACTATGATAATGCTCTTGTATTCTGGTGTTGTCTATCCCACCACCAAGCGAACTACTAGACGTGTCTGACCCTTCTGTGAAAATTTTCACAAAAGGTGTATCTGAAAGAACATGACAATAATCTTTACTAACAACTTGACGAATAATTCACACTGTGTTCTTACCTAAACCATTTCTGGAAAGATCTGAGTAAGCACCAAAGGTGATCTTTTCAGTAGAAGCAAAACCCTATGTTAAATAGAGATACTTTTTACAAGAGGGCCATGATGGCCCTTGAATCGCTCACCTGATTTTTTATTTTTTTTTCACTTTAGCTATATAAGCCCCGCCCCCTGGCAGCCATAGTTTCAGACCAATCAACTTGGCTTGAAGGAATCTGATAGAGGGTCACCCTAGGAACATTTCTACAAAATTATTTGAAAATCGGCCAGATACTTTTGGAGGAGAAGATTTTTTAAGTTTTCACTATAGCCATATAATGCAAAATAGCCCTGCTCACTGGCGGCCATGTTTTTTGACCAATCAACATGGCTTGAAGGAATCTGAAGGTGGGTCATCCAAGGAACATTTCTACAAAATTATTTGAAAATCAGGCTGACACTTTTGGAGGAGAAGATTTTTTAAGTTTGCACTATAGCCATATAAGGCAAAATAGCCCCGCCCCCCTGGCGGCCGTGTTTTTCGACCAATCAACATGGCTTGAAGGAATCTGGTAGAGGGTCATCCAAGGAACATTTCTACAAAATTATTTGAAAATCTGCCAAGCAGTTTGGGAGATGAAGAATTTTGAAGTTTTTTTCATTTCGTTGCCATGGAAACCAGAATTCTACATGGATCCCAAAAATTTGAAGGAATTCTGGTGAGGTCATTGAGAGGATGCTTTCTGTGAAGTTTCATCTCAATTGACCTACTGGTTACTGAGGAGAAGATGTTGAAGATATTTTAAATTTTCACTTTGGCCATATAAGGCAAAATAGCCCCGCCCCCTGGCGGCCATGTTTTTCGACTAATCAACATTGCTTGAAGGAATCTGATAGAGGGTCACCCAAGGAACATTTCTACAAAATTATTTGAAAATCGGCCTGACACTTATGGAGGAGAAGATTTTTTAAGTTTTCACTATAGCCATAAAAGGCAAAATAGCCCCGACACCTGGCGGCCATGTTTTTTGACCAATCAACATGGCTTGAAGGAATCTGATAGATGATCACCCAAGGAACATTTGTACAAAATTATTTGAAAATCGGCCTGACACAACTGGTGGAGAAGATTTATTAATTTGCACTATAGCCATATAAGGCAAAATAGCCCGCCCCCCCCCTGGCGGCCATGTTTTTCGACCAATCAACATGGCTTGAAGGAATCTGATAGAGGGTCACCCAAGGTACATTTCTACAAAATTATTTGAAAATCGGCCTTACACTTTCGGAGGAGAAGATTTTTTAAGTTTTCACTATAGCCATATAAGGTAAAATAGCCCCGCCCCCCCCTGGCAGCCATGTTTTTCGACCAATCAATACGGCTTGAAGGAATCTGATAGAGGATCATCCAAGAAACATTTCTACAAAATTATTTGAAAATCTGCCAACCAGTTTGGGAGAAGAAGAATTTTGAAGTTTTTTTCGTTTCGTTGCCATGGAAACCAGAATTCTGCATGGATTCCAAAAATTTGAAGGAAATCTGGTGAGGTCATTGAGAGGATGCTTTCTGTGAAGTTTCATCCCAATTGACCCACTGGTTACTGAGGAGAAGAAGTTGACGCACGACGGACGACGGACGACGCACGACGCACGACGCACGACGGACGCCGGACAAAAGGCGATCACAATAACTCACCTTGAGCAAAGCTCAGTTGAGCTAAAAATTATTTGAAAATCGGCCTGACACTTTTGGAGGAGAAGATTTTTTAAGTTTGCACTATAGCCATATAAGGCAAAATAGCCCCGCCCTGGCGGCCATGTTTTTCGACCAATCAACATGGCTTGAAGGAATCTGATAGAGGGTCACCCAAGGAACATTTCTACAAAATTATTTGAAAATCGGCCTGACACTTTCGGAGGAGAAGATTTTTTAAGTTTTCACTATAGCCATATAAGGCAAAATAGCCCCGCCCCCCCTGGCGGCCATGTTTTTCGACCAATCAACATGGCTTGAAGGAATCTGATAGAGGGTCATCTAAGGAACATTTTTACAAAATTATTTGAAAATCTGCCAACCAGTTTGGGATAAGAAGAATTTTGAAGTTTTTTCAGTTTCGTTGCCATGGAAACCAGAATTTTGCATGGATCCCAAAAATTTGAAGGAATTCTGGTGAGGTCATTGAGAGGATGCTTTCTGTGAAGTTTCATCCAAATTGACCCACTGGTTACTGAGGAGAAGAAGTTGACGCACGACGCACGACGCACGACGCACGACGGACGCCGGACAAAAGGCGATCACAATAACTCACCTTGAGCAAAGCTCAGGTGAGCTAAAAATTGACGAAATTCGCGGAAATGTGAACTTGATCTGTGACACTTGATTACAAAGCCATATATACAAAATTTCAGCTCAATACATCAAAGCATGTAGAAAACAAGAGCTGTCGGAGGACAGCGCGCTCGACTTTACAACGCTTATTCACTTAAGCACTATTTCCGTATATTGCCTTTAAGTACTATTAAATCATGTATACTCTATATGTAAAAGCAACTGAATAGATACATACATTTAAATATATATAATTTAAAAATCAAATTTCCTAAGTCAATCAAGGGCCATAACTCCATATTTAGGATACAATGGAGTTATGTAACCTAATTGTGTGATGGTCCTTAACAAATGTGTGAAGTATATAGACTGATTTGAATGAAGGGTATTAGAGTTATAAATGAAAATGCCAGCTTGCCCTAAAACATTAACCGGACACCGACACTGGGGCGAGTAGTAAAGTTCCATTTTTCTTCGACTAGTCGAGCTAAAATCAAAACTTTAACGTTGAGCTAAACGCAAATGTTAAAACTGACTGAGTCCAAAAATAGCAAAACCTTAAAAAAAGGTTTTCCAAATGTTTGACACCAAATCCCGTTTGAAATGGTGAAGAACTATATTTGATAAAAGAATGATCATAATTAATCAAAGCGCTGAAAGCGCTGATGGTATAGGGGGCATATGTAAATTGAAAACATATGGCATAGATCATATGGACAAACATTGTTGAAACAATGAAACAATGACCTTTAAACAAACCAAACCAAAAATGTTTGAAGCAACACATATTGCCTGCCAATAACATATACCTCATTTGTCAAAGTTTTACCCTTTTCTTGTATAAACAAAATATCGAAGGACAAAAGATTGACAAAAAAAACCCGAGCAGCTACCCTTAATTAAAATATTTCTAGTTCAGAAAGCACTAAAGATCAACAATGTATATTGTAATCATGCTGATAAATGAAAGACGATCGAAAGCATGATAGAGTTATGTTTCTTTTGCACTGCACAATTGCAGCTCTGAGTTTCCTATACACCAAGTCTTAAATTGATATATTGGACATATATTGAGACAATAACCGAAGAAATGAAAAAATTGAGTTTACACCTAAAAAACAGACTAGATTTGACGAAGTACAAATCTTGGGGAAGCACTCATTAACGAAAAGGGGAATTTCACGGAACGCATGTGTTGCATATAATAAGGGAGAACATTGAAAGACAAAAATATACACACTCCAAACGCAGCATGCTAAATTTATGGTAATGGTGCACTGCAAATCTGTAGGTCATAAGTTACATACAAACCAAGTTTGAAATTGATACAATGAAAGTTAATTGAGACAATCGCTGAACTAAATAAGGAAAAATGGAGATAACTGAAAAAACAGACCAGAGTTATGTACCTAGTACTTTGCCGTTCTCCTAATCACACGGGTATAATTGTGACCACTTTGAAATAAATCTGCCATACAGAAACAACGTGTTAACCAATACATGCAATCCATGACGGACGGACGAATGCACATTCAGGCAGACAGCCGGCCGGACGCCGGATTATACCTCCAAGCTTTACAGACGGAGACAACTCAAGTATTGATTACAGAAGACTGGTTCGATGCGTCAAAACACGTCAGCTTAGATTATGGTATTTGTAAAGTATTTGCAATTTAATTGTATCTCCGAAACGGGACCGGACCGTCAAGGTTAATTTTCAAAAACCTATTTAGACTACATTTCTAGTTTATTTGTCAACAGATACATCTAGGACTATATTACACGTTGATGAACGTTGAGTCTTAAATTAACGCAAATGCATATACATTATAATTTTAGTCCCAAAATCGCTAGAAGCTTCTCAATAATAAAATAAATAATGACCTTGCGGTTATAACTCGGATGTGTTGACAAATTCGGCCAAATTTCTTTCCGACGTTTGACAAAAGTCAATGCGACATGCGTCATTCGTCTTTCACCAATGGCTAAGTCTATGTGGAAACGCAGCCAGTTGCTTGGGAAGATTGTTGTGAGGAGTACTGGTTTGAGAAAACCAGGAAATACATTTGTAGGTGAACTGGCCGCCGTGATATGACTGAAGAAATGTTAAAAACGGCGTTAAATCCCAATCAATCAATGTTGAAATTAACTTATCTATAATTTGTAGATTTAATTTTTATTTCCTAGTAGGGTCTACATACAGCGACACATGAGAATATTCAACACAAAACGCGACCTGTTTTACCAACAATTCCCCAGTAGCGGTGAGACCGTTTGTAACATTATTTCATGGCATGTATACACAGTAGGACCTCTCTCTTTGGACGAATTATGTTGTAACAAGTTTGTTTACAGTATTCCTTAACCTTGACCACATAGACTAAATATACAGCAAACAGCATTGAACTAAGGCATAACTATTGACCTGAATTAATAAAAGTATGATTTTGAATAGTGATGAAAACATTGTGGAAAAAGACAAACTTGTTGATTATCATTCATCTGTTAAGGTTAGTCAAATGTGTCTAAAAGGGGCAAAGGTTAAAATAATAACTGTAGACAAATGTTTTCGTTATCTAGGTTATAGAAACAATTTGATTCATGTTTCAAAGCATTGTTTGAAAAGGAGAAATTGCTCATAGTCAGCAATTGCTCCGTTTGCAAATATACTTTCAACATTTGTTTGTAACTAAGTAGCTATAACGGGAACGGTTCAACCCTTTCCCGCTTACAGTCGCTTTTTGACGCATGTGCAGCAGACGGCTGCAGAATTGTTTATCATGACCCATTTCCTCTTTTTCCACAAAGGTTTCAACTATATATTTTTCCCCTTGATGTAAGGCAAAATTGCTCGTAATCATTCATCTCTAGCATGTTATTCAAAATGTGTCCGGAAGGGAGAAAGAGGGAAAGAACGTCCATAGTAAAACGTTTAAATATGAAAAGAATTAATTTGAAACGTGTTTGAAAGCATTGTGTGAAAAGGAGGAATTGCTCATTGTCAGCAATAGCTCCATTTTCAACAATATTTTTTAAATATTCGAACTGTTATAGTATCACGGAAAGGGTTCCGCTTCCATGGGAAGGATGTAACCATTTTCCGCCTACAGACGCATGTGCAGCAGACGACAATCGAAAACATTGTGACAAAAGGGGAAATTGCTTTTCGTAGGCAATTTCTACTTTTGCCACAATGGTTTCAACTCCTTTCAATAATTGTATTTACAGTGCTTTGCACATTTCTCTATAAGTCCACTGTTGTAAACTAATGGGGTCACAGAACGGTCGACGTTACCTCACACTACTGACCTTAAGGTCAACCATAGTTCAGAGTGAGTTTCATTCATAGAAACTATTTTGTCTCATAAATTTATGCAGCGGAGGGTTTTGTGATTCGGTCGAACCAATGAACTTTAAATTCGACTTTTCGAAAGCAGCTTCGCTATGAGATAGTGGCGAAACGCCCCTATCCCAAAAATTAATGTAACCAAAAATAATGAATTCATCTCAAATTCTCAAAATCAACCAAAATAATGTTTTTTACCCCAAAAAGAAGGTCACACTCCATTGTCTTCAACATACAATGTGAAAAAAGGAATAATATGTAATTATATTCCAAATATGAAAGCCCTAACACAAGTACTTATTGAGAAAAATTAAATAATTAAATGAAAATCCCAACTTGCCCTAAAACTTTAACCACCCAAAATCATGTTTTTTACATCAAAAAGAAAGTCAAAATCAGCATCTTCAGCATACAATACGAGAAAAAGTATTATATGTAATTATATTCCAAATATGAAGGCCCTAACACAAGTGCTTATTGAGAACAATTTAAAAAAAAATGAAAATCCCAACTTGCCCTAAAACTTTAACCACCCAAAATCATGGTTTTTTACCTCAAGAAGAAAGTCAAATCAGCATCTTCAGCTAACAATATGAGGAAAGGTATTTTATGTAATTAAATTCCAAATATGAAAGCCCTAACACAAGTGCTTATTGAGAAAAGTTAAAAAAATTAAATGAAAATCCCAACTTGCCCTAAAACTTTAACCACCCAAAGTCATGTGTTTTACCTCAAAAAGAAAGTCGAAATCAGCATTTACAGCAAACAATATGAGGAAAGGTATCGTATGTAATTATATTCCAAATATGAAGGCCCTAACACAAGTACTTATTGAGAAAAATTAAAAAAAAAATGAAAATCCCAACTTGCCCTAAAACTTTAACCTCCCAAAATCATGTCTTTTACCCCAAAAAGAAGGTCACACTCAGCATCTTCAGCATTCAATGTGAAGAAAGCTTAAAGGTGTAACTATATTCCAAATATGAAAGCTATAGCACAAATACTTATGAATGAAAATGCCAACTTGCCCTAAAACTTTAACCGGACGCCGACGCCGACGCTTGGGCGAGTAGTAAAGCTCTCATATTCTTCGAATAGTCGAGCTAAAAAGTGCAAGAAACAAATATTCTAAGTCCAAAAAGGGGCTTAACTCATTTAAAAATTGACGAAATCCCAGGAAATATAAACTTAATCTGTGACACATCACTACAAAGCCTTATACAAAATTTCAGCTCAATAGCTCAAAGTATGTAGAAAAAAAGTGCGGAAAACCAATATTCTAAGTCCAAAAAGGAGCATAACTCATTCAACAATTGACGAAATTCGAGGAAATGTGAACTTGATCTGTGACACTTGATTACAAAGCCATATACATAATTTCAGCTCAATACATCAAAGCAAGTAGAAAAAACGGTGTGGAAAACCAATATTCTAAGTCCAAAAAGGAGCATAACTCATTCAACATTGTATACGTGGGAGATAATAACCCATACAGTATAAGGAATGTTGTAAATGGAAATTTATATGTTAAAAAATCAAAGACAGAGCTTTACAAACGTTCTTTTCATTATTCTGGGTCACTTTTATGGAACAATCTGCCTACCGATATTAGATCATCACCAAGTCTATACAGCTTCAAAAATAATCTAAAAAATTATCTTCTGAACCTTAATTGTTAGTTGGAAATAAACTGTTTGATTGACGAATGATTGTGAGTATTCAATACAGTCTGTGACTTGGCCCCACATTTCCCAGGAATTCCTTGAAATTGACTGTCTGTTTATCTCAGCAGGGTCTGTAATTATCACCCTGGTGTGAACATAAATGGCCCTTAAATTCTTCATGGTGTGTTGACTGATACACCTTTTCAGATGTTAATTGGTGGCATGCATGCTGTGAAAATAGCCATGCAGACCCCTAATTGATTTCATGGTGATTTGGAGATAAGACAATAGCTCTCATCAATTATGGGGGAATTTCTGGGGCTAGGTTACAGACGAATGGAAAAGTTTCTGTCATTGCATTTATAAACATTATGTGAATGCTTGTTTTATATTTTAATGTTTAATTACATTGTTGAATTTCATGTTCAATGTATGATTGTTGAGGGCCACAGGGAAGATTAGTGTAACTAACTGTGTTACCCTCATTAAATAAAGTATTATTATTATTATTATTATTATTATAACAATTGACGAAATTCGAGGAAATGTGAACTTGATCTGTGACACTTGATTACAAAGCCATATACATAATTTCAGCTCAATACATCAAAGCATGTAGAAAAAAAGTGCGGAAAACAAATATTCTAAGTCCAAAAAGGGGCATAACTCATTAAAAAATTAACGAAATCCCAGGAAATATGAACTTGATCTGTGACACATCACTACAAAGCCTTATACAAAATTTCAGCTCAATAGCTCAAAGTATGTAAGAAAAAAGTGCGGAAAACACGAACGGACGGATGGAGGGAGGGACATGACCATACCATAATACGTACCGTTTTTAAGAAACGGTCGTATAACAAAAATTCTAAGTCGAAAAAGGGCCATAATTATTACAAAATCTTGACAGAGCTATGTACTCTTATCTGTTGATGGAGTTAATGATGGTGAATACGTGTATAAGTTTCAAAGCAATATCTGTAATGGTTTTGAAAATAAGTAAATTAGTACAAAATTCTAAGTCGAAAAAGGGCCATAATTCTTACAAAAAACTTAACCAAAATTCTAATGAAACAAGAGGCCCAAGATGACCCTAAATCGATCACCTGAATATTTTTAAAGTGTTTACCTAAACAAGTCTATGTAAAACAAGTGACCCCCGGGGTGGGGTCATTTTTTACCCCAGGGCTATAAATTGAACAATCTAGGTAGAGGTCCACTAGATGATGCTACATACCCAAAAGGCCTGGGCAATCTACTTTTAGACAAGAAGATTTTTAAAGTTTTTCCCTATACAAGTCTATGTTAAACAAGTGACCCCCGGGGAGGGGTAATTTTTTACCCCAGGGCTATAATTTGAACAATCTTGGCAGAGGACCACAAGATAAGCTACATACCAAATATCAAAGGCCTGGGCCTTTGACTTTTAGTCAAGAAGATCTTTAAAGTTTTTTCCCTATACAAGTCTGTGTAAAACAAGTGACGCCCGAGGAGGGGCCGTTCTTGGTTAATATCCCATTTTTTGTTGCCGTGGCAACCAGAGTTCTCAATGGAATTTAAATCTTTGAACAATTTTGAAAGAGGGCCACCAAAGGAACATTCCTGTGAAGTTTGGTTGAAATTGGTCCTGTAGTTAAGGAGGAGATGATGTTTAAAGCTAAAAGTTAACGATGGACGACGGACACAAAGTGATCAGAATAGCTCACCTTGAGCCTTTGGTGGCTCTAAGTGATCTAAAAAAGGGCCATAATTCTTACAAAAATCTTGACAGAGTTATGTACTCTTGTCTGTTGATGGAGGTAATGACGGTGAATAAGTGTTGTAAGTTTCAAAGCATCATCTGTAATGGTTTTGACAAACAAGAGGGCCATGATGGCCCTGGATCGCTCACCGGAGTCATGAAATGTGATTTGTCATAATAATAACTCATTTTGCAGTCAGGTAAGCCAATACAACAGGCCCAAGAGGACCACAGAGCTAGACAACAAATATCTAAGCTCTAGACCTTTTGGTTTCAAACAAGAAGACTTTCCCTATATATTTCTATGTTAAACAGGTGACACTCGGGGCTGTGCCAATTTTGATCCCAGGGGCATAACTTGAACAATCTTCGTAGAGTACTTCTAGATTTAGCTACACATTAAATATTGAAGCTCGAGGCCTTTCAGTTTCAGACAAGAATATTTTCAAAGTTTTTCCCTGCATATCTCATTGAGAAAAATGTGACCCTTAGGGTGGGGCTAATTTTGACCCCTGGAGCATAATTTGAACAATCTTTGTACATAACTACTAGATTTCATTACACACCAAATATATTAGCTCTAGGCCTTTCAGTTTCAGACAAGAAGATTTTCAAAGATTTTCCCTATATATCTTAATGTAAAACAGGTGATCCCTTGGGCGGAGGCCAATTTTGAACCCATGGGCATAATTTGAACAATCTTTGTAGAGAACAACAAGACATTGCTACACACCAACTATCGAAGCTCTAGGCCTTTCGGTTTCAGACAAGATGATTTAACAAGAGTTGTCGGAGGACAATATAGCTCGCCTATCAGGGCCATCGTCTATCAGGGCCTACTTCAGAACAGTTATAGCATTGGTAAAAGTCTATAACTATAACCCATCATTCCCAGTCTTGCACACAAAGGTTTGACCAAAAAGGGGCACAATTCAGTCAAAATCCATTCCAGAGTTATGGGACTTAACATACGTCATCTAATGACCCTGAATAAGTGTGTGAAGTTTCAAAGCAACAGTGTCTGAGAAAAAGCATTGCACGCAACGGTTTGACCAAAATTCTAAGTCAAACATGAAACCGCTTAAGACGGTAAGGCCGGATTCTCGGCAATTTTACCTTGAAATTGACAAACCAAGGTCAAGGTCAAAGTAACCATAGAAATCAATAGAACTTGTTACTGGTTACCTTTAGGCAAAGTTTCAAGTATAATGACCCTGAATAAGTGTGTGAAGTTTCAAAGCAACAGCTTACACAGTGTCTGAGAAAAGGCCTTGCATGCAAGGGTTTGACCAAAATTCTATGTCTAAAAAGGGGCACAATTCAGTCAAAGTCCATTCCAGAGTTATTGGACTTGACATACAAGGTCATCTAATGACCCTAAATAAGTGTGTGAAGTTTCAAAGCAACAGCATACACAGTGTCTGAGAAAAGGCCTTGCACGCAGAGGTTTGACCAAGCTGGCAATGCGTACGCCAACGCGGATGCCGGGGTGATTACATAAGCTCCCCTATTTCTTCGAATAGGCAAGCTAAAAACAAGAGGGCCATGATGGCCCTGGATCGCTCACCTGATTTATTTCTTGTGATTGGTTATCTACGTCCCTGGTTATGTCAAGCACAATAACACATTCGAGACAAAAATAGAGGCAGTTATGTTATGAAGTTCTAAGTAATGAAGACTTTATTACCTATTTATTTCATTTTTTAGTTTAATGAAAAATTTGTCAAGATTAAACTTTTATTGAAAATAAACACTTCATTGTGTATTTCACAAATAAAAAGAAAAGCATCTTAAATGTTTCATGGATAAAACCATGCAAAAGACAATTCATAACAAGCAAATTCATGAAATTTATATCCCCCGCTTGCAGGAAATATTGTAGGAATAAAGTCCGCAGAAAGTGACTATCGAACTTGGCCTACCTCTTAAGTCATTTAACCTTGTTACCAAGTTTGAAAAAAATCGGTTCACATTTGTGGCAGTAATTGCACGGAAACAGCAAGAAACGACATATTTTGTTAAATAAGGGGCCATAACTCCACCAAATAAAGTCTGCCAAAAGTGACGATCGAAGTTGGCCTAGCCCTTAAGGCATTTAACCTTGTTACCAAGTTTGAAAAAAAAAGGTTCACATCTGTGGCAGTTATTGCACGGAAACAGCAAGAAACGACATATTTTGTTAAATAAGGGGCCATAACTCCACCAAATAAAGTCTGCCGAAAGTGACGATCGAAGTTGGCCTAGCCCTTAAGGCATTTAACCTTGTTACCAAGTTTGAAAAAAAAAGGTTCACATTTGTGGCAGTTATTGCACGGAAACAGCAAGAAACGACATTTTTTGTTAAATAAGGGGCCATAACTCCACCGAATAAAGTCCGCCGAAAGTGATATTCGAACTTGGCCTAGCCCTTAAGGCATTTAACGTTGTTACCAAGTTTGAAAAAAAAAGGTTCACATTTGTGGCAGTTATTGCACGGAAACAGCAAGAAACGACATTTTTTGTTAAATAAGGGGCCCTAACTCCACCGAATAAACTCCGCCGAAAGTGATATTCGAACTTGGCCTAGCCCTTAAGGCATTTAACGTTGTTACCAAGTTTGAAAAAAAAAGGTTCACATTTGTGGCAGTTATTGCACGGAAACAGCAAGAAACGACATTTTTTGTTAAATAAGGGGCCATAACTCCACCAAATAAAGTCCGCCGAAAGTGACGATCGAACTTGGCCTAGCCCTTAAGGCATTTAACGTTGTTACCAAGTTTGAAAAAAAAAGTTCACATTTGTGGCAGTTATTGCACGGAAACGGCAAGAAACAACATATTTTGTTAAATAAGGGGCCATAACTCCACCAAATAAAGTCCACCGAAAGTGATATTCGAACTTGGCCTAGCCGTTAAGGCATTTAACCTTGTTACCAAGTTTGAAAAGAAACGGTTCACATTTGCGGCAGTTATTGCACGGAAACGAAGTGTGACGGACGGACAGACGGACAGACAGACGGACGGACGGACAAACCGAAATTAATAACCCCCCTTTTTTTCTTCGAAAAAGCGGGGGATAATTAAAAAGTGTTTACCCTATAATAGGAAAGCAAGCTCCGCCCCCTGGTGGCCGTGTTTTCAACAGATCAGAATTATTAGAACAATCTTAGTTCTTACAAGAGGGTTACCCAAGGAACATTTGTACCAAGTTATCTTTAAATCAGGCCAGTACTTTTGAACAAGAAGATTTTTAAAGTTTTAACAATGCACATATAAGGAAAACACGCTCCACCCCCTGGCGGCCATGTTTTTCAACGGATCGGAAATATTTTAACAATCTTGGTAGAGGGTGGGTGCCCCAGGAACATTAAATTTTGTGCAAAATTATTTTCAAATCGGGCAAGCACTTTTGGACAAGAAGATTTTTAAAGTTTTAACAATGTACATATAAGAAAAACAAGCTCCATGTTTTTAAACGGATCAGAAATACACCCCCTGGCAGCAATGTTTTTCAACAGATCTGAAATATTTGAACAATCTTGGTAGAAGCACAGGCTAATTATTGTTACGTCAGTGCATGGCGGTCGGGACAACTACAACTTTCCAAATATAATGAACATTATGCTTACAAATGCCGGCGTATTGGTCGGTTGGCAAATATTGATGTGGTCGATCAGGTCAAAAATAATTTATGAACTTGTCTTAACCTAGGATTAGGTCGTTTTAGATGATTTTCTGCAGAAATAATTGCCCAATCATGCAAGGCGAAAAATGCCGTTGCACACCTTTTCATTATTAATACACTATGTAGACGTATAGAGGGGCTTTTTATAGTTACGCATGCGGGATTCCCCAAATTACCATTACGATCATTTTTATCATAGCGTATAGACAATATAGAGATACTTTTTGAGTATTTTAACGAGGTATTTTGTGATTTTCTGCATTTTTTGCTGTTATAGTAATTCGGACGCCTGTGGTAGAAGGTGCCCCAAGGAACATTAGTGCAAAATAATTTTCAAATCGGGCCAATACTTTTGGACAAGAAGATTTTTAAAGTTTTGACAATGCACATATAAGGAAAACAAGCTGGCAGCCATGTTTTTCAACGGATCAAACATATTTAAACAATCTTGGCAGAGGGTGCCCCAAAGACATTTATGCAAAATAATTTTCAAATCGGGCTTATACTTTTGGATAAGAAGATTTTTAAAGTTTAACAATGCACATATAAGGAAAACAAGCTTCGCCGTCTGGCGGCCATGTTTTTTCAACGGATCGGAAATATTTGAACAATCTTGGTTGAGGGTGCCCCAAGGAATATTTGTGCAAAATAATTTTCAAATCGGGCCAGATCTTTTCGACAAGAAGATTTTTAAAGTTTTAACAATGCACATATAAGGAAAACAAGCTCCGCCCCCTGGAGGCCATGTTTTTCAACGGATTGGAAATATTTGAACAATCTTGGTAAAGGGTGCGCCAAGAAACATTTGTGCAAAATAATTTTCAAATCAGGCCAGTGCTTTTGGACAAGAAGATTTTTAAAGTTTTAACAATGCACATATAAGAAAAAAAAATCCGCACCCTGGCGGCCATGTTTTTCAACGGATTAGAAATATTTGAACAATCTTGGTAAAGGGTGCCCCAAGTAACATTTGTGCAAAATTATTTTTAAATCGGGCCAGTACTTTTGGACAAGAAGATTTTTAAAGTTTTAACAATGCACAAACAGTTAAGAACATCTTGAAATTGACAAATTAACCGTTCACGCTCCGTTCCATTCCGTTCCGCTCCGCTCATGTTCCATTCTGCTCAAAAAGCGCTCACTCATTCATAACATTGGGATTGCTTCGTTCAGAGCACAAAATTCTGTCCCGCTCATAAAGCGTTCCAACTTCGTTCCAATCACGCTCAAGATCCAATCACGTTAGGCTCAGATTGTCAATTTCATGATGTTCTTAACTGTAAGAACATCTTGAAATTGACAAATTTACCGTTCACGCTCCGCTCCCTTCCGTTCCGTTCCGCTAACGTTCCATTCCGCTCATAAAGCGTTCACTCATTCATAACATTGGGATTGCTTTTTTCCGTTCCGCTCAGATTTGTGCAAAATAATTTTAAAATCGGGCCAGTACATTTGGACAAGAAGATTTTTTTAAGATTTGGCAATTTCCCCTTTTTTGATGCCGCAGCAACCAAAGTTCTACTTGGAATTAAATTCTTTGAACAACTTTGAAAGAGGTCCACCTAAGGACCATTCCTGTGAAGTAATTATATAGGAGAAGTCATTTATGGGAAATTATTAACAGACGGACAGACGCCGCCGCCGGACGGTGAGTGATCACAAAAGCTCACCTTGCACTTCGTGCTTAGGTGAGCTAACAAGATAGTTTTGAAGTTTTCACTATATATACATATAAGAAAAACAAGCCCCATCCCCTGACAGCCATGTTTTTCAAAGGATTGGAATAATGTCAACAATGATGGTAGAGGGTCACCCAAGGATTATTTGTACCAAATTAGTTTTAAATTGGGTCTTTGCTTTTCAACAATAAGTTTTCACTATATATACACGAGGAAAACAAAAGTAAGCTCCATAGCAATGTAGTATAAGTGTCCCCTTTCACATATACCTTGGCAACATAAGAAACAAGAGGGCCAAGATGAATCACCTTAATGATAGTTAATTAGAAGCAAATATTTAACTGCAAATATCTGTGAAAATTTGATCAGGAGTTCAAATGAAACTGCAAGGAGTGGACACTCAGTTAAAGAAATAGTTTATCAGTAAAAGCCATTTGTATCTTAAAATGTAACAAGAACTTTAATAAGAATGGAATTATAAAGTTTTGCCATTTTGCACCTTTCCTGATGCCGCTTTGCTGCCCTGTTTGTCAACGAAATCAATATGGCTTGAACAGTTTTTGTAGAGAGTCACCCAAAGAACATTTCTGCCAAATCATCTTGGAATCTGACAAATGGATTATGGAGATGGAAGTTTTTAAAGTTTGGGTATTTTCTCAATTTCTGATGCTGTAGCAACAAAAGTTCTACACAGAATGCAAGTCTTTGAACAATTTTGAAAGAGGACCATCAAAGGAACATTCCTGTGAAGTAACATTGAAATTGGTCGAGTGGAATGGTAGGAGTTTGTAGCTAAAAGTTCAATTTACCCCTTTTGTGATGACGCGAGGTTGCTATGATTTTGTAACCAATCAATACGGCTTGAACAAATTAAGTAGAGGATCACTGAAGTAAGATTCCTATTCAATTTTCTTAATATCAGACAAGAAATTAACAAGAAACCGCTGAAGCGGTAAGGCCGGATTGTCGGCAATTTGACCTTGAAAATCGACAAATGCCTCCTGAATGCCATGTTTTTCAACCAAACAGAATGCCTTGAAAAATCTTTCTAGAGGGTCACCCAAGGAACATTTCTACCAAACTATATTGGAATCTGAAATGCAGATTCAGAGGAGAAGATTTTAAAAGTTTGGACATTTTGCCCCCTTTCTGATGCCGCAGCAACCAAAGTTCTCAATGAAAATCTTTGAACATTTTTGAAAGAGGGCCACCAAAGGAACATTCCTGTGAAGTTTGGATGAAATTGGTCCTGTGGTTTAGGAGAAGATGATGATTAAAGCTAAAAGTTAACGACGGAGGACAACGGACAAAAAGTGATCAGAATAGCTCACCTTGAGACCTTGGCTCAAGGTGATCTAAAAACCTATTCCCTACTCCTTAGCTACTGTCCAATGAAGCATACCTGAACCTTGATTGCCAGAAGAGAAAGCATCCATTCCACCTGTCGTCTTCGGCACAGTTCCAATTATCAATTGTGACATTTGTCGGGCCTGTGACACTTCTGGAACAATTGACATCTGTGGAGGGCTGTGAGTAACAGCTGTGTCTGCAATCTGCTTGTTCAATGAAGCCTACAACAAAACGAAAGGCCCAAGAGGGTCAGTATTGCTCCACTGCAATTAGGCAAAAACTAGAAATTTCCCTGAAGATAATGAATACCCCCAGCTGGTGCCTGACAATATACATATGTATGAGAAATACAAGGGGCCATAACTCATTTAAAAATAATTCCAATGCAACACGCTGACAATATGCACAACTAGGCTTGGTATCAATCATTCTTGTGAAGTTATATTGAATTCTAATCAAGGGTTGCTGAGAAATAGTGTTCACAAGAAATGTCCCGAGACCAACGGACCGACAAACCGACCGACCGTCAAGCGTGACTCCTATATAGCCCTCATATACTATGTATCTGGGGGTATAATTAACTCACTATTGCCATATAATGAAAAACAGCCCCGCCCCACCCCTCCATGGTGGCCAAATAGTAAAGCCCTGCCCCTTGGCGGCCATAGTTTTCGACCAATCAACATGGCTTGAGGGAATCTGATGGAGGTCACCCTAGAAACATGTCTACAAAATTATTTGAAAATATAAGTGGGAAATGGTTAACTTCCTACTTTTTAAATAACAAGAGGCCCATGAGGGCCTATGCTCTACTGGTATGGTTCTTTGGTCATTTTCAATCCAGAGCATGTATGTATGGTGAAGATCGGATAGTAAATGGAGGCTCTTTTGTGTTCACAAGCTGTATTATAGCAATTTTTACAATTTCATGGGCCATAATCCAGTCTTGCATGGGCGGATCTAGCTGGTTTTCAAAAGGAACCAAGCTCTCATCAATATTTAACTACTATCTAAGTTTGGTGAAGATCAGATAGTAAATGGAGCCTCTATTGTGTTCACATGCTCAATTATAGCAATTTGGACAATTTCAAGGGCCATAATCCAGTCTTGCATAGGCGGATCTGGCTGGTTTTCGAAAGGAACCGAGCTCTCATGGATATCTAACTACTGTATAAGTTTGGTTGAGATACAATCAAACGTGAAGACTGTATCGTGTTAACAAGCTCTTTTATAGCAATTTTGACCATTTCAAGGGCCATAATCCAGTCTTGCATGGGCGGATCTGACTGGTTTTCAAAAGGAACCGAGCTCTCATAGATATCTAACTACTGTATAAGTTTAGTTGAGATACAATCAAAAGTGAAGACTGTATCGTGTTAACAAGCTCTTTTATAGCAATTTTGACCATTTCAAGGGCCATAATCCAGTCTTGCATGGGCGGATCTGGCTGGTTTTCGAAAGGAACCGAGCTCTCATGAATATCTAACTACTGTATAAGTTTGGTTGAGATACAATTAAAAGTGAAGACTGTATTGTGTTAACAAGCTCTTTTATAGCAATTTTGACCATTTCAAGGGCCATAATCCAGTCATGCATGGGCGGATCTGGCTGGTTTTCGAAAGGAACCGAGCTCTCATGGATATCTAACTACTGTATAAGTTTGGTTCAGATACAATCAAACGTGAAGACTGTATCGTGTTAACAAGCTCTTTTATAGCAATTTTGACCATTTCAAGGGCCATAATCCAGTCATGCATGGGCGGATCTGGCTGGTTTTCGAAAGGAACCGAGCTCTCATGGATATCTAACTACTGTATAAGTTTGGTTGAGATACAATCAAAAGTGAAGACTGTATCGTGTTAACAAGAAATTGTTTACGGACGCACGGACGCACGGACGCACGGACGCACGCACGCACGGACGACGGACACATCGCCACGACATAAGCCCTTCTGGCCTTTGGCCAGTAGAGCTAAAAATCATTACCGTGGTATTTATCTGGGCTTCTCCCGCTTGTAAGGATGATTTTGTTGGACCTATGTCTCCTAAAACACTGCCATGTTGATCAGTCTGTGAAAAAAAAAAAAAAGATGGCCATGACGCCCCTGAATTGCTCAACTGACAATATTTGTAAGACACAATCAATATTGACAGGACATTGAAATATTGTGATCAATACAATTAATGCTTTCAATATATTTTTTAATATTCATGGAGGGTCACCCAAAGATCATTTCTGACAAATCTTCTTGAAATCAGACAAGCATTTTCAGAGCAGTAGATTTTAAAGTTTTGTCAGTTAACCCTTTTGTGCCAGAAATGGCCATATTAAATTTTATTAACTTATAAATATGGACTGATTTTTTTAGTAATGGGTCTTCATGTAAACATTTCTGCCAAATTATCTTGAAATTAGACCAGCAGTTTCAGAGGAAAAAAGGTTCAATAATGTTTAGTCATGTTTTCCCTTACTGATGCAACCAGACTTTGGATGCAATTTGTACAGAAATTTATGACCCGAGATGTTGTTTAAAGAAAATGTTAGGAGAAAGATAGGGCTGTCACAAAAACTATCTACGAGTCGTTTGCGCTCATGTGAGGTAAAAAGGGAGACAACTAAAGGGGGATGGTTGCTCTGTAACGCTCCCTTGAATACCATGGCTTTGAATGATACTTAGTGCACATAAACAATACATAAAGAAACTAGAATTGTTTTTGCAAACAAGAGGACCATGATGGTCCTATATCGCTCACCTGATTTAATCAAACTTAAACAATTTTCATTGTTCTTTGTCTATACATATATACGGAAAACAAGCAACACCCCCTGGTGGCCATGTTTATCATCCTATCAAAATAATTGGAAGTCTTAGTAGAGGGGCACCCAAAGAACATTCATGGCAAATGGACAAGAATATTTTAAAATTGTTTACCTTAACAAGTCTATGTAAAACAAGTGATCCCCAGGGTGGAGCCATGTTTGACACCAGGGCTATAATAATTTGACCAATCTTGGTAGAAGTCCACTAGATGAAGTTAGATTTCAAATATTAAACTTTTAGACAAGAAGATTTTTATAGTTTTTCCCCTCTATGAGTATATGTAAAACAAGTGACACCCGGGATGGGGTCATTTTTCACCCCAGGGTTATAATTTGAATAATCTTGGTAGAGGTCCAATAGACGAAGCTACATATCAAAGGCCGGGGCCCTCTACTTTCAGAAAAGATTTTTTTTTTAAATTTCTCTATATGAGTCTATGTAAAACAATAGACCCCAGGGCTATAATTTGAACAATCTTGGTAGAAGTCCACTAGATGATGCTACATACCAAATATTAAAGGCCTCTACTTTTAGACAAGAAAATTCTTAGACAAGAAATTTTTTAAAGGTTTTTCCCTATATGAGTCTATGAACAAGCTCCGCCCCCTGGCGGCCATGTTTTTCAATGGATCGGAAATATTTGAACAATTTTGTCAAAGGGTGCCCCTAGGAACATTTGTGCAAAATAATTTTCAAATCGGGCCAGTACTTTTGGACAAGAAGATTTTTTAAAGTTTTAACAATGCACATATAAGGAAAACAAGCTCCGCCCCCTGGCGGCCATGTTTTTCAACGGATCGTAAATATTTAAACAATCTTGGTAAAAGGTGCCCCAAGGAACATTTGTGTAAAATAATTTTCAAATCGGGCAAGTACTTTTGGACAAGAAGATTTTCAAAGTTTAACAATGCACATATAAGGAAAACAAGGTCCGCCCCCTGGCGGCCATGTTTTTCAACGGATCGGAAATATTTGAACAATCTTGTCAAAGGGTGCCACAAGGAACTTTTGTGCAAAATAATTTTCAA
Source organism: Serripes groenlandicus (assembly GCA_031761405.1). Lineage (NCBI taxonomy): Eukaryota > Metazoa > Mollusca > Bivalvia > Cardiida > Cardiidae > Serripes > Serripes groenlandicus. The sequence goes on from JASEVX010000194.1 coordinate 287,470, forward strand.
ATCGGGCCAGTACTTTTGGACAAGAAGATTTTTAAAGTTTTAACAATGCACATATAAGGAAAAAAAAACTCCGCCCCCTGGCAGCCATGTTTTTCAACGGATCGGACATATTTGAACAATCTTGGTAGAAGGTACCCCAAGGAACATTTGTGCAAAATAATTTTCAAATCGGGCCAGTACTTTTGGACAAGAAGATTTTTAAAGTTTTAACAATGCACATATAATGAAAATAGGCTCCGCCCCCTGGCGGCCATGTTTTTCAACGGATCGGAAATATTTGAACAATCTTGGTAGAAGGTACCCCAAGGAACATTTGTGCAAAATAATTTTCAAATCAGGCCAGTACTTTTGGACAAGAAGATTTTTAAAGTTTTAACAATGCACATATAAGGAACACAAGCTCCGCCCCCTGGCGGCCATGTTTTTCAACGGATCTGAAATATTTGAACAATCTTGGTAGAAGGTACCCCAAGGAACATTTGTGCAAAATAATTTTCAAATCGGGCTAGTACTTTTGGACAAGAAGATTTTTAAAGTTTTAACAATGCACATATAATGAAAATAGGCTCCGCCCCCTGGCGGCCATGTTTTTCAACGGATCGGAAATATTTGAACAATCTTGTCAAAGGGTGCCACAAGGAACTTTTGTGCAAAATAATTTTCAAATCGGGCCAGTACTTTTGGACAAGAAGATTTTTAAAGTTTTAACAATGCACATATAAGGAAAAAAAAACTCCGCCCCCTGGCAGCCATGTTTTTCAACGGATCGGAAATATTTGAACAATCTTGGTAGAAGGTACCCCAAGGAACATTTGTGCAAAATAATTTTCAAATCGGGCCAGTACTTTTGGACAAGAAGATTTTTAAAGTTTTAACAATGCACATATAATGAAAATAGGCTCCGCACCCTGGCGGCCATGTTTTTCAACGGATCGGAAATATTTGAACAAGCTTGGTAGAAGGTACCCCAAGGAACATTTGTGCAAAATAATTTTCAAATCAGGCCAGTACTTTTGGACAAGAAGATTTTTAAAGTTTTAACAATGCACATATAAGGAACACAAGCTCCGCCCCCTGGCGGCCATGTTTTTACGGATCTGAAATATTTGAACAATCTTGGTAGAAGGTACCCCAAGGAACATTTGTGCAAAATAATTTTCAAATCGGGCCAGTACTTTTGGACAAGAAGATTTTTAAAGTTTTAAATATCCACATATAATGAAAATAGGCTCCGCCCCCTGGCGGCCATGTTTTTCAACGGATCGGAAATATTTGAACAATCTTGGAAGAAGGTACCCCAAGGAACATTTGTGCAAAATAATTTTCAAATCGGGCCAGAACTTTTGGACAAGAAGATTTTTAAAGTTTTAACAATGCACATATAAGGAAAACAAGCTCCGCCCCCTGGCGGCCATGTTTTTCAACGGATCTGAAATATTTGAACAATCTTGGTAGAAGGTACCCCAAGGAACATTTGTGCAAAATAATTTTCAAATCGGGCAAGTACTTTTGGACAAGAATATTTTTAAAGTTTTAACAATGCACATATAATGAAAATAGGCTCCGCCCCCTGGCGGCCATGTTTTTCAACGGATCTGAAACATTTGAACAATCTTGGTAGAAGGTACCCCAAGGAACATTTGTGCAAAATAATTTTCAAATCGGGCAAGTACTTTTGGACAAGAAGAATTTTAAAGTTTTAACAATGCACATATAATGAAAATAGGCCCCCTGGCGGCCATGTTTTTCAACGGATCGGAAATATTTGAACAATCTTGGTAGAAGGTACCCCAAGGAACATTTGTGCAAAATAATTTTCAAATCGGGCCAGTACTTTTGAACAAGAAGATTTTTAAAGTTTTAACAATGCACATATAATGAAAATAGGCTCCGCCCCCTGGCGGCCATGTTTTTCAACGGATCGGAAATATTTAAACAATCTTGGTAAAAGGTGCCCCAAGGAACATTTGTGTAAAATAATTTTCAAATCGGGCAAGTACTTTTGGACAAGAAGATTTTCAAAGTTTAACAATGCACATATAAGGAAAACAAGGTCCGCCCCCTGGCGGCCATGTTTTTCAACGGATCGGAAATATTTGAACAATCTTGTCAAAGGGTGCCACAAGGAACTTTTGTGCAAAATAATTTTCAAATCGGGCCAGTACTTTTGGACAAGAAGATTTTTAAAGTTTTAACAATGCACATTATAAGGAAAAAAAAACTCCGCCCCCTGGCAGCCATGTTTTTCAACGGATCGGACATATTTGAACAATCTTGGTAGAAGGTACCCCAAGGAACATTTGTGCAAAATAATTTTCAAATCGGGCAAGTACTTTTGGACAAGAAGATTTTTAAAGTTTTAACAATGCACATATAATGAAAATAGGCTCCGCCCCCTGGCGGCCATGTTTTTCAACGGATCGGAAATATTTGAACAATCTTGGTAGAAGGTACCCCAAGGAACATTTGTGCAAAATAATTTTCAAATCAGGCCAGTACTTTTGGACAAGAAGATTTTTAAAGTTTTAACAATGCACATATAAGGAAAAAAAAACTCCGCCCCCTGGCAGCCATGTTTTTCAACGGATCGGACATATTTGAACAAGCTTGGTAGAAGGTACCCCAAGGAACATTTGTGCAAAATAATTTTCAAATCAGGCCAGTACTTTTGGACAAGAAGATTTTTAAAGTTTTAACAATGCACATATAAGGAACACAAGCTCCGCCCCCTGGCGGCCATGTTTTTCAACGGATCTGAAATATTTGAACAATCTTGGTAGAAGGTACCCCAAGGAACATTTGTGCAAAATAATTTTCAAATCGGGCCAGTACTTTTGGACAAGAAGATTTTTAAAGTTTTAAATATCCACATATAATGAAAATAGGCTCCGCCCCCTGGCGGCCATGTTTTTCAACGGATCGGAAATATTTGAACAATCTTGGAAGAAGGTACCCCAAGGAACATTTGTGCAAAATAATTTTCAAATCGGGCCAGAACTTTTGGACAAGAAGATTTTTAAAGTTTTAACAATGCACATATAAGGAAAACAAGCTCCGCCCCCTGGCAGCCATGTTTTTCAACGGATCTGAAATATTTGAACAATCTTGGTAGAAGGTACCCCAAGGAACATTTGTGCAAAATAATTTTCAAATCGGGCAAGTACTTTTGGACAAGAAGATTTTTAAAGTTTTAACAATGCACATATAATGAAAATAGGCTCCGCCCCCTGGCGGCCATGTTTTTCAACGGATCTGAAACAATTGAACAATCTTGGTAGAAGGTACCCCAAGGAACATTTGTGCAAAATAATTTTCAAATCGGGCAAGTACTTTTGGACAAGAAGATTTTTTAAGTTTAGGTTAATTTTCCCTTTTTTATTGCCGTGGCAACCAAAGTTCTGCATGGAATAGAATTCTTTGAACAAGTTTGAAAGAGATCCACCCAAGGAACATTCCTGTAAAATTATTTTGAATTTGGTTAATTGGTTTAGGAGGAGAAGTCGTTTGTAGGAAAATGTGAACGGACGGACGACGACGACGGACGGTGAGCGATCACAAAAGCTCACCTTGCACTTTGTGCATAGGTGAGCTAAAAACAGATGTCTCCCCCTCAAATATCTGTCAAAATCTCTTTAAACATTCCAACCTATAAAGCAGACATTGGTTCTGCACATCGCCTTGATGAGGTGAACATCTGACCCAAGTTTCTTAGAAATCCTTTAAGCCGTCTTGGAGATATGGAGCGGACACGAAATAAAGCCTTAAACTTTTGACCTTCAAGCATGACCTTGACCTTGAACTGGTATGGTCGAGACATGGGGGTTCTGCACGTCGCCTTGATAAGGTGAACATCTGACTCAGCCGTCTTGGAATTGTGGAGCAGACACGAAATAAAGCCTCAAACCTTTGACCTTCAAGCGTGACCTTGACCTTGAACCAGGATGGTCGAGACATGGGTTCTGCACATCGCCTTGATGAGATGAACATGTGACCCTAGTTTCATGAAAATCCTTCAAGCCGTCTTGGAGATATGGAGCGGACACGAAATAAAGCCTCAGACCTTTGACCTTCAAGTGTGACCTTGACCTTGAACTGGTATGGTCGAGACATGGGAGTTGTGAAGATCGCCTTGATGAGGTGAACATCTGACTCAAGTTTCTTAGAAATCTTTCAAGCCGTCTTAGGATATATGGAGCGGACACGAAATGAAGCCTCAAACCTTTGACCTTCAAGCGTGACCTTGACCTTGAACCAGTACGGTCGAGACATGGGTTCTGCACATCGCCTTGATGAAGTGACCATCTGACCCAAGTTTCTTAGAAATCCTTCAAGCCGTCTTGGAGATATGGAGCGGACACGAAATAAAGCCTCAAACATTTGACCTTTAAGCGTGACCTTGACCTTGAACCGTGATGGTCGAGACATGGGTTCTGCACATGGCCTTGATGAGGTGAACATGTGACCCAAGTTTCATGAAAATCCTTCAAGCAGTCTTGGAGATATGGAGCGGACACGATTTCGGACAGACAGACAGACAGACAGACAGGCAGACAGACATCAAGGACAAAAACAATATATCTCTCCTGTATACAGGGGGAGACATAATAATGCAATAAACATGCAAACAAAATATCAATGGAAGCGCAGGGTTCGACACTAACTTTTTTTTCAACTAGCCCGGTCGGGCTAGTAGATGCAGAACCTACTAGCCCTGACCCAAGTTTCATGTGCCCTGACCAAGTTATATTAAAATCTTTATATTTATTATGCAACTTGTTTGTTTCTTGTGTGTGGAGATGCGCAAATATGATTTATTCTAAATAGGCTTAATACTATATTAAATAAACTGTTTTGGACTGATAATAGTATGATGCAATTATGAATTGCCATTTAAACTCTTCACGCCATTTCGGGAGAAATTTCCTCGTCCTTTTTTCTTTCTCATATGATTTCTTACTTTCCTCTTTCCCTTGCTGTTTCTTACCTGAGGAATCCCCTCCTCCAGCAGTGAACCCAAACTTTAACAGCGACATATCTCTAAGTCTTGCATCTCGAAAGGGGAAATCTACGTTGACAAATCGGCAAATGCGGTTGTCGTATGACAACAAAATGGAAATGAGTCTCAAATGTCGCAATATTGTTTCACATAAAATAGGATCGACTTTCAATTGAAATGTGCAAAATATCTAGCTAGCACTCGTTACATGCGTATATTATCGTATGCATCGATTAGATAATTAACGATGTGTCTAGACCTTTGACAATATTTTACGACATGTTGAAATCCACACAGAGTTAACTCCCTTTACAGTTAGTTCTATCGCTGCATGGAGAATTCTGGAAAACCCGCGTGTTATAAATAATTCGGCAGAAGCCGTCGCGCATGCGCATTACATTAGGTGAATCTTTTTTGTAAAAACAAACTACGGCTTCATCGTTTTTGTGAAAGTGAAACGTATTTTACACGCAGAACTAAATGGAATTTTAAAAGAACATTTCTTATGGGTAAATGTCCCGTTCTTATTGCACACGACCGGTCGGGCATGTTCCTGGGACATTCGCAAGCCCGGACCTGTGTACAGGCAGTGAATGTCGTTCGGACGTGCCTTAGTGTCGAACCCTGAAGCGATGGATGCTCTCCGAAGTATTGCGAAGACACAGGAATGATGCTATAATATACTCTATGTAGCAACAGGTAATTCCAAGAAAAAGCCCGGACAAAAATTGTCCTATATCATACCAGAGCTGTACAAAAAAAAAATTCAGCCACTTGTTTCAGGATGCGACTTGTCCTGCTAAGATTCTAACATGTCCCACTTTTCTGCACACCAAATTTAACATGCGACAAATTTAAGAATTGTGTGGTAGCCCACTGGGCTACCAGATTTGGAAGCTGGTAGCCCGGATCACGGTTTCTTGAGTGTTTTAATTGTTTTTTAGTGTGTATTTTTCTAGTTCTGTATAAAGATAACATTAAGAGCACACAAAGTACATGATTTAAGGGTAGTGACCAATTCAAACTATAACTATCACTAAAGGTGATTAATACCCCCGCCCCAACCCCTGACACATATTATATCTCACAGTATTATCTTTGACTCAGACAATTTGAATATCAGTATCAACAAGTAACTGGAGGATTGCAAGCAATACCATAGTCCCCTACCGGTTTGCACTTTTGAGTCTGTTTCTGTTGTCATAGCAACCCAATGTTTAGGTATATCAAGACAATAAAGTATGAAAATAAAGAAAGGGAAATAACTCAAAAATTAGGGAAGCAAGAGTTATGGTTCATGTGCACTGCACTCCCCCTTGATACGATGTATTCATGTGTGAAATTTCATAGCCATAGCTAGTATAGTTATGGAGATATGCTCCGGACAAAAATCAAGTATGAAAATAAAGAAAGGGAAATAACTCAAAAATTAGGCAAGCAAGAGTTATGGTTCATGTCCACTGCACTCCCCCTTGATACGATGTATTCATGTGTGAAATTTCATAGCCATAGCTAGTATAGTTATGGAGATATGCTCCGGACAAAAATCAAGTATGAAAATAAAGAAAGGGAAATAACTCAAAAATTAGGCAAGCAAGAGTTATGGTTCATGTCCACTGCACTCCCCCTTGATGAGATGCATCCATGTGTGAAATTTCATAACCATAGCTAGTACAGTTTTGGAGATATGCTCCGGACAAAAATCAAGTATGAAAATAAAGAAAGGGAAATAACTCAAAAATTAGGGAAGCAAGAGTTATGGTTCATATGCACTGCACTCCGCATTGATGAGATGTATCCACATATGGAATTTCATAGCCATAGCTAGTACAGTTTTGGAGATATGCTCCGGACAAAAATTTGCCGGACTGACTGACTGACTGACTGACAGATGGACTGACGGACTGACGGACGGAGTGCAAACCTAATAGTCCCCTTCGGCACGCCGGTAGGGGACTAAAAAGAAATACTAAGATGATATCAAAAAGCAATATACAAATTAATCTAATTTTAAAGAAAATTTTCTGATGCATAAAATACAATCCGCATAAAGTACTATTTCCTCATGAAATAAGTTTTTATTTAGTTTTCTAGTTTCATAAAACAAACAAACAAGAAGAAAATGAACTACATTCTTTATTCAAAGAGTAACAAGATTTTTACTGTAAACTACTGCATATTCGCGATGACCTATTTTCGATATTTTTCATGATTTTGATATTTTGATATTTTAATTTTGAGAATAAGTAGCAGAAGTTTAAATTTCACTTCTGATCGATATATTTTCGCAAGGTATTAATTTCCCGAGGAGGTTAGCTTGCGAATATTAGGTAATATAAAATCCTTACGTAATTTAGGTAGTTTACATTAGCTATAATGTAATATAATATTATGTTCTACCTCTTGACACTTGACCTCTTGAAATTTGTGTGTTGCACATCTACTACTCCTGATTAACATTTATGCCAAGTATGAAGTAAATCAGGTTGAAACTGAAGGAGGAATACAACAGATTAGATTTTAACAAAAACAAGCAAATTCAGAGAATTATGGTCCCCCGCTTTGGGGGTCTTATTGGTTGGGTTGCAACGCTTCCTGGCATATTGTAACTGTCTTTTCTGTCTAGAGAAGGCTTTATTGTTTATAGTAATATGTCAGTTGTATTTGTGAAGTCTAAACAGATTGACCTCATTAAATTATATGGAAAATTAAATCATGGCTGGTTTATTATTGGATGTACCTGTCTTAAGCAGCCACATTGTAGAAATGTAGGTCAAAGGTCATGGTGAAGGTCAAATATTTGGTACTGATGGAAAGGGCTTGTTGTAAGGAATACACATGTAAAATATGAAAGCAATACTTGTTATGGTTCAGAAGTTATGCTCAAAGTTAACATTTTGGAAATGTAGGTCAAAGGTCATGATGAAGGTCACAAGGTCAACAAGCAAATTCATGAAATTTATATCCCCCGCTTGCAGGAAATATTGTAGGGAAATGTTAAGGTTAGGTTTAAACATGTCAGTAGACTTTTTATTGAACATGTATTACAGGGTAAATTAAACGAACTTGGCCTAGGTTGTTACCAAGTTTGTGGCAGTTATTGCACGGAAACAGCAAGAAACAACTTTTTTTGTTAATTAAGGGACCAAAACTCCACCGAAAAAAGTCCACCAAAAGTGACGATCGAACTAGGCCTAGCCCTGAAGGCATTTAACCTTGTTACCAAGTTTGAAAAAAAACGGTTCACATTTGTGGCAGTTATTGCACAGAAACAACAAGAAACAACATTTTTTGTTAAATAAAGGGCCATAACTCCACCGAATAAAGTCCGCCGAAAGTGACGATCGAACTTGGCCTAGCCTTTAAGGCATTTAACCTTGTTACCAAGTTTGAAAAAAAAAAAAGTTCACATTTGTGGCAGTTATTGCACGGAAACAGCAAGAAACAACATTTTTTGTTAAATAAGGGGCCATAACTCCACCGAATAAAGTCCCTCGAAAGTGACGATCAAACTTGTCCTAGCCCTTAAGGCATTTAACCTTGTTACCAAGTTTGAAAAAAAACGGTTCACATTTGTGGCAGTTATTGCACGGAAACAGCAATAAACGACTTTTTTTGTTAAATAAAGGGCCATAACTCCACCGAAAGTGACGATCAAACTTGGCCTAGCCCTTAAGGCATTTAACCTTGTTACTAAGTTTGAAAGAAAACGGTTCACAATTGTGGCAGTTATTGCATGGAAACTGCAATAAACGACATTTTTCGTAAATAAGGGGCCACCAAATATAGTCCGCCGAAAGTGACGATCGAACTTGGCCTAGCCCTTAAGGCATTTAACCTTGTTACCAAGTTTAAAAACAAGAGTACAGCAAACGGTACATAATACGCCCGTCAGGAACATCTTTGTAAGTTTCCTCTTGTTTTGATATATTGTTTGTTTGTAAAAAGTTAATAAAGTTGTTCAGGAATGAATTGACAACAAAGCAGTATACAAAAATACAGCTGAATACCTCAAAGCATGTAGGAAAAAAGTGCGGAAAACCCGAACGGACGGACGGAGGGAGGGACGGACGGAGGGAGGAAGGGACATGACCATACCATAATAAAACGGTTGTATAAAAAAAGGTTCACATTTGTGGCAGTTATTGCACGGAAACGGCAAGAAACGACATTTTTTGTTAAATAAGGGGCCATAACTCCACCAAATAAAGTCTGCCGAAAGTGACGATCGAAGTTGGCCTAGCCCTTAAGGCATTTAACCTTGTTACCAAGTTTTAAAAAAAAAAGGTTCACATCTGTGGCAGTTATTGCACGGAAACAGCAAGAAACGACATATTTTGTTAAATAAGGGGCCATAACTCCACCAAATAAAGTCTGCCGAAAGTGACGATCGAAGTTGGCCTAGCCCTTAAGGCATTTAACCTTGTTACCAAGTTTGAAAAAAAAAGGTTCACATCTGTGGCAGTTATTGCACGGAAACAGCAAGAAACGACATATTTTGTTAAATAAGGGGCCATAACTCCACCAAATAAAGTCTGCCGAAAGTGACGATCGAAGTTGGCCTAGCCCTTAAGGCATTTAACCTTGTTACCAAGTTTGAAAAAAAAAGGTTCACATTTGTGGCAGTTATTGCACGGAAACAGCAAGAAACGACATTTTTTGTTAAATAAGGGGCCATAACTCCACCGAATAAAGTCCGCCGAAAGTGATATTCGAACTTGGCCTAGCCCTTAAGGCATTTAACGTTGTTACCAAGTTTGAAAAAAAAAGGTTCACATTTGTGGCAGTTATTGCACGGAAACAGCAAGAAACGACATTTTTTGTTAAATAAGGGGCCATAACTCCACCGAATAAAGTCCGCCGAAAGTGATATTCGAACTTGGCCTAGCCCTTAAGGCATTTAACGTTGTTACCAAGTTTGAAAAAAAAAGGTTCACATTTGTGGCAGTTATTGCACGGAAACAGCAAGAAACGACATTTTTTGTTAAACAAGGGGCCATAACTCCACCAAATAAAGTCCGCCGAAAGTGACGATCGAACTTGGCCTAGCCCTTAAGGCATTTAACGTTGTTACCAAGTTTGAAAAAAAAAGGTTCACATTTGTGGCAGTTATTGCACGGAAACGGCAAGAAACAACATATTTTGTTAAATAAGGGGCCATAACTCCACCAAATAAAGTCCGCCGAAAGTGATATTCGAACTTGGCCTAGCCCTTAAGGCATTTAACGTTGTTACCAAGTTTGAAAAAAAAAGGTTCACATTTGTGGCAGTTATTGCACGGAAACGGCAAGAAACAACATATTTTGTTAAATAAGGGGCCATAACTCCACCAAATAAAGTCCGCCGAAAGTGATATTCGAACTTGGCCTAGCCGTTAAGGCATTTAACCTTGTTACCAAGTTTGAAAAGAAACGGTTCACATTTGCGGCAGTTATTGCACGGAAACGAAGTGTGACGGACGGACAGACGGACAGACAGACGGACGGACGGACAAACCGAAATTAATAACCCCCCTTTTTTTCTTCGAAAAAGCGGGGGATAAAAATATGGGTACTGATGGAAAGGGCTTGTCACAAGGAATACATATGTGAAATATGAGAGCACTTGGTTCAGAAGTTATGATAAAGATTAAAATTGTGGAAATGTAGGTCAAAGGTCATGGTGAAGGTCAAAAGGTCAAATATTTGGTACTGATGGAAAGGGCTTGTTGTAAGGAATACACATGTAAAATATGAAAGCAATACTTGTTATGGTTCAGAAGTTATGCTCAAAGTTAACATTTTGGAAATGTAGGTCAAAGGTCATGATGAACGTCACAAGGTCAAACATATGGGTACTGAGTGAAAGGGCTTGTCACAAGGAATACACATGTGAAATATAAAAGCCCTACCTGTAATGGTTCAAAAGTTATGATCAAGGTTAAAGTTTTCAAAATGTAGGTCAAAGGTCACGGTCAAAGGTCAGAAGGTCCAAAAATATGATACTGACGAAAAGGTCTTGTCACAATGAATACACATGTGAAATAAAAAAGCCCTACCGGTTATGGTTCAAAAGTTATGATCAAGGTTAATATTTTTAAAATGTAGGTCAAAGGTCAGGGTCAAGGTCACAAGGTCAAAAAAATTGGTATTGATGGAAAGGGGTTGTCACAAGGAATACACATGTGAAATATGAAAGCAGTACCTATTACGGTTCAGAAGTTATGACCAAGGTTAAAGTTTTTGTGACAGCGTGACGGAGGGACTGACGGACTGACGAATGAGATTTAATGTCCCCGACGTTTTACTTCGTAAAGCGGGGGACAAAAAATCCTATTTAAAGGTCAAAGGTGAAGGTCACAGGGACATGAAATTTGCGTCTTGCACATCTACTACTCCTGATTAACATTTATGCCAAGTATCAAATAAATCAGGTTGAAACTAAAGGAGGAGTACAACAGATTAGATTTTAACAAAAAAAATCCTATTTCAAGGTCAGAGGTCAAGGTCACAGGGACATGAAATTTGCGTGTTGCACATCTACTACTCCTGATTAACATTTATGCCAAGTATGAAGTAAATCAGGTTGAAACTGAAGGAAGAGTACAACAGATTAGATTTTAACAAAAAAAAAATCCTATTTCAAGGTCAGAGGTCAAATTCAAGGTCACAGGGACATGAAATTTGCGTGTTGCACATCTACTACTCCTGATAAATATTTATGCCAAGTATGAAGTAAATCAGGTTGAAACTGAAGGAGGAGTACAACAGATTAGATTTTAACAAAAAAAAAATCCTATTTTAAGGTCAGAGGTCAAGGTCAAGGTGAAGGTCACAGGGACATGAAATTTGCGTCTTGCACATCTACTACTCCTGATTAACATTTATGCCAAGTATGAAGTAAATCAGGTTGAAACTGAAGGAGGAGTACAACAGATTAGATTTTAACAAAAAATATTCCTATTTCAAAGTCAGAGGTCAAGGTGAAGGTCACAGGGACATGAAATTTGGGTCTTGCACATCTACTCCTCCTGATTAACATTTATGCCAAGTATGAAGTAAATCAGGTAGAAACTGAAGGAGGAGTACAACGGAACAGATTTTGCGGACAGACGGACCGACCGACTGATTCCAGTATACCCCCTTCAAACTACGTTTGCGGGGGTATAATAACATTATTGCAAAAGACCTGTAGTGCAGCATTCAGTTAAACAAGAGGGCCATGAGGCCCTGGAATCGCTCACCTGAGAATGGGCTATTTAAGACATAACTCTCTCATGCTCAAGCCAAACATGTGGCTTCCAGAGTGTTAACAAGATTTCCCTTAAATTTGGTCTAGTGACCTAGTTTTTGACATGACATGACCCATATTCGAACTTGGCCTGATATCATCAGGACAAACTTTCTGATAAAGTTTCAACATGCTCAAGTTTAAAATGCGGCTTCAAGAGTGTTAACGAGATTTTCCTTAAATTTGGCCTAGTGACCTAGTTTTTGACCCGACATGACTCATATTCGAACTTGGCCTAGCTATTACTTAGACAAACATTCTGACAAAGTTTCAACATGCTCAAGCCAGAAATGTGGCTTCTAGAGTGTAATCAAGATTTTCCTTAAATTTGGCCTAGTGACCTAGTTTTTGACTGGACATGACCCATATTCGAACTTGGCCTAGATATCAAAAGACAAACTTTCTAATAAAGTTTCAACATGCTCAAGTTTAAAATGTGGCTTCCAGAGTGTTAACAAGATTTTCCTTCAATTTGGCCTAGGGACCTACTTTTTGACCGGACATGACCCATATTCGAACTTGGCCTAGATATCATCAAGACAAACTTTCCGACAAAGTTTCAACATGGTCAAGTTTAAAATGTGGCTTCCAGAGTGTTAACAAGATTTTCCTTCAATTTGGCCTAGTGACCTAGTTTTTGACCCGACATGACCTATATTCGAACTTGGCCTAAATATCACTATGACAAACATTCTGACAAAGTTTCAATATGCTCAAGCCAAAAATGCGGCTTCAGGAGTGTTAACAACATTTTCCTTAAATTTGACCTAGTGACCTAGCTTTTGACTCGACATGACCTATTTTCGAACTTGGCCTAGATATCAATAAGACAAACATTCTGACAAAGTTTCAACATGGTCAAGTTTAAAATGTGGCTTCCACAGTGTTAACAAGATTTTCCTTCAATTTGGCCTAGTGACCTACTTTTTGACCCGACATGACCTATATTCGTACTTGGCCTAGATATCACTATGACAAACATTCTGACAAAGTTTCAATATGCTCAAGCCAAAAATGCAGCTTCAGGAGTGTTAACAAGATTTTCCTTAAATTTGACCTAGTGACCTAGCTTTTGACCCAACATGACCTATTTTCGAACTTGGCCTAGACATCACTAAGACAAACATTCTGACAAAGTTTCAACATGCTCAAGCCAAAAATGCGGCTTCAGGAGTGTTAACAAGATTTTCCTTAAATTTGGCCTAGTGACCTACTTTTTGACCGGACATGACCCATATTCGAACTTGGCTTAGATATCATCAAGACAAACTTTCTGACAATGTTTCAACATGGTCAAGTTTAAAATGTGGCTTCCAGAGTGTTAACAAGATTTTCCTTCAATTTGGCCTAGTGACCTAGTTTTTTACCCGACATGACCTATATTCGAACTTGGCCTAGATATCACTATGACAAACATTCTGACAAAGTTTCAATATGCTCAAGCCCAAAATGCGGCTTCAGGAGTGTTAACAAGATTTTCCTTAAATTTGACCTAGTGACCTAGATTTTGACCCCACATGACCCAGTTTCGAACTTGGCCTAGAGTTGATCGAGATATATGTTCTGATAAACTTTTATAAAGATTGGATGCAAAATGTTGCCTCTAGTGGATTAACAAGCAAATGTTGACGACGGACGACGAACGACGGACGACGGACAAAAGGCGATCACAATAACTCACCTTGAGCACTACGTGCTCTGGTGAGCTGAAAAAAAGTGAAATTTGGAAAAGAGATTATTTTTCACTAGGTTATTTGAAATATTTTGCATAAAAGGTATGTATTTTATCCATATTTACAAAAGATTCAAAAGCTATTGACAGAAATGTTAAACTTGAGACCACATAGTCAAATGATGCAATAGCACTTTTCAAATTGATAAGGTCACTGATTTAGGTCCCTTACCGAAACAGGGCAGTGTACGATACGAGGGTCAGTTTTACAAAGAAAGACATATTAAATAAATTCAATTTTATTAACCAAATTCAAATTTATCAGGTTCAATGTAGTTATTAAATCAAAAAATATTGCCAAAAACAATGAAAGACAACAAAACGTTAAATGTTTCATGTGTTGCGGTCAATCTAATTAAAATCATCTCCTATTAACGCTACGCATTTACGTTTAGTCAGATCGTGTACTTTAGTCAGATTGGTGTTGCGGTATTATTCGCCACATAGCCACCATTTTGATCATTGCACAATGTTAATCATGGTTCCCTATTTTGAGAATTAGAAATCGGTAAACAGCGTTGAATGTAAACATCGGGGTCGTCAGGTTGTGAATGTCATTCACCCAATTTCTCATTTCATCCGATGAAATCACACTATTTAGTCATATGATTTTTTATCTTTAATTTGGATCGAATTTATTTTATTAACTTCTGCATGGCGAAAATTTTCTTCCGAGTTTTTTTGAACAGGTTTGCACCAGTATGCAAACATTGCATACAGAAAGTAGAAATATGGATCAAAATACATTTAAGGGAATATTTTAATGAGACCGATCCATAGGTAATTCCCTATCATTCATGGAATAACACAACCCCAAGGAACAATTGTCACTTATGATTGGACTGCCTTATTGGATACATATATATCACGTTATCGACTATTAAAGACGCGATTCGTTTGGCTGAAACCACTCAATCTGACAGGTGGGTAACTCTGCCTACTATTGTTGATTTGTTATGGTCACGCGCAAGTGTTTTTTCGTATGTAACATACAGTCAAATTTATACACAACAGACATACGTGTAAGTAATTAACCCTTTCCCTCATATAGACGCTTTCTGACGCCTCTGCAGCAGACGGCTTTTTGAAAACATAGTGACAAAAGAAGAAATTGCACAAAACGTGCAATTTCTCCTTTTGCCACAATGTTTTCCACTTCTTGTCATAGGTTATCCATTCAATTATGGAGATTTTCTATTTTTTGACAAAATACGTTCAAAGTCGTCTGCTGCAGAATTGTCGTATGAGGGAAAGGGTTAAGCTGGGCTACCAGACACAGGAATTTACATTCACTGTTACGTTATATGGGTTAATATAATTAGTGACTTGCCCGATGCGATTTACGATTTGTACTGGACGTTGGGCTATGGGATTTGTACAGCCCTGAATACTTTATAGAAGTTCGAAGGGCCATAATTCTGTGATAGATCATTCAGCCTGAACAAGGTGATAATTTGCACATTTCCTCTTGTAAGTGAAGCTTCCCATTAAGTATCATTGAATTCTGACTGGTGATTGCTGAAAATAGCCCGGACACAAATGGTGCTATATAATACTATATAGAAGTTTAAAGGGCAAAAATTCTGTGATAAATCATTCAGCTGGAACAAGGTGATAATTTGCACATCCCCTGTTGTTAGTCAAGCTTCCAATTAAGTATCATTGAAAATGGTCCTTTATCATACTATATTGAAATTCATTGAAATTCAAAGCGCCATATTTCTGTGAAAAGTCATTCGGCCGGAACATGGTGATAATATGCTCATTTCCTCTAGTAAGTAAAGCCTCCAATTAAGAATCATTGAAAATGGTCCTTTATCATACTATATGGAAATTCAATGGGCCATAATTCTGTGAAAAGTCATTCAGCAGAAACATGGCGATAATATGATCATTTCCTCTTGTTAATGAAGCTTCCAATTAAGTATCATTGAAAATGGTCCTTTATCATACTATTATATATTGAAATTCTAAGGGCCATAATTCTGTGCAAATTCATTCAGTCGAAACATGGCGATAATATGATCATTTCCTCTTGTTAATGAAGCTTCCAATTAAGTATCATTGAAAATGGTCCTTTATCATACTATATGGAAATTCAATATCATTGAAAATGGTCCTTTATCATACTATATGGAAATTCAATGGGCCATAATTCTGTGAAAATTCATTCAGCCGAAACATGGTGATAATATTCACATCTCCTCTTGTTAGTGAAGCTTCCAATTAAGTATCATTGACTTCCGTCTGGTGGTTGCTGAGAAATAGCCAAGACACAAATGGTCCTACATCATACTCTATTGAAATTCAAAGGGCCATAATTCTGTGAAAAGTCATTCAGCAATTTTGACAATTTCGAGGGCCATAATCCAGTCATGCATAGGCGGATCTGGCTGGTTATCAAAAGGACCTGAGCTGTCATCAATATTTAACTACCATTTAAGTTTGGTGAAGATCGGATAGTAAATGGAGGCTCTATTGTGTTAACAAGCTGTATTATAGCAATTTTGGCAATTTCAAGGGCCATAATCCAGTCTTACATGAGCGGATCTGGCTGGTTTGCGAAATGAACTGAGCTCTCATGGATATCTAACTACTGTATAAGTTTGATTGAGATACAATCAAAACTAAAGACTTTATCGCGTTCAGAAGCAATTGTTTATTGTCGCACAGACGACGCATGCACGGACGATGGACACAATGGCCAGTAGAGCTAAAAAAGACAAATGACCAAAAGACCAAAGGTACCCAAATTCATAAAAAAAAATCAAAATGTATGACCCCAAAACAATTCAATATTTTTAAAAACATTATTCATTAAATGTGTGTCCAAAATTTTTAGTCAATCTAACAAAAAATTAAAATGGTTTGAAATAATCAAAATCCACCAAAATTCATAGTTTCTACCACAAAAATAGGTAACATTCATTATATACAATATACAATGTATCATGAAGAGTTGAGATATAACTACATGTAATATATCTATAGACCTTTCCCACAACTAGGTTATTTCCTTTGGCGAGTTATTGTTATTTGCTGTTAATGCGCATGCGCAAAAATATTGTTAACTTCAGAGGACTATCTTTAAAATTTTCACACTCGATTGACTACTTGAAAAATCTACTGATAAACGATGGAAGCGAAGAAAAAGAACAGTGATGAGACAGTAATCACGAACACCAACAGTTCAATCTAGATGTTTCCCTCAATGTCCATGACTTCTCAATGAGGTGTTGGTTCGAATTTAGCCATGAGATGTTTTATTCCTATATAGATTGACTATGGATATTCATGACTATATATATATGGAGTTAGAGTATCCATAGTCAATCTATACAAAAATACATCAGTACATTAAATACCAAGTTATTTTCTGATCTGTTCTGTTATTGTAGATATGTTAAACGTGTTGTGTTTATATGTTTGCATAAATTGTTTGTTTCTTTGACTGTTTCTAGTAAATTTAGAGTTGAAAAACGCCTGACAACTATATTTTTCAGCTACATAATTGCAAGTCAAAATGTTATGTCTTATTTACCATTATAACTTAAGACAAATAACAGTTAAATCGTATATATATCGTCGAATTGATAAAACAGAACAGCGATTGCCTTTATCATATAACACAAAGTACTTTTAACACCTTCTTAATTGAATAGCAATGTGTGAAGTGTGGTTAAATGACGGCACAACATTCTTTAAACAACTATAATTGACCCCTGTTTTATTCTGTTATCAATTTGACGATTTATACCTCCGACGATTTCACTAAGACCCGTTTATGACAATTTGATTCTTATTAGGGATGGCAACGATTAATCGGTTACCCGGTTAACCGTACGTCTTCCGATTAATCGGTTAGTAATTTCGGTAACCGAGTACTCGGAAGAAAAGATAAAATATATACACAGTTGTGTTTCACCGTTTGTTCTTTTCAATTTGTCACACGTATCTGACATGAGAGGTTAATTATTCACACCTCGATCGTCCAGTGTTTACATTACTGCGATAACAGCCGCATTCGATGTCATTGATGATCGTTTGTTTGTGTAGTGTTAATGAAATAATTGTCAATTAAAGTACGCTTTGATTCTTTTAAAAAACGTTTGATGTCTAATAAAGGCAGAAATTATAAGATAATTACTTATTAATTATTTTCGGCGTTTGTTTTGATAATTCAACTAATTGGAGTAAGTGTGAAACATTTGAATTGTTGTTTTTGTAAATTATTATTTACCAACACGATTAGAGGATTTAAAGAGTAATTTGAAGTTTGTAACACATTTTCCCCTGAGTTGGTATTTAAAAATATGCAGCTATGTACCTTTTTCATTTGACATGTTATAAATCGTATAACAGTCACTTCGTTAAAAAAAGATCTACAGAATATATTGTAATAACGCCGCCTGCTACATCCTTTGTCTGGAAGTATTTAAAACGCTGTGCTGATGATAACAAAGTCAAGTGCAGTTTGTTTGCTAATGAACTGTTTTGGACTGGTGGAACCAGTAACATGCGCAACCATATTCGAATAAAACAGTGGATATTTATTGTCTATGAATCTATACGGTTAACCGGGTAACCGGTTACAAACTTGTACGAGTAACCGGTTAGTAATATCGGTAACCGTTGCCATCCCTAATTCTTATGAAAATAATAAATTGAATTTATATTTTAAATACCGTGGTGTTCTTTCTTCTCGCAGTAGACCCTTTGACACCATAACACCTGAACAATAAAATGTATCATCTATTTATTGTCGAATTGATAAAACAGAACAGCGATTGCCTTTATCATATAACACAATGTAGTTTTAACACCTTCTTAATTGAATAGCAATGTGTGAAGTGTGGTTAATTGACGGCACACTCATTCTTTAAACAACTATAATTGAACCCGGATTTGTTCTGTTAAAGAGTACTAACATTTTGGTTAAAGATTATGAACAATGACAACTCTACTATGTTTAATATATTTAATGAACAATGCAATAGTAACAATGAAAAATGCTAGGCTATGAGAGTAAAATCCCTATTAGATGATCTTGGTTTAAGTAATGTTTGGAATCAGTTTGACAAAAATGTAAATTATCTATCTATATTTAAACAGCGATTTAAAGACCAATTTATTCAAAGTTGGAATACTTCCTTGCATACGTCTTTGAAATTGGATTACTATAGGAAATTTAAAACAATATTTGGTTTTGAAAAATACATTGATCTTATTCAAAATGATACTCTAAGAAAACAATTAAGTTCTTTTAGATTATGTTCGTATTTATTAAATATTGAAATGGGGAGATATTCTAGTATTGACAGATGTAATCCTATTTGTAATGTATGTAATAGTAACCAAGTGGAATCGGAATATCATGTTTTACTTTGCTGTCCCTTTTATTCTTCTCTAATTGAACTAATTTATTGGAAAATTACCATGGCCGAATGTTCAACTTTTTGTTAATATGCTGTCTTCTAATCAGAACAAAATGATATTTAAAATTGCCAAGTATTTACGAGATGCATTTAATCTCCGTAATGAACAATTACAGAATGCTATTACAACATGATATACTACCAGTTAATATGATACCAGGTTGTAATATGATCATAAAATCAAATTATCAGTCTTATCGTAATATTTGTACGTAAATATTGTTTGTATGTTTTGGGTTTTTTTGGTTTTTTTTGCCATATTTGTTCACTGTTAAATTTTATATTGGCCAAAGGCGTGTAAATGCTGAATTTGCCGAATAAAATTGAATGAATTGAATCAATTTGACGATTTATACCTCCGACGATTTGGCTAAGACCCGTTTAAGATAATTTCATTCTTATGATCCTTACACGCATCAATAATTCTATTGTCATCTGCCATTGTTTTGTTTTTTTGTAGTCCCCGGAAGTGGATTATTCATAATCAGGGGACGTAACCGATGATTTACTACGAAACGTATCCTAGTTGTGGGATACGTCTATAGGTGCTACCTATTTACGAAAAAACAGTAAGATGATTGTAAAAAAAGTTAAAGAGCATACTTTGGCAATAAAAATGATTTTTAAGTAATTGACTAGATTACTGGAACAAGTTATGTAAGAAGTCACATTTCTGCTTAACCCTTTCGCTAATAGAGACGGTTTCTGACTCCTTTGCTGCAGACGACTTGTCGCCAATGGTACAATTGCTCAATTTGTGAAAGTTATCCTTTTTGAACAATATTTGATAAATAATTATACTTTGTATGAGTGAATCTATAGTTCATGCTTAGGAATTTGGGGTACTTAATGTTGATACCACTTTTTTTGCAGGAAACGACGTCGCTCCATCGGACGTTACCCCAAATGAAGTGTTACGGAAATGACGTCAAGTCGTTCTTTGGCTACGGTACAGTCAAAATTTATTTTCGACGTCGAATTGTGGTCGTTTATTTAAAAGTTCCATTTATTTTTTAACTTGTTTGTACAAAAGTTAGATCACACGAAAATAACACAGCACTTTTATGACCTTAAATGATGATTTAGATTATTTTTTTAAAGATTACCTAGACGAGAATAATTTTCAATCTGTGTTTTATACATAACCAAAATGGGGGCCCCCATGGATTGGCGAGGGTCACTTCAGAAACCTTCGTGGGGGAAAAAAAAATAAATAAAAAAATCTCACAAATGTTACCTATATCCCTTCTCTAAAAAAAATACACTTTTTACCAAAATGCGCTTAAAATGCACTTAAAATGCATTAAAAAGCGTATTTTTACTGCGCTTGTTGTAAAAAGCGAATTTTTTCAGCATCTTTTCCAAATTAAGTGCATTTTAAGCGCATTTTTTCTGCATAAGTGTATTTTAAGCGCGTCTTTTTCAATTGAACTGCATTTTAACCGTATTTTTTCTGAATAGAAGTGCATTTTAAGTGTATTATTTTGCCAATAAGCGAATCTTTTTCACCGAAGTGAATTTTTTTATGAAGAAGAGTGCGTTAAAAGTGAATCTTTTGTTAAAAAAGAGTATCTTTTCATTTTCTAAATATAACAAAGTGCATTTTAAGTGTATCTTTTTGTAAAGAAGAGAATCTTTTTTTTTTTTTTTTTTTTTGTAATCAATAAGTGCATTTTAAGTGTATCTTTTTGTAAAGAAGCGAATCTTTTATTTTTATTTTTTTTTGTTAATCAATAAGTGCATTTTAAGTGTGTCTATTTGTAAAGAAGCGAATCTTATCTCCAAAGATTTTTTTTTTTAAAGTTAAAGAAGCCATAATTTCCTTTTTTTCTCTTTAAAATTCTACCGTATAAATTATATGACCTTTGATTTATTCACCATTAAATATTTGTTTTATTGTTATAACCCTTTCCCTCATATAGACACTTTCTGACGCCTCTGCAGCAGACAGCTTTTTGAAAACATAGTGACAAAAGTTGCCACAATGTTTTCCACTTTTTGTCATACTGTTGTTGATTTGTTATGGTCACGAGCAAGTGTTTTTTCGTATGTAACATACAGTCAAATTTATACACAACAGACATACGTGTAAGTAATTAACCCTTTCCCTCATATAGACGCTTTCTGACGCCTCTGCAGCAGACGGCTTTTTGAAAACATAGTGACAAAAGAAGAAATTGCACAAAACGTGCAATTTCTCCTTTTGCCACAATGTTTTCCACTTCTTGTCATAGGTTATCCATTCAATTATGGAGATTTTCTATGTTTTGACAAAATACGTTCAAAGTCGTCTGCTGCAGAATTGTCCTAAGGCAAAGGGTTAACAACCCTGCCAGAGTCCCCATATAATCATATTCTGAATCAGAGACCTTTCTGAAGGGGGCAGTTAATTAATTTCTAGAAACACTGGCCACAGGCTAACTGATGAGGAATTGTAAAGTGGAACTCCATCAGTGTTCATGGTGAGAGTAATGTGTCCGATTCCAATATCCTTGCCTCTTTTTAGCACCTCCATGACCTGCGAACCAACAGACGTGGATGCAAAGTAGCACTTTTTAAATGTTGAAATTGTTCAGGCCCAGAATGAACTTTATAAAGAAAATTGAATTCTGGTTTGGTCTTTTTAAATGTTTAATTGTTCAGGCCCAATATGTACTTTATAAAGAAAATTGAATTCTGGTTTTATTGATGCATGAATCATAACAATCTTTTCAGGAATAAATTGACAATCGTAGTTCGAAGTTTGATTTACAGGTATTTTCCGATCCAACTGTAGAGTCGCATTTCAACATATGGGTCAGTTTAAAAATAAATGCGATCACATGATTGATTTGCATATTAAGATCACATGATCCAATCAGGTCAAATATTTCACTTCCTGTTGATTTTTTAATCATTTTCCAGTCGCGATTATTTATGAAAATATCGGCACGTAAAGTTAAGAGCATGGCGTTCCGCATCTGGTAAGTATTTTATTTACGATTCAATACATTTGAAAACTTTAAATCAATAACTTTAATTTGATGTAAGAATAAACAAAATCCGTCCACAAACAACGATAGCATGCAAATTTAAAGTTCAAAGGTCACGCTTTTCGAGCATAACGCAGAGGTCAATATACGACGCCATTTTGTCAATATTACCTCGATGTAGAAAACACATTAGAAACCCCGAAATCAGCGCTAATACACAGTCTTGATTAATATTTTGATGAATAATCAGATAATTAATATGATTTTATGAAATAAACCCATTAATATTTGTTATTCAAACATTATACTTAAATTCGTTAAACCCTAAACAAAGGGTCACCCCAAACCAAAATGAATGCTTACAGCAAGCTTGCAGCAAGCCTGCGACAAGCTTCTGCAGGCTTTTTAAGATGTCTGCAAGGTTGCTGCAAGCTTGCGCAAGCATGCAAGCATTTTCAAGTCAAATTCTGCAAGCTTGTGATGGATTTGCAAGCTTGCGCAAGCTTTACTAGTCGCAAGCATGTGCAAGCTTTTTGTTTTTCTTGGACTTAGAAAATTTCACTTACATGTCTGGACAGAAAAGAGAGGAAATATTCTAAGTCCACAATATGAAAAAGGTTAATAAAAATCATTGCTTGATGATCTCTATTTCCCCCCCTACCATATTGGTATTCAAATTAAATTGTATAAAACAGAGAATCTAACTGCTTGTATATTTTAATTCTAAAAAAATAATCTAAATATGGGTAATGTACATAAAAATACATTAAACAATATCTACATACACATATGTATATACAAACAATGCATAATGATAAGATCTATGAATTTGACCCTCTTAATTATTACTAAATAAGTTTAATCACTCTCTACAAGATTTGGCCTTAGTAACTAAGTGAAACACATACTTTAATTCTCAACTGTTTCATCTGTAAAGGTTATAAATAATCATATCTAAAGATCGATACTGCTGTATAGTCACATTTGGCACATAAACAAAACATACATATTCTGAAAGCTTAAAATTTCAACTTAATTTAAGTTAGCAATACATTGAACAACTGGAATTTCTTTGTATTTTGAATAATGACTAGTTTAAATGACACAGGTATTGTGATTTCTGAATTTTATTAATTTTGTTCCAAAAATTGATAGACTAACATTATTCATAAGAATGAAATATTATCAGAAAGTGTAGCGTATTAAAATCTATTGCAACACTTCAAGAAAATATCTGTTATTTTCATATCTTCTTTAGAACTGTTTTTGAATTTTACTTGCTACAAATTAGGACGGGTGAAATATTTTAGTGGGTCACGCTTACGAACGTGTGTTTATAACGGTAACATTGACATTCAATCAGATGAGAAAATGCTATTTTTAGAATTTGAAATCGGCGAATCCGTGAACTTGTCCGTGCGGTGATAGCATCATAACTACGAGGTATGTTTTTTCCCGATGAATATTGTATTCAACCTTATAATCTGAGCTTTATTTTAATATATAAATTTTTGAAATCGGCCTGAAATTGACTTACAAATAGCAATTCTAGTCCGAGACACGTGCTAGGCGAATTTCGCCATTTTGGGTACGGCCATCTTGTTTGTTTTTGTCACACAGTGACGAGTCGGTTTTAAAGTCCGATTAACTCAATAAATACCTCAAAATAATATGTGTTAAAACAATAATATATTACTATTGCAATAAATATTATCTTTCTAATGAAATTTATACTTGATCAATCTTCAAAAGATATATTTTCACGATCGTCATTCTGGGGGAAATCCGAGAGCGTAATATTTAAATATTGATTGTAGTTTTTGGTTTATAATTCTAATAGATCTGATTATCTGTTGAAAAATACCTTTCAAATATAATCTGACGTTATTCTGTTCTTAATATTCAATATTTTCACCTTTAAACCCGTTTTTCGAAACGGGAATTTCAAAGCTTGCTCTGACATTTAGCATAGTACTCGGATATATCCATTTTCGGATAGTGCAGGATAAAATCAAATTTTTCACAGTACGACTTATTTGAGGTTTTTTTCAGTTAACCCTTCCCCACACAAAACAAATTTGCAGCAGAATTTTGCAAATGTCAATGCAAAAATATTGAAAATCTATGAAAAATGAAATGTTATTATTTAAATTTTAATAGAGTTGAAAACACTTAGCCTTGAAAACATTGTGGAAAAAAGAGAAATGGCTCATTCTTTTGTCACAAAGTTTTCAAAAGTTGTCAGCAAATGGGAAAGGGGTGAAATTAGTCTTGATTAATAGCAAATTTTAAAACTGTTTTTTTACTTTTAATTCCAGATGCGGTTATGTACATTACTGTTGGCATGCACTTGCATAATGGATCAAGCAAGAAATCCTGAGCAAGGAAAGAGGCACAAGACGTTTAGAAACAAAACATGCTAAAAACCATTTATGAAATTAAATAATTATCTTTGTAAATTAAACATTTATTATTTGTTATTATTGTCACTATTTCACACATGCTGAGCTAAATTTCAGGCAAGATCTCTCCAGAGTTTCAAGAATGCAAGCTTGCAGCAAGCTTGCGAAAGCTTTCCGCAAGCTTGCGCAAGCTTTCCAGTTTAATGAATCACAAGCTTGCGAAAGCTTTCCACAAGCTTGCAGCAAGCTTTCCAGTTTAATGAATCACAAGCTTGCGCAAGCTTGCAAGTTCAATTAACCGCAAGCTTGCAAGCCTAATAAACCGCAAGCTTGCACAAGCTTTTTTTAACAGTTGTAAGCTTGCGCAAGCTTGCCGCAAGGTTCCAATTCTGAGCTTGCGGCAAGCTTTTCCTGCAAGCTTGTCGCAAGCTTGCTGCAAGCCTTAATAAAAGCTTGCAGTTTTGGTTTGGGACGATTACGTACATTTTCATAATAAGCAGTGAACTCGACAGTTCCGGGTCATCGACAATTCCGGGTCACATTTGGAAAAAAATGTTTAGTATTCGAGAATGATACAGTATTTTGACAATTTGATTATCAAGTCATATTTCCCATTAGGTTGGCTAGTTTCACTTCGATTTCCCATACAGATCAAACCCTTTGCAAAATATTTGCAGAATATGTGCAGAATATATTCCTTTCAAACTACTATTTGCACTCTATTTGCAAATGCTTTGCGGAAAGTAGCTGCAAATACTTTGCAAATATCAATATATCTGGCAAAGGCATTGCAAACGTTAACTTAGATAACTAAAGTAGCTGCAAATACTGTGCAAATACCAACTCTGTCTGTTTATATATATGGCAAATAGTATGCAAATAGTAACTTATTAATTATATAACTGAAGTTTAGCTGCAAATACTTTGCAAGTACTAACTTAGTCTATTAATATTCTTGCAAATACATTGCAAATACTAACTTTGTCTGTAAATATTCTTGCAAAGGGTATGCAAAGGGTAACTTAGAATTTCAAACAGTGCAAGTAGTTTGCAAACACTAACTTATCCCCTGAATGATATTTTCCAAATACAAAGTTGTTGGACTTCAAATGAAATTATTACAATAGTTTTATAAATTATTGACTGATTTAACCACTATATATAACCAAAACATGTGTGCAGCTTATATAAAAGTGTGTATATAAATTCAGTATAATTTTACATAAACATGATGTTTTCAGTTGAAAATGCAAAAGCCAAAGATATGTTTGGCTAAAACATACATTCTGTAGCAGACGACTTCAAACGCATTTTGTCAAAACATAGAAAATCTCCATAATTGAATGGATAACCTGTGACAAAAAGTGGTAAACATTGTGGCAAAAGGAGAAATTGCACTTTCTTCTTTGTCACTATGTTTTCAAAAAGCTATCTGCTGCAGAGGCGTCAGAAAGCGTCTATATGAGGGAAAGGGATTGTCCCTGAAGTGTTCAGGCCCTAAATATAATTTATAAAGAAAATTGAATTCTGGTTTTATTGATGCATGAATCATAACAATCTTTTCAGGAATAAATTGACAATCGTAGTTCGAAGTTTGATTTACAGGTATTTTTCGATCCTCCTGTAGAGTCGCATTTCAACATGTGGGTCAGTTTAAAAATAAATGCGATCACATGATTGATTTGCATATTAATGAGATCACATGATCCAATCAGGTCAAATATATAACTTCCTGTTGATTTTTCAATCATTTTCCAGTCGCGATTATTTATGAAAATATCGGCACGGAAAGTTAAGAGCATGGTGTTCCGCACTGGTAAGTATTTATTTTACGGTTTAATACATTTGAAAACTTTAAATCAATAACTTTAATTTGATGTAAGAATAAACAAAATCCGTCCACAAACAACGATAGCATGCAAATTTAAAGTTCAAAGGTCACGCTTTTCGAGCATGACTCGGAGGTCAATATACGACGCCATTTTGTCAATATTAAATCGCTGGAGAAAATACACTACAAACCCCGAAATCAGCGCTGACACACAGTCTTGATTAATATTTTGATGAATAATCAGATAATTAATATGATTTTATGAAATAAACCCGTTAATATTTGTTATTCAGCCATTATACTTAAATCCGTTAAACCCTAAACAAAGGGTCACGATTACGTAAATTTTCATAATAAGAAAACAATAACATTGGCGAAAATATTCGCTTACGTGCGAGTTTCTAAACAGTTTTAGAAATGAAACACATATACTCTTGTCATTGCATTGCACACTTATTTAGATGCTAGTTATTATTTAAAACGAAGCCAAATTTTTTATTTTGAAATTGCCAACAGGAATTGATTTCGGACAGTCACATTTTCGGATACGGCAAATGTAGCAATGTTGTTGTCATCATACATTTTTGTGATGGACGTGACACATTATAAATATTATGTGTATTTTCAATGATTTGACATTGTATTAATTAATAAGATGAACCCTTTCCCACATGCAAAGATATCTACCATAGAACTGATTCTTTGAAAACATTGTGGAAAAGGAGGCTTTTTTCAAAACTTATTCAATAATTTTATTTTCTCTTATATTAGAGATTTTTTAATCATTTGACATGATATAAAATTATAACCTTACCCACCCGTAGACACATTTGCAACCGATTTTTAAGACATTGTGGAAAAAGAGGATCTTTCTTCAAACTTAATAACTTATTGCAACATCTGCAGCAGATTTTATTTAAAACATTGTGACAAAGGGGGATTTTTTTCTGCAAACCATATTCAATTATAACACTCCTCAATAAAGAAATTTTCCTTAATTTGACCAAAAGGTTTTCAAAGTCACTGATGCAGATCTGTCACAATGTTGCAATGGATTTATTATTAATTGGCTATAATTGCTATAGATAAAGTATAACCTGTACTGAATTCTTGGAATGAAAATAAAAGACACACATTTACTTTTTCATTTATTTTCATAATTTTATGAATCATGTACATATTTCAGACTTATGACATGATGAATGGTTTATAACCGCTGTCCATCCTGTAAAGATGTTCAATCCCAAAAGAATGTATCAAGAATGACATGAAGATGAAAGATGATGGTGTTATAATTTCAAACATTGAAGCATTGAATGATGATGCCATAAGGTCAAATTTGAAAGATGACAGAGGAATTTTTTCTAATGATCTTATGCTGTGTGTTATTGATTTATTTGGAGCAGATCATGCCTAGTGACAAAAGAAGAAATTGCACAAAACGTTACTCACTTTTATAGGACTTCTATTTTTTGACAACATATGTTCAAAGTTGTCTGCTGCGGAATTGTTGTATGAGGGAAAGGGTTAAATCATATAAAATATAGAGGTTATTTATTTCATATTTTATTTATATTTTAAATGATGTTTAATTTAAATAAAGCTTAAAATGGTAAACATATATCTGGATTTATATATACCTTAATTCCCAAGTTTTTAGAATGTAATCTATTTGCAGACTGTTTGCAATCTAGTTGCAGACCGTTTGCAATCTATTTGCAGATGGTTTGCAATCTATTTGCAGACTGTTGCAATCTAGTTGCATAGTATTTGCAATCTAGTTGCAAAGTATTTGCAATCTAGTTGCATAGTATTTGCAATCTAGTTGCATAGTATTTGTAATCTAGTTGCAAAGTATTTGTAATCTAGTTGCATAGTATTTGTAACCTATTTGCAGATTTTGCTGTGGAATGGGCTGCAAACATTCTGCAAAGGGTTTTTTGAATGCTTCATGTACCCTTTGCAATCTGTTTGCAGACTGTTTGCACAGATCGTTCCAAATCTACCCGTCTGCAGAATATATTCTGCAAATATTTGTAGAATATATTCTGCAAACACTTTCGCAAACAATTTGCAAAGGTTTGGAATATATTCCGCAAACACTCCCATTCGTAGGGGTTAGGTCATTTCAAGAACTGATGTCGTAATCTCGAAACGCTTGACTGCATCGAATCCCGCGAAAGCAAAATCTCAATATTTTTATTTACCTGTGTCAGCGTAAATTGCTGATTGTAGCCATAATTTTAGTAATACAGGTATGTTTTGCACATAAATGTGTAGGTTATTTACTACTGAACAAGATTCATATTTTGTATTGACTTGTCGAAGTTGTTTATGCCAAACTAGCGGATAAATTTGACCTAGTTCACATACGACACTTCCGGGTCAGCCAAAAGGAATTTCTCAAAATTATCAATTTATTAGTAAAACTATTTTGGTAACTTTTTAAGAATAATTTAAAGCTTATGGTGACAAATCAATGTTAACAATTTGTTATTAAAATTCAATTTTTTTGTCAAATATGACTTATTAGTTGGTTGAAATATGCATCAGTTTTCGTGCATGAAAGTGTGTACAGTAAATTTGGCCCCATCACTGGTCTGTTTTTTATGCAATAGGTAATTGCAAGTGATATATTTTAGTTCTTTCTTTTCATATTATTTTAATAACAAGAGCTGTCGGAGGACAGCGCGCTCGACTATTCCACCGCTTATTTAAGTTACCGAGATAATGGACTCTAATGTAGTTGCATGCAAAACATTAACCACAATTTCTTAGTGGGTGATAATTTGCATTATATGCAGGATAGTGTTATTTAACATGATTATTTTCATAGGTTTGATGGTTAGATAGGGTTGTATAACCTTTCAATGGAATGCATCAAGTAGTTACTAAGATATGGACTCTTAATGTAGTTGCACGCAAACCTTTAACCATAATTTCTAAGTAAAAAAAGGGCAACAATTTGCACCATATACAGGATAGAGTTATCTTAATTGGTTGTGTTTATAGTTGTACAATTGGGAAAGGTTGTATAAAGTTTCAATACAATTGTTCAAGTTGTTACTGAGATTACACTCTAAATGTAGTTGCAAAACTTTAACCAGAATTTCTAAGTCCAAAAAGGTCCATAACTTGCATAAAATGCTGGTTGGTAAGGGCTGTATAACGTTTCAATGCAATGCATCAAGTAGTTACTAAGAGATGGTCTCTTTATGTAGTTGCATGCAAAACTTTAACCAGAATTTATAAGTCCAAAAAGGCCATAACTTGCATAAAATGCAGGATAGAGTTATCATACTTGATAATCTACATAGGTGTGATAGTTGGGTAGGGTTGTATAAAGGTTCAATGCAATGCATCAAGTATATACTGAGACGTGGACTCTTAATTTAGTTGCACGCAAAACTTTAACCAGTATTTCTAAGTAAAAAAAGGGCCATAACTTG
This sequence comes from Serripes groenlandicus, assembly GCA_031761405.1. NCBI lineage: Eukaryota > Metazoa > Mollusca > Bivalvia > Cardiida > Cardiidae > Serripes > Serripes groenlandicus. The sequence goes on from JASEVX010000194.1 coordinate 317,556, forward strand.
CATAAAATGCAGAATAGAGCTATCATACTTGATAATCTACACAGGTGTAATAGTTGGGTAGGGTTGTAGAAAGTTTCAATGCAATGCAGCAAGTAAATACTGAGATATGGACTCTTAATTTAGTAGCACGCAAAACTTTAACCAGAATTTCTAAGTAAAAAAAAGTGCCATAACTTGCCTAAAATGCAGGATAGAGTTATCTTACTTGTTAATCTACATAGGTGTAATAGTTGGGTAGGGTTGTATAAAGGTTCAATGCAATGCATCAAGTATATACTGAGATATGGACTCTTAATTTAGTTGCATGCAAAACTTTAACCAGAATTTCTAAGTAAAAAAAGGGCCATAACTTGCATAAAATGCAGGATAGAGTTATCTTAGATGATAATCTACACAGGTGTGATAGTTGGGTAGGGTTGTAGAAAGTTTCAATGCAATGCATCAAGTAAATACTGAGATATGGACTCTTAATTTAGTTGCACGCAAAACTTTAACCAGAATTTCTAAGTAAAAAAAGGGCCATAACTTGCATAAAATGCAGGATAGAGTTATCTAACTTGATAATCTACATAGGTGTGATAGTTGGGTAGTGCTGTATAAAGTTTCAATGCAATGCATCAATTAAATACTGAGATATGGACTCTTACTTTAGTTGCACGCAAAACTTTAACCAGAATTTCTAAGTAAAAAAGGGCCATAACTTGCATAAAATGCAGGATAGAGTTATCTAACTTGATAATCTACATTGGTGTGATAGTTTGGTAGGGTTGTAGAAAGTTTCAATGCAATACATGTAGTATTTAAGAACTTGCATGCAAAACCTTAACCAAAGTGTGACGTGGACGCCGACGGCGACGCCGACGCCGACGCCAGGGTGAGTAGTATAGCTCTCATATTCTTCGAATAGTCGAGCTAAAAATGTTAAATGAATATCTTGTTATTAAAAAACAGCTGTTTGAGGTTACCCCTGATAACAGAAATAAATATGTGTCACGTGACCCGGAAATGGCAAGTTCGACCCGAAACTGTCAAATTTACAGCTTGCAATTACAGACACTAAAGAAACATTTTAACAAATTTATATAATTGTTGAATTATATCATCGTGGGGAGGAAGTATTTGTTTAACATTTTATGTAGTTTTTTTTCTTTCAACTTTCCTTTCAAAGAGACAATATTCGTTTATTTGGTTACTGACCCGGAACTGTCGAGTTCACTGTAAGAAAACAATAACATTGGTGAAAATGTTCGCTTACGTGCGAGTTTCTAAACAGTTTTAGAAATGAAACACATATATACACTTGTCATTGCATTGCACACTTATTTAGATGCTAGTTATTATTTAAAACGAAGCCAATTTTTTTATTTTGAAATTGCCAACCGAATTGATTTCGGACAGTCACATTTTCGGATAAGGCAAATGTAGCAATGTTGTTGTCATCATACATTTTCATTATAAATATTATGTGTATTTTCAATGATTTGACATTATATTAATTAATAAGATGAACCCTTTCCCACATGCAAAGATATCTACCACAGAACTGATTTTTTGAAAACATTGTGGAAAAGGAGGCTTTTTTCAAAACTTATTCAATAATTATATTTTCTCTAATATTAGAGATTTTTTAATCATTTGACATGATATAAAATTATAACCTTGCCCACCTGTAGACACATTTGCAACCAATTTTTTAAGACAATGTGGAAAAAGAGGATCTTTCTTCAAACTTAATTACTTACTGCAACATCTGCAGCAGATTTTATTTAAAACATTGTGACAAAGGGGGATTTTTTCTGCAAACCTTATTCAATTATAACACTCCTCAATGAAGAGATTTTCCTTAATTTGACCAAAATGTTTTCAAAGTCACTGATGCAAATCTGTCACATGTTGCAATGGGTTTATTCTTAATCGGCTATAGTTGCTATAGATAAAGTATAACCTGTACTGAATTCTTGGAATGAAAATCAAAGACACATTTACTTTTTTCATTTATTTTCATAATTTTATGAATCATGTACATATTTCAGACTTATGACTTGATGAATGGTTTATAATGGTATCCAGCCAACACGAGACATGATCACCCCTGAATCACCCCAGTCCGTCCTGTAAAGATGTTCAATCCCAAAAGAATGCATCAAGAATGATGCGAAGATGAAAGATGATGGTGTTATAATTTCAAACATTGAATGATGATGCCATTAGGTCAAATTTGAAAGATGACAGAAGATATTTTTCTAATGATCTTATGCTGTGTGTTATTGATTTATTTGGACTTGAGGTAGCAGTTGATAAGATCCCATCAGCCATACAGTTTGTAGCGAAACACCTATTCCAATGGAAATTCATAAATCTGATCTTTCAACTTCTTCATCGGTTTAGAATATTGTTGATGAGGGCCACTTCTTAATCAAGAGCTACATAGCAGACAGAATCCAAACTTCTGAATATTTGGGATTAAGCAGGGACGGCAACTCTCGGCAGAAAAAAAAGATTTTGGACACTTAATTCCCTCACCCTGGACACCGGTGAAATTGTCAGCCTCGGTTTTAAGAGAGTGGCATCAGAGACTGCTAAGAAAATTAATGATGTGACCAAAGCGCACTTTGAAGAACTGGCAAAAGTTAATTCTGAGTTAAACAAAAAGAGTGTAAGGGATACTGGTTTTGTAGCAGTCTCTTCAAAAATTAGCATTTACCATGAGTGACAGAGCTGCCAATGAAAAATGTGCTGACAAGTTTTTCCAGGGATATATATATAAATAATGTTATAATGAAATGAAGCATTGTTGACTCTTTTTTCATATGTATATAAGATTTTAAATAAAATATCTATTTGTTTCATTATTTTATTTATGCCTTGTTTTTGCATGGACAGATGTATAGAAAAAATACTGGGCTTTTTCCTTTTTAGTGATTTTTACTGCATTTCAGCGATTTTTCCTGCATTTTAAGCGCATTTTTCCTGCGTTTTAAGTGTACTTTTCTGGCTTAAAATGAAAAAAAAAATGCGCTTAGGATGCAGTTAAAATACGCTAGAAGTGAATTAATTCGCTTAAAGTGCGTTTAAAGCGTATTTTTCTTCTTAAAAAAATTCACTTTCAACACACTTAAAGTACACTTAAAATACACTCAAGTGAATTAATTCGCTTGAAGTGCGTTTTAAGTGTATTTTTCTTCTACAAAAAAATCGCTTTTAACACAGTTAAAGTACACTTAAAATACGCTTAAGTGAATTAATTCACTTGGAGTGTATTTTTTCCCAAATAAATGCGCTTTTAATACAGTTAAAATACACTCAAGTGAATTAATACGCTTTTTTGCAGGAAAAATACACTTAAAATGTGCATTTTTTGTTAATTTAATTCACTTTTAATGCATTCGGTAAGAAAAAATACGCTTAAAATACGGTGCCAATACCGCAGCGTTTAATGCAGATTAAATACGCATTAAATGCGCATTTTACCCACTTATTTGAGAAGGGTATGAGCGAAAAAAACCATTTATGTTATTTTTACGTATACACCGTATACATAACTGAAGTTTGAAAACCCTAACACTTGTACTTTAGCTGGTTAAGACCCGCCCCTTGGCGGCCATAGTTTTCGACCATTCAACATGGCTGGAGGGAATCTGATAGAGAGGGTCACCCTAGAAACATTTCTACAAAATTATTTGAAAATCGGCCAAACACTTTCGGAGGAGAAGATTTTTTAAGTTTTCACCACTGTAAAGATAATTTAATTTCCCACAATGTTTATCCTGACCTATAAAAGGTAGTAACAATATTTTATACAGATTTTTGGGTTTAATTAGGACAGGTCAAATCCTTATGATCTTCCCAATACCCTGTAAGGAGATACTGTGTAGTGGCATTTTATCAGTAGTTAATTGATTATTGGTTTATCAGATAGTTGCCTATATATGGAGATAATATAGGTAAATGGGCAGTTGGGCTATCCAGTAAAGGGTTAAGCCTAGATATCATCAAGACCAACATTCTGATAAGGTTTTAACATGTTCAAGTAAAATATTCAACTTCTAAAGTGTCCACAAGACTTCCAACACTTTAGCCTAATGACCGAGTTTTTGATCAGTCAAGACCTATATTTCATCTCATACTAAAAATCATCAAGACAAATATTCCTACAATGATTCATCCTGTACTTGTAAAAAATGCAGCCTCTAGAATGTCCAAGTTTTTGGAGTTGACCCACATATAGCCTAACTATCATCAAGACAAACATTCTGACAAAGTTTCATCATTTTTGAGTAAAAAAATGACTGTCTACAAGATTCCCCTAATATTTGACTGAGTGATCTAGTTTTGGACTTGACATATTCAAACTTAGCCAAGATATCATCTAGACAAACACACATTCCTAAAACAAATTTGTATAACTCTTGAGAAAAAAAATGCTTACATTTGGCCAAGTGACCTTATTTTGTATAATACATGACCTATATAGTAGCTTGACCTAGATATCAATGACTTACACACTGAAAAGGTTTTGCTCATAATGAGCAATTTCCCTGTTTTGCAAATAAGATGGAAGATTAGAAGAAAACTTTTGCCGAAAAAGTGTCCAAAAGCAGAGAGCAATCACAGTAGCTCACCTTGAGCCCTTCATGCCGAGATGAGCTTAAAATGAAAACCAAATGTTCAGAAGATTTTTGAAAATGTTCTCAAATTTGACTTTGTAACCTAGTTTTTAACTGGACATGACCTTTTTTGGAATTAAACGTGAGATGTTTCTTTTGAAAACATGCAAATGCCCCTTTATCTATGGTTCTGCAGGCAATACAATTAAAGAGGGTTCAATCTCAAAGTATGAATTAAGATGAAATCTTTATTACCTTTTTGTACAACTCTTCAATACTGGATAATATTTCACAATACTGATCCTGCCTTGCCCATAGAAGTAAAGTCTCCGGTTTGTTACCAATGTCACCAAGCTGTTTCATCTTAATTCTGTCAATCTCCTCTTTAACAGAATCTTTATCTGCTTGACCAACCTCACCAGCAAGTTCTATCAGGATGTCTTTGGCAACATTCCAGTACTTTTCAAAGTCAGATTTCTTCATCTTGCCTTTCGGCCAATGTGCAATGGCTTCATTTCTGACTCTTCTCAGATTCATAAGACGAGCTCCTGCTGAATTATCAGAAGGTACTGGACATGTATACCATCCGCCAGTGGGTGACTGTATATTAGTAAGGTTAGAAATAAGAATATACAACAAAGATGTGTCAAAGCGGGACACATCTGGTGATGCTGCATCGAGTATTCCTATCTGGAAGTCATTGAAGACCTTTTTGTTCTTTAGTCTATTCAATACATTTGCTTTACTGTCTAAAAACTCTTTAACTGTCTGACCTTGTGGTATTTCTTTTGAAAACAGTTTTAGAAGGACCTCCGTTCCCAATTCAACTACAAGACATATCAGTCTGTAGTAATAATCTGGCTTTTCCTTTTCTTTTTCGTCCTCCTGTTCCTCCATACTGTAAGTTATATATTATAACACCAGTTATACAGTCCAAGTCTGAAATGAATGAGAAACATTTAATAACCATTAATAAATTCCCATATTAAGACATTTTTCCATTTTTTAAATCTTGGTGTGAAAAGAAGAAATTGCTTATGATGAACAATTTTTACTTTTGCCAAAATGCTTTCAAGTTAATTCAATGAGTATACATTGATTTAATATAGAATAATTTCACCCTGTTTTGTCCTAGATATTCTCAAATTTGAAAGCTACACAACAATTGCATGGCGGAAAACCATCCTCAGCATATTTACAAACAAAATGCAGACAAAGATTTGACTGAGTATTCATGTACAAATGTTTTGTAAAATTTTACTTTTTAAAACTTAACTGACTAATTGGCAAAATGTGCAAACCCAGATCAAACTGCACAAATGTGAAGTTGATCTGGATCTATATGATTCAGGCCTTTTTTATGGGATTTTTTAGAAGGAAAATTGGACCCCATTCCCCAGCCTAAATTTTTTCAAAAGTATACATTTTCCCCACTTTTAGATGCAAACTTCCCTAGTAAATGAGAAATTGATCAATGTCTTGTATTTCCACAATGTTGTCTGCTGCATAAAACAGAAGTCATCTGCATCAGAGAAAAGGATTAACAATGATGTTACCATTCTAATAAATTGAATTTTCTGTCTGCAAAATTCATATTATCTTATTTACATTAATACCCGAATTTGGCAGTTTTTACAAAGTAAAGTTTCTCTCTCATAATGACCTGACACTCATCTCCAAAATCTAAACAAGAGGGTCATGATGGCCCTTAGAGTTTGCTCACCTGAATTATACAATGTACTGCAATGCAAAACACATCAAGACAATTATTCTGAATGCAACCTCCACAGTGTTAACAAGATATTCCTTCATTTGGCCTAGTGATCTATATTTTTTTACCTGATATGACCCATATTCCAACATGGACTAGATATCATGAAGATTACATTCTGACAAAGTTTCAACTTGCTCAAAATAAAAAGTTTGAAAAATATTTTCCTTTATTGACCTTGTTTCTGACCCAATATGACCCTTATTCAAACTTGACCTAGATATAAGTCAGACAAACATTCTGACAAAATGTCAAGCTGCTGAAGCAAGAAATGTGGCATCCAAAGTGTTAACAAGATTTTCCTTCAATTTGGCCTAGTTGACTAGATTTTGACCCTACATGACCCTTATTCAAACTTGGCTTAGATATCATTTAGATAAACATTCTCATCAAATGTCAATCTGCTGTAGCAAAATATTCGAACTTGACCTAGATATCTTAAAGAAAAACATTATGACAAAATTTCAAACTTCTGAAACAGAAAATGCGGCCTCTAGAGTGTTAACAAGATTTTCCTTCAATTTGACCTAGTGACCTACATTTTGACCCAACATGACCCATGTTCAAACTTGACCTACATATCATCAAGACAAACATTCTTATACAGTTTCAACATGCTCAAGTTGAAAATGTGGCTTCTAGAGTGTTAACAAGATTATCCTTCAATTTGGCCTAGTGACCTAGTTTTTGACTCGGCATGACCCATATTCGATCTTGGCCTAGGTATCATTCTGTTCAACATTCTGACTAAATTTCAAGCTACTGAAACAAAAAATGCATCTTCTACAGAGTTAACAAGATTTCCCTTCAATTTGGCCTAATGACCTAGTTTCTGACCCAATGTGACCCATATTCGAAATTGACCTAGACATTTTTAAGACAACATTCTGACAAAATTTCAAACCGCTGGAGCAAAAATTGCAGCTTCTGGAGTGTTAACAAAATTTTCCTTCAATTTGACCTAGTGACCTTCATTTTGACCTGACATGACCCATGTTCGAACTTGACTTACATATCATAAAGACAAACATTCTGATAAGTTTCAACATGCTCAAGTTGAAAATGTGGCCTCCAGAGTGTTAACAAGATTCTTTCAATTTGACCTAGTGACCTAGTTTTTTACCTCATATGGCCCAGTTTCAAATTTGTCCAAGATTTGATGGAGATGAATGTTCTGATAAACTTTCATGAAGATTGCAAACTGTAACCTGTAGAGTGTTAACAAGCGCAAATGTTGACGACGCACGAACGCCTGACAAAATGGGATCACAATAGCTCACCTTGCACTTCGTGCACAGGTGAGCTAAAAAGCAAGAGTTCCACATGGTCCTATTCCATCCACTTGGGTGACGGTATAGTAGCAAATGTGTAACTGCTAATATTTAGGATTGAAACTGCAAGGAGCTGTGTGACACCGTAAATGAAACAGCTAATAAGAAGAGGACAATTGTAAACAAGAGGGCCATGGGGCTCTAGATTGCTCACCTGCGAATGTGCTTTTTATGACTTAATAAGAGAAGCTATGTTTTTTAGGGATCATATCATCAAAATAATTTCAACAATCTTAGTAGAGGGTCACCATAGGAACATTTGAGAAAAAATGTGGTCTGTAGAGTGTCAACAAGATTTTTCTCAATATTGGCCAAGTGACCTAGTTTTTGACGGGACATAACCAATTTTCAACCTTAGTCTTGTTATCTTCAAGACAAATATTCTGACATAATTTCAACATGTTCAAGGCAAAAATGCGTTTCTAGAGTGTTAACAAGATTTTTTAACAATCTGGCCTTGTGACCTAGTTTTTGACCGGACCATATTCAAACTTAGCCTAGATATCATCAACACAAACATTCTGGTAAAGTTGTAACATTTTGAAAATTTGACCTTGTGCCCTAGCTTTTGACTCAACATGACCAATGTTCAAACTTAGTCTAGATGTCATCAAGACAAACTTTCTGACAAAATTTCAAGCTGCTGAAGTAATAAATGCGGTCTCTGTAGTGTTAACAAGATTTGCCTTTAATTTGGCCTAGTGACCTAGTTTTTATATCTTTCCTGGTTTTCTTACACCAGTACTCAACACAACATACTTTCCAAGCAACTGGCTGCTTTTCAACATAGATTGTTAGCCCATTTGTGAAAGACGAATGACGCTTGTCACAGTGATGAAAGACACTAGAACAACGTCATATACCCGTCGAAATTATGACCGCCTGTTTGAGTGCTAGAGATGTTGCCAGACACTTTTGTGTACACTTATCTACCATTAGTCATCTAAGGGCTTGGTATCAGTTGACAGGAAACGTCAAGGACATACTACGTTCCGATACGCAACGTTAAACAATGCCAAGAGAAGAGCGTTATATCGTAACGATATCAAAACGTAATCGATGCATGTCAATCCAAAGTTAGCTGGTCACTTTAGGAATGTAATTGGTAAATGGGTAAGTGAGAGAATGTTTGGGCAAGAACATCAGCAATGGGCCCATTGGCAGAGGAACAATGTTCTCTTCACGGATGAATCTCGATTTTTGTTTGCCGACCAACAGGTATGTGGACGATCATTTGTCAACATGGAAAGACTGAGCTTGTTACCATTGCTGGGAATTCAATGCAGTGCAATATTTGCGATATTGTGATGAAATTTCGAGCCCGTGGAGATACCATTTCTGCTGAAGATCACGTGACGCTGTTCCAGCAAGATAATGCCTGTGCACACAGTGTTAGATACACGGGCGGAAGTCAGAGAACTTAATGACTTCAAAGACGTATGCAACTTGGATCGTGCGTTTCACAATGAGTGGCACAGATTTAGAAACTGTTAGAAAACTGATTGCAAGCATGCGAAGAAGGTACAACACTGTATGTGCTGTTAATGGAGGTCATACCAATATTGACCTTATTTGTATTTTTCGATCAGGATCCCTATTGGTCATGAATTACGTTGATTTACTTCAGTTTTGGTTTAAATACAAGGGATAATAAATGGATCTAATGGTATGTACCTGAGTTTCTTTATTATTTACTCAAACATGGAAATTATAGGGTAGTGTATGAAAACTTGCTAAACTTTTTTCATTCAGTATAGATATCACTATTAGACTATCACTGAACAACATCCACTTTGCTGATATTGTCTATTCAGTATGTAATCTTCATTTTTACATTTTAGCAATATATTGTGGTACGTATTTCAATACGATGATAAAATATTGCAATATATTGTGGAACGCCTCCAGGGTATCATGACACTAAGAACATGAAGTTCCCGTTGCGTTCATCTACTTTTTCAGGACGTCTTCATGATCATCGTCTGAGATTACGATTTGCAATCGATGACTCTAATTTGGTAATATCAAAGTGGATACCAAGATTGCTTTAATCCTTTCCCACATACAGTGACTTTCTGACACCTATACAGCAGACAACATTTTTAAACATCAAGCTGTGGCAAAGGAAGAAATTGCTCAAAAAGTGCAATTTCACCACTTTCGGCAATGTTTTCAACTCTATTGGAATAATTAATGGATATTTTTCACATTTTTGCCTGGATAATTTCAAAGTCATATGCCACAGATTAGATATATGATGGAAAGAATTAACAACAAGAGGCCCAAGAGGGCCAGTATCGCTCCACAGCCATAATGCAAAAATAAAATCTCCAAACAGCCCTGCGCCCGACGTGGCCATGTTTTTTACCAACCACCATGTCTTAAAGGATTCTTGTAGAGTGTCACGAGAAATGTTTCTGCAAAAATATTTGAAAATCGACCTGACACTTTCGGAGGAGAGGATATTTTAAGTTTTCACTATAGCCATATAAGGCAAAATAGCCCCACCCCCTGGCGGTCATATTTTTCATCCAATCAACATGGCTTGAAGGAATCTGATAGAGGGTCAGGTCAGCCTAGGAACATTTCTACAAAATTATTTGAATATCAGCCAGACACTTTCAGATGAAAAGATTTTTTATGTTTTTTCTTTATCCATATAAGGTAAAATAGCCCCGCCCTCTGGCGGCCATGTTTGTTTACCAGTCAACATGGCTTGAAGGAATATGATAGAGGGTGACACCCAAGAAACATTTCTACAAAATTATTTGAAAATCTGCTGAACACTTTCAGAGAAGAAGATTTTTGAAGTTTTCACTATAGCTATATAAGGCAAAATAGCCCCGCCCCCTGGCTGCCATGTTTACCAATCAACATATGTGAAGGTATCTAATAAAGGGTCACCCAAGGAACATTTCTACAAAATTATTTGAAAATCGGCCTGATGATTTCCGAGGAGAAGATTTTTTAAGTTTTCACTATGGTCATATAAGGCAAAATAGCTCCGCCCTCTGGCGGCCATGTTATTCGACCAATCAACATGGCTTGAAGGAATCTGATAGAGGGTCACCCAAGGAACATTTCTACAAAATTATTTGAAAATCTGCTGAACACTTTCAGAGAAGAAGATTTTTTAAGTTCTGGCTGCCATGTTTACCAATCAACATTTCGTGAAGGAATCTAATAAAGGGTCACCCAAGGAACATTTCTACAAAATTATTTGAAAATCGGCCTGACGATTTCCGACAAGAAGATTTAAGTTTTCACTATGGTCATTATTATAAGGCAAAAATAGCTCATGCAGCCCTCTGGCGGCCATGTTTTTCAACCAATCAACATTTCTTGAAGGAATCTAATAAAGAGTCACCCAAGGAACATTTCTACAAACTTATTTAAAAATCGGCCCGACACTTTCGGCGAAGATTTTTTTTTAAGTTTTAACTATTTTTGGTAGAGTTGCGCCCATGTGCAAACGAGACCATTGTTACAGGTTGAATTTTGAAGTCACGTGATGTAAATGCCCCAGAACACATACCAAAATAGAGCAAACAAATCAGACTGAATTACGAATGCAAACATAAGCAAAAGTAAAATAAGTAAAATAAATTCACTTATTTAAGGTAAAATTACAACGTCTCTTAATGTGTAAATATTAGGGATGGCAACGATTAATCGGTTAGCCGGTTAACCGTACGTTTTCCGATTAATCGGTTAGTAATTTTGGTAACCGAGTACTCGGAAGAAAAGATAAAATATATACACAGTTGTGATTCACCTTTTGTTCTTTTCAATTTGTCACACGTATCTGACATGAGAGGTTAATTATTCACACCTCGATCGGCCAGTGTTTACATTACTGCGATAACAGCAGCACTCGATTTTATTGAGGATCGTTTGTTTGTGTAATTATCAATTAAATGGACGCATTGTTTCTTTTTAAAAAAGTTTGATGTCTAATAAAGGCAGAAATTATACGATAATGTCTTATTAATTATATTCGGCGTTTATTTTGATAATACAACTAATTGGAGTAGTGTGATACATTTGAATTGTTGTTTTTGTAAATTATTATTTACCAACACGATTGGAAGAGTAATTTGAAGTTTGTAACACATTTTCCCCTGAGTTGGTATTTAAAGATAGTCAGTTGGGTACCTTTTTCAATAAAGGCGAGGGTAAATAAACCCATATGATGATGACCTTTTTCATTCGACATATTATAAATCGTATAGGAGTCACTTCATTAAACAAGAGGGCCATGATGGCCCTGGAATCGCTCACCTGATTTTTTTTTTTTACTTTAGCTATATAAGCCCCGCCCCCTGGCGGCCATAGTTTCCGACCAATCAACTTGGCTTGAAGGAATCTGATAGAGGGTCACCCTAGGAACATTCCTACAAAATTATTTGAAAATCGGCCTGACACTTTTGGAGAAGAAGATTTTTTTAAGTTTTCACAATAGCCATATAAGGCAAAATAGACCCGCTCCCCCTGGCTTCCATGTTTTTTTACCAATCAACATGGCTTGAAGGAATTTGATAGAGGGTCATCCAAGGAACATTTCTACAAAATTATTTGAAAATCGGCCTGACACATTCGGAGGAGAAGATTTTTTAAGTTTTCACTATAGCCATATAAGGCAAAATAGCCCCGCCCCCTGGCGGCCATGTTTTTTGACCAATCAAGATGGCTTGAAGGAATCAGATAGAGGGTCATCCAATGAGCATTTCTACAAAATTATTTGAAAATCTGCCAACCAGTTTGGGAGAAGAAGATTTTTTAAGTTTTCAATATAGCCATATAAGGCAAAATAGCCCCGCCCCCCTGGCGACCATGTTTTTCGACAAATCAACATGGCTTGAAGGAATCTGACAGAGGATCATCCAAGGAACATTTCTACAAAATTATTTGCAAATCTGCCAACCAGTTTGGGAGAAGAAGAATTTTTAAGTTTTTTTCATTTCGTTGCCATGGAAACCAGAATTATGCATGGATCCCAAAAATTTGAAGGAAATCTGGTGAGGTCATTGAGAGGATGCTTTCTGTGAAGTTTCATCCCAATTGACCCACTGGTTACTGAGGAGAAGAAGTTGACGCACGACGCACGACGGACCTACAGAATATATTGCCATAATGCCGCCTGCTACATACTTTGTCTGGAAGTATTTCAAACGCTGTGCTGGTGATAACAAAGTCAAGTGCAGTTTGTGTGGTAATGAACTGTCTTGGACTGGTGGAATCAGTAACATGCGCAACCATATTCGACTAAAACATTGGATTTTATTGTCTATGAATCTATACGGTTTTATGTACGAGTAACCGGTTAATAATATCTTTAACCGTTGCCATCCCTAGTAAATATCATATTTAAGTGTACACAATTATTTAGATATCACTATGCCAATATAGCACTGCACCGCGCAAATACCCTTTGTAAATTGTAACCCTTTCTTCCCTCTCGGCAGTTATGTAAACATCAGGATTTTCAATAAGGACCGGCACCCGGCGAATCATTGACGTTTCGTTTTGACAAAATCGCCGGTTCAAATATGTGCCACAATCAAACAATTATGATAGGGATTTTTTTTTAAATATATGAATAAATAGTGTTTTAGGAGTATTCTGCGATAGCTGCTAGCACTCGCCGAAAATCAACTTTAGGTGCTTTCGACAAGGTCCGCGTCTAAATTCCCGACTTCTAAGAAAGAGATTTCATTAAATCATTTGAGCGCTTTAAATTATGATGATTGCGATTTAATGTTCTAAACACTTGTTTATCCAGGGACATAGATAATCTTATCTACGTCTCTGGTTTATCTAAAAGAGTTTAGAATACTTTGATTATAATAGGCAGAACGAATAAATCTTGCAAGAAATTGATCATTTCTTTCTGCCAAAATCAGGTAAATGACCCGCGGATATTGGTTGTTACAACATAACTGATTCATCCTTTTATTCTAAATTTGTATTACACAGTTCAACATTTGATTTTGACAGTTTGTTCGTTATGATTTTGACATGATTATTTCGCTCATAGAGTTGATTACTAACAGATGACCGAGTTGGTGATGGAAAGAACATTAAAAAGTTAAGTTAAGCTAAAACATGCACAGGCAGGCGAATGTTTCATATGGATAAGTGCAACACTCAATTCCCAATCCTGCTTGTCCTTTAACTAATCACAACCCACCCCACAATATAAAAACTCTGCAGCAGACGAGTTAAAAAAAAATCTGAGCAAAGATACAGAAAATCAAATTTATTGTAAGTGTAATCATTGAATATAGTTAGAAACATTGTTGCAAAAGGAGAAATTGCTTGTTATGAGCAATTTCTTCTTCTGCATCAATGTTTTCAAAAGTCGTCGGCTGCAAATAGGTATGCAAGTGGGAAAGGTTTAAATAAGAAACAATTTTTCAAATGATAGTCAGTTGGCTAATCTAGTATATAATGTCCGTCTTAAATAATAATGACAAAATTTCAAAAAACAAGAAAAAGATTTTTTACAATTTAATTAAAAATATATTTAATCAAAGTCGAGATAGTATAGTTGTCCCTTTCCGTGCTTTTTTTATGGGAGTTCAAATCACAGGAAAAACTTATGGGACAGAGTTGACAAATAACACATTGACACAATTTCATATTTAGGCTTTGTTTCTGTCAAACTGCAGAAGAAGACAACTCTTAGACACACATCTTGATTAAAAGTTTATTAAAAAAAAAAGGAATAATTTTATTTATGATAAACAACATTACAATGATGGTGTAGACAATACATCAACAATACATTTTTCAATTTGTACATTCATTGCACAGACCAAATCTTAGCAAGTTTGAAATTATGGACCTCTCAGCACATTTGTTCTCAACTCATTACTTCTTGGCAGGATTTTAGTGCTAAAATTTATGAAATTTTATGTTTAAAAAACTTTTAAACATCAAGTCAAGGGTAAAATATGATAACTTAAGTGAAAGTTTCAGTTGTTTCATTGGAGCGCCACAGGGGGACTGTATGTCACTATTTATTTTTGCAATGTATGTAAATGACTTAGAGGACAACATGTCTCTAAATGAATTTGACGGCGTGGATATGGGCATGTTGATATTGTTTTAACTACTTTACGCGGACGATATAGTTTTATTTGCAGAAAGCGAGTGCAGTTTACAAATTGGTCTTGAAATACGTTTTAGTTATTGCGAAAAAGGGAAATTATCAGTAAAGGTAAAGAAAACGAACGTCATGATATTTAGAAACAAGAGCTGTCGGAGGACAGCGCGCTCGACTATTCCGCCACTTATTTAAGTTACTGAGATAATGGACTCTAATGTAGTTGAATGCAAAACATTAACCACATTTTCTTAAAGGGTGATAATTTGCATTATATGCAGGATAGAGTTATTTAACTTGATTATTTTAATAGGTGTGATGGTTAGGAAGGCAATGGAATGCATCAAGTAGTTAATAAGATATGGACTCTTAATGTTGTTGCACGCAAACCTTTAACCATAATTTCTAAGAAAAATAACTGCAACAATTTGCACCATATGCAGGATAGAGTTATCTTAAATAGTTGTGTTTATAGTTGTGAAATTGGGAAAGGTTGTATAAAGTTTCAATACAATGCTTCATGTTGTTAATGAGATTACACTATAAATGTAGTTGCAAAACTTAATCCAGAATTTCTAAGTCCAACAAGATGTGTTTGTGAAACACTGATGCCCCCCAATGGCAACATCTAGGTCAAAGGTCAAGGTCGCCAGGTCAAAAATGTTGGTACTGACAGAAAGGTCATGTCACAAGGAATACACATGTGAAATATGGTAGCCGTACCTGTTATGGTTCAAAAGTAGTGGTCAAGGTTAAAGTTTTTTTCGAGAATGGCAACATCTAGGTCAAAGGTCAAGGTCGCAAGGTGAAAAAATTTGGTACTGACAGAAAGGTCATGTCACAAGGTATACACATGTGAAATATGGTAGCCTTACCTGTTATGGTTCAAAAGAAGTGGGGAAGGTTAAACAAAAAATTGAGAATGGCAACATCTAGGTCAAAGGTCAAGGTCGCAAGGTCAAAAATGTTTGGTACTGACAGAAAGGTCATGTCACAAGGAATACACATGTGAAATATGGTATCCGTATCTGTTATGGTTTAAAAGTAATGGCAAAGGTTAAAGTTTTTTTTGAGAATGGCAACATCTAGGTCAAAGGTGGTCAAGGTCGCAAGGTCAAAAATGTTGGTACTGACAGAAAGGTCATGTCACAAGAATAGACATGTGAAATATGGTAGCCGTACCTGTTATGGTTCAAAAGTAATGGCCAAGGTTAAAGTTTTTTCCGAGAATGGCAACATCTAGGTCAAAGGTCAAGGTCGCAAGGTCAAACATTTTGGTACTGACAGAAAGGTAATGTCACAAGGAATACACATGTGAAATATGGTAGCCGTACCTGTTATGGTTCAAAAGTAGTGGTCAAGGTTAAAGTTTTTTTCGTGCAGACATGCCAAAAACTACATCTAGGTCAAAGGTCAAGGTCGCAAGGTCAAAAATGTTGGTACTGACAGAAAGGTCATGTCACAAGGAATACACATGTGAAATATGGTAGCCGTACCTGTTATGGTTCAAAAGTAATGGCCAAGGTTAAAGTTTGTTTTGAGAATGGGAACATCTAGGTCAAAGGTCAAGGTCGCAAGGTCAAACATTTTGGTACTGACAGAAAGGTCATGTCACAAGGAATACACATGTGAAATATGGTAGCCGTATCTGTTATGGTTCAAAAGTAGTGGTCAAGGTTAAAGTTTTTTTCGTGCAGACAGACAGACAGACAGATAGACCAACCAACGTGCAGACAGACAGGCCAAAAACTATATGCCCCCCGAATCAGAGATTCCGGGGGGGCATAAAAAGGGCCATAACTTGCATAAAATGCTGGATAGAGTTATCGTACTTGATTGTTTACATAGGTGTGATGATTGGGAAGGGCTGTATAAAGTTTCAATGCAATGCATGAAGTAGTTATTAAGATATGGTCTCTTAATGTAGTTGCATGCAAAACTTTAACCAGAATTGATAAGTCCAAAAAGGGCCATAACTTGATTAAAATGCAGGATAGAGTTATTTAACTTGAAAATCAACATAGGTATGATAGTTGGATAGGGTTGCATACAGTTTCAAAGCAATACATGAAGTAAATACTAGGGTCTCTTAATGTAGTTGTGTACACAACTTTAACTAGAATTTCTAAGTAAAAAAAGGGCCATAACTTGCATAAAATGCAGGATAGAGTTATCATACTTGATAATCTACATAAGTGTGATAGTTGGGTAGGGTTATATAGAGTTTCAATGCAATGCATCAAGTAAATACTGAGATATGGACTCTTAATTTAGTTGCACGCAAAACTTTAACCAGAATTCCTAAGTAAAACAAGATGTGTTTGTGAAACACTGATGCCCCCCAATGGCATCTAGGTCAAAGGTCAAGGTCGCCAGGTCAAAAGTGTTGGTACTGACAGAAAGGTCATGTCACAAGGAATACACATGTGAAATATGGTAGCCGTACCTGTTATGGTTCAAAAGTAGTGGTCAAGGTTAAAGTTTTTTTCGAGAATGGCAACATCTAGGTGAAAGGTCAAGGTCGCAAGGTGAAAAATGTTGGTACTGACAGAAAGGTCATGTCACAAGGTATACACATGTGAAATATGGTAGCCTTACCTGTTATGGTTCAAAAGAAGTGGGGAAGGTTAAAAAAACAAGAGGGCCATGATGGCCCTGGAATCGCTCACCTGATTTTTTTTTTCACTTTAGCTATATAAGCCCCGCCATCTGGCGGGCATAGTTTCCAACCAATCAACTTGGCTTGAAGGAATCTGATAGAGGGTTACCCTAGGAACATTTCTACAAAATTATTTGAAAATCGGCCTGACACTTTTGGAGGAGAAGATTTTTTAAGTTTTCACTATAGCCATAAAAGGCAAAATAGCCCCGCCCCCTGGCGGCCATGTTTTTTGACCAATCAACATGGCTTGAAGGAATCTGATAGAGGGTCATCCAAGGAACATTTCTATAAAATTATTTGAAAATCGGCCTGACACTTTTGGAGGAGAAGATTTTTTAAGTTTGCACTATAGCCATATAAGGCAAAATAGCCCCGCCCCCCCCTGGCGGCCATGTTTTTCGACCAATCAACATGGCTTGAAGGAATCTGATAGAGGGTCACCTAAGGAACATTTCTACAAAATAATTTGAAAATCGGCCTGACACTTTCGGAGGAGAAGATTTTTTAAATTTGCACTATAGCCATATAAGGCAAAATAGCCCCACCCCCCCTGGCGGCCATGTTTTTCGACCAATCGACATGGCTTGAAGGAATCTGATAGAGGGTCATCAAGGAACATTTCTACAAAATAATTTGAAAATCGGCCTGACACTTTCGGAGAAGAAGATTTTTTAAGAATTTTGAAGTTTTTTTCATTTCGTTGCCATAGAAACCAGAATTCTGCATGGATCCCAAAAAATTTAAGGAATTCTGGTGAGGACATTGAGAGGATGCTTTCTGTGAAGTTTCATCCTAGTTGACCCAACGGTTACAGAGGAGAAAATGTTGACGGACGACGGACGACAGACGCCGGACATAGGGCGATCACAATAACTCACCTTGAGCACTTCGTGCACAGGTGAGCTAAAAATTGAGAATGGCAACATCTAGGTCAAAGGTCAAGGTCGCAAGGTCAAACATTTTGGTACTGACAGAAAGGTAATGTCACAAGGAATACACATGTGAAATATGGTAGCCGTACCTGTTATGGTTCAAAAGTAGTGGTCAAGGTTAAAGTTTTTTTCGTGCAGACAGGCCAAAAACTACATCTAGGTCAAAGGTCAAGGTCGCAAGGTCAAAAATGTTGGTACTGACAGAAAGGTCATGTCACAAGGAATACACATGTGAAATATGGTAGCCGTACCTGTTATGGTTCAAAAGTAATGGCCAAGGTTAAAGTTTTTTTTGAGAATGGAAACATCTAGGTCAAAGGTCAAGGTCGCAAGGTCAAACATTTTGGTACTGACAGAAAGGTCATGTCACAAGGAATACACATGTGAAATATGGTAGCCGTATCTGTTATGGTTCAAAAGTAGTGGTCAAGGTTAAAGTTTTTTTCGTGCAGACAGACAGACAGACAGATAGACCAACCAACGTGCAGACAGACAGGCCAAAAACTATATGCCCCCCGAATCGGAGATTCCGGGGGGGGGGGGGGGGGGGGGGGCATAAAAAGGGCCATAACTTGCATAAAATGCTGGATAGAGTTATCGTACTTGATTGTTTACATAGGTGTGATGATTGGGAAGGGCTGTATAAAGTTTCAATGCAATGCATGAAGTAGTTACTAAGATATGGTCTCTTAATGTAGTTGCATGCAAAACTTTAACCAGAATTGATAAGTCCAAAAAGGGCCATAACTTGATTAAAATGCAGGATAGAGTTATTTAACTTGAAAATCAACATAGGTATGATAGTTGGATAGGGTTGCATACAGTTTTAAAGCAATACATGAAGTAAATACTAGGGTCTCTTAATGTAGTTGTGTACACAACTTTAACTAGAATTTCTAAGTAAACAAGATGTGTTTGTGAAACACTGATGCCCCCCAATGGCAACATCTAGGTCAAAGGTCAAGGTCGCAAGGTATACACATGTGAAATATGGTAGCCTTACCTGTTATGGTTCAAAAGTAGTGGGAAGGTTAAAAAAAAAATTGAGAATGGCAACATCTAGGTCAAAGGTCAAGGTCGCAAGGTCAAAAATGTTGGTACTGACAGAAAGGTCATGTCACAAGGAATACACATGTGAAATATGGTAGCCGTATCTGTTATGGTTCAAAAGAAATGGCCAAGGTTAAAGTTTTTTTCGAGAATGGCAACATCTAGGTCAAAGGTCAAGGTCGCAAGGTCAAAATTGTTGGTACTGACAGAAAGGTCATGTCACAAGGAATACACATGTGAAATATGGTAGCCGTACCTGTTATGGTTCAAAAGAAGTGGTCAAGGTTAAAGTTTTTTTCGAGAATGGCAACATCTAGGTCAAAGGTCAAGGTCGCAAGGTCAAAAATGTTGATACTGACATGTGAAATATGGTAGCCATACCTGTTATGGTTCAAAAGTAATGGCCAAGGTTAGTTTTTTTCGAGAATGGCAACATCTAGGTCAAGGTCAAGGTCGCAAGGTACTGACAGAAAGGTCATGTCACAAGGAATACACATGTGAAATATGGTAGCCATACCTGTTATGGTTCAAAAGAAATGGCCAAGGTTAAAGTTTTTTTCGAGAATGGCAACATCTAGGTCAAGGTCAAGGTCGCAAGGTGAAAAATGTTGGTACTGACAGAAAGGTCATGTTACAAGGAATACACATGTGAAATATGGTAGCCGTATCTGTTATGGTTCAAAAGTAATGGCCAAGGTTAAAGTTTTTTTCGAGAATGGCAACATCTAGGTCAAAGGTCAAGGTTGCAAGGTCAAAAATGTTGGTACTGACAGAAAGGTCATGTCACAAGGAATACACATGTGAAATATGGTAGACGTACCTGTTATGGTCAAAAGAAATGGCCAAGGTTAAAGTTTTTTTTTAGTATGGCAACATCTAGGTCAAAGGTCAAGGTCGCAAGGTCAAAAATGTTGGTACTGACAGAAAGGTCATGTCACAAGGAATACACATGTGAAATATGGTAGCCGTATCTGTTATGGTTCAAAAGTAATGGCCAAGGTTAAAGTTTTTTTCGAGAATGGCAACATCTAGGTCAAAGGTCAAGGTCGCAAGGTCAAAAATGTTGGTACTGACAGAAAGGTCATGTCACAAGGAATACACATGTGAAATATGGTAGCCGTACCTGTTATGGTTCAAAAGTAGTGGTCAAGGTTAAAGTTTTTTTTGTGCAGACAGACAGACAGACAGACCAACAGACCAACCAACCAACAGACAGGCCAAAAACTATATGCCCCCCGAATCGGAGATTCCGTGGGGGCATAAAAAAGGGCCATAACTTGCATAAAATGCAGGATAGAGTTATCATACTTGATAATCTACATAAGTGTGATAGTTGGGTAGGGTTATATAGAGTTTCAATGCAATGCATCAAGTAAATACTGAGATATGGACTCTTAATTTAGTTGCACGCAAAACTTTAACCAGAATTCCTAAGTAAAACAAGATGTGTTTGTGAAACACTGATGCCCCCCAATGGCATCTAGGTCAAAGGTCAAGGTCGCCAGGTCAAAAATGTTGGTACTGACAGAAAGGTCATGTCACAAGGAATACACATGTGAAATATGGTAGCCGTACCTGTTATGGTTCAAAAGTAGTGGTCAAGGTTAAAGTTTTTTTCGAGAATGGCAACATCTAGGTGAAAGGTCAAGGTCGCAAGGTGAAAAATGTTGGTACTGACAGAAAGGTCATGTCACAAGGTATACACATGTGAAATATGGTAGCCTTACCTGTTATGGTTCAAAAGTAGTGGGGAAGGTTAAAAAAACAAGAGGGCCATGATGGCCCTGGAATCGCTCACCTGATTTTTTTTTTCACTTTAGCTATATAAGCCCCGCCATCTGGCGGGCATAGTTTCCAACCAATCAACTTGGCTTTAAGGAATCTGATAGAGGGTCACCCTAGGAACATTTCTACAAAATTATTTGAAAATCGGCCTGACACTTTTGAAGGAGAAGATTTTTTAAGTTTTCACTATAGCAATATAAGGCAAAATAGCCCCGCCCCCTGGCGGCCATGTTTTTTGACCAATCAACATGGCTTGAAGGAATCTGATAGAGGGTCATCCAAGGAACATTTCTATAAAATTATTTGAAAATCGGCCTGACACTTTTGGAGGAGAAGATTTTTTAAGTTTGCACTATAGCCATATAAGGCAAAATAGCCCCGCCCCCCCCTGGCGGCCATGTTTTTCGACCAATCAACATGGCTTGAAGGAATCTGATAGAGGGTCACCTAAGGAACATTTCTACAAAATAATTTGAAAATCGGCCTGACACTTTCGGAGGAGAAGATTTTTTAAGTTTTCACTATAGCCATATAAGGCAAAAAAGCCCCGCCCCCCTGGCGGCCATGTTTTTCGACCAATCAACATGGCTTCAAGGAATCTGATAGAGAGTCACCCAAGGAACATTTCTACAAAATAAGTTCAAAATCTGCCAACCAGTTAGGGAGAAGTAGAATTTTGAAGTTTGCACTATAACCATAAAAGGCTTAAGTTTGCACTATAACCATAAAAGGCAAAATAGCCCCACCCCCTGGCGGCCATGTTTTTGACCAATCAACATGACTTGAAGGAATCTGATAGAGGGTCGCCCAAGGAACATTTCTACAAATTTATTTGAAAATCGGCCTGACACTTTTGGAGAAGAAGATTTTTTAAGTTTGCACTATAGCCATATAAGGAAAAATAGCCCCGCCCCCCCTGGCGGCCATGTTTTTCAACCAATCAACATGGCTTGAAGGAATCTGATAGAAAGTCACCCGAGGAACATTTCTACAAAATTATTTGAAAATCGGCCTGACACTTTCGGAGGAGAAGATTTTTTAAGAATTTTGAAGTTTTTTCATTTCGTTGCCATGGAAACCAGAATTCTGCATGGATCACGAAAATTTTAAGGAATTCTGGTGAGGACATTGAGAGGATGCTTTCTGTGAAGTTTCATCCCAGTTGACCCACCGGTTACAGAGGAGAAAATGTTGACGGACGACGGACGACGGACAACGGACGCCGGACATAGGGCGATCACAATAACTCACCTTGAGCACTTCGTGCACAGGTGAGCTAAAAATTGAGAATGGCAACATCTAGGTCAAAGGTCAAGGTCGCAAGGTCAAAAATGTTGGTACTGACAGAAAGGTCATGTCACAAGGAATACACATGTGAAATATGGTAGCCGTACCTGTTATGGTTCAAAAGTAATGGCCAAGGTTAAAGTTTTTTTCGAAAATGGCAACATCTAGGTCAAAGGTCAAGGTCGCAAGGTCAAACATTTTGGTACTGACAGAAAGGTCATGTCACAAGGAATACACATGTGAAATATGGTAGCCGTATCAGTTATGGTTCAAAAGTAATGGCCAAGGTTAAAGTTTTTTTCGAGAATGGCAACATCTAGGTCAAAGGTCAAGGTCGCAAGGTCAAAAATGTTGGTACTGACAGAAAGGTAATGTCACAAGGAATACACATGTGAAATATGGTAGCCGTACCTGTTATGGTTCAAAAGTAGTGGTCAAGGTTAAAGTTTTTTTCGTGCAGACAGGCCAAAAACTACATCTAGGTCAAAGGTCAAGGTCAAAAATGTTGGTACTGACAGAAAGGTCATGTCACAAGGAATACACATGTGAAATATGGTAGCCGTACCTGTTATGGTTCAAAAGTAGTGGTCAAGGTTAAAGTTTTTTTTGTACAGACAGACAGACAGACGTGCAGACCAACGTGCAGACCAACGTGCAGACCAACGTGCAGACAGACAGGCCAAAAACTATATGCCCCCCGAATCGGAGATTCCGGGGGGGCATAAAAAAGGGCCATAATTTGCATAAAATGCAGGATAGAGATATCTAGCTTGATAATCTACACAGGTGTGATAGTTGGGTCTAAGGGTTGTAGAAAGTTTCAATGCAATGCATCAGGTAAATACAGAGATATGGACTCTAAATTTAGTTGAACGCAAAACTTTAACCAGAATTTCTAAGTAAAACTAGAATGGAGTGCTCCCCGAAGCACGTGTGTCACCCGGGGCCTTGTCAGAAAATTTTAATTTTTGACAGAAAAGGGACAATAACTATGATATAAAAATATTTGGATTATCCCCCTTTTGTGAACCAATCACACACATTGATATAAACATTTGTCAAAAGTTTTAATTTTTGACAGAAAAGGGGCAATAAAAATATTTGGATTATCCCCCTTTTGTGAACCAATCACACACATTGATATAAACATTTGTCATTAGTTTCAATGTAATCCTTTGAGTAGAAAAAAAGTTATTTGAAAACGTGACGAAAAAGTGTGACGGACAGACACCGGACAAAAAAAGTAATCCTTAAGTGCCTACCATGCTACGCAGGTGACACAAAAAGGGCCATAAATGCAGAATAGTTATCTAACTTGATAATCTACATAGGTGTGATGCTTGGGTAGGGTTGTCTAAAGTTTCAATGCAATGCATCAAGTAAAAACTGAGATATGGACTCTTAATTTAGTTGCATGCAACACTTTAACCAGAACTTCTAAGTATAAAAAGGGCCATAATTTGCTTAAATGCAGGATAGAGTTATCTAACTTGTTAAATCTACACAAGTGTGATAGTTGGGTAGGGTTGTAGAAAGTTTCAATGCAATGCATCAGATATATGGACTCTTAATTTAGTTGCACCCAAAACTTTAACCAGAATTTCTAAGTAAAACAAGATGTGTTTGTGAAACATTGATGCCCCCGAATGGCAACATCTAGGTCAAAGGTCAAAGTCGCAAGGTCCTGGTACTGACAGAAAGGTCATGTCACAACGAATACACATGTGAAATATGGTAGCCGTACCTGTTATGGTTCAAAAGTAGTGGTCAAGGTTAAAGTTTTTTTCGACAGACAGACAAAGAGACAGACAGGCCAAAAACTAGATGCCCACCGAATCGGTGATTACGGGGGCATAAAAAGGGCCATAATTTGCATAAAATGCAGGATAGAGTTATTTAGATAATCTACACAGGTGTGATAGTAGGGTAGGGTTGTAGAAAGTTTCAATGCCATGCATCAGGTAAATACAGAGATATGGACTCTTAATTTAGTTGCCCCAAAACTTGAACTAGAATTTCTAAGTAATAAAAGAGTTATCTAACTTGATAATCTAAATAGGTGTGATGCTTGGGTAGAGTTGCATAAAGTTTCAATGCAATGCATCAATTTAATACTGAGATATTGACTCTTAATTTAGTTGCATGCAAAACTTTAACCAGAATTTCTAAACAAGAGGGCCAAGATGGCCCTAAATCGATCACCTAATTGATAGTAAATTAGTAGCAAATATTTAACTGCAAATATCTTGGAAAATTTTATCAGGGAATGCAAATGAAACTGCAAAGGAGTGGACACTTCTCAAGAAACAGTTTATCAGTAAAGGCCATTTATATCTTGAAATCTAACAAGAACTTTAATAAGAATGGAATTATAAAGTTTTTGTCATTTTGCACCTTTCCTGATGCCGCCTTGCTGCCCTGTTTTTCAACGAAATCAATATGGCTTCAACAGTTTATTTAGAGGGTCACTTAAGGAACATTTCTACCAAATTATCTTGCAATTACACAAGTAGATTATGGAGGAAAAGGATTTTAAAATTTGGGTATTTTTCTCACTTTCTGATGCCGCAGCAACCAAAGTTATCAATGGAATTTAAATCTTTGAACAATTTTGAAAGAGGACCACCAAAGGAACATACTTGTGATGTTTTGTGGAAATTGCTCTATTGGAATGGTAGGAGTTGGTTGTCATTTGTAGCTAAAAGTTCAATTTACCCTTTTTGTGACGACGCCTGGTTGATATGATTGTGTAACCAATCAAAACGGCTTAAACAAATTAAATAGAGGATCATTACAGTAAGATTCGTATTATATTTTCTTAAAATCAGACAAACACTTTCATAAAAAATGGAATTTTCAAATTTTGTCATTTTGCCCCTTTTCTGATGCCGCCTGACTGCCATGTTTTTAGACCAATCAGTATGGCTTGAACACATTTTATAGAGGGTCACCCAAGGAACATTTCTACCAAATTATATTTGAATCTGACAGGCAGATTCGGAGGAGAAGATTTTTAAAGTTTGGACATTAAATCGATCACCTGATTGATAGTGTATGGTGAGTGTAAGGAACGACAACTCTGCGAAGGAGATTGCCCTTGCATAATACTCTGCCAAGTGTTACCTCCCTTAGACCATCAATCTAATAACCATATGTCATTTGAAGCAAAAAGTTAATTTTACTCCTTTTCTGATGCTGCTTGGTTGCTATGCCTTTCAACAAATCAATATGGCTTGACAAAGTATGTAGATGATCAATGAAAGAACATTTCTACAAAACTATCTTTAAATCAGACAAGCACTTTTATAAGGATACTTTATTAAAGTATTGTCATTTTGCCCCTTTTTTGATGCCGCCTGACTGCCATGTTTTTCGACCAATCAGTATGGCTTGAACAATTTTTATAGAGGGTCACCCAAGGAACATTTCTACCAAATTATATTTGAATCTGACAGGCAGATTCGGAGGAGAAGATTTTCAAAGTTTGGACATTTTGTCCCCTTTCTGATGCCGCAGCAACCAAAGTTCTCAATGGAATTTAAATCTTTGAACAACTTTGAAAGAGGCCAACCAGAGGAACAGTCCTGTGATGTTTCACGAAAATTGTCCTTGGAGTTTGGGAGGAGTTGATGTTTAAAGCTAAAAGTTAACACCGGACGGACGACGGACGACGGACGACGGACGACGGACGACGGACAAAAAGTGATCAGAATAGCTCACCTTCAGCCTTCGGCTAAGGTGATCTAAAAAGGGCCACAACTTGCATAAAATGCAGGATAGAGTTATCTAACTTGATAATCTACACAGGTGTGATAGTTTAGTAGGGTTGTAGAAAGTTTCAATGCAATACATGTAGAATTTAAGTACTTGCATGCAAAACCTTAACCAAAGTGTGACGTGGACGACGACGACGACTCCAGGGTGAGTAGTATAGCTCTCATATTCTTCGAATAGTCGAGCTAAAAATGGAAAAATATCGAAAAAAGTAGTTTTTAAATACAACGGTAATCCATTAGAAATAGTGAAACAATTTACATATATAGGCATATCATTTTCTTCAGGAGGGTCCTTTCAACAAACTTTTGACTATATAGGAGGGCAAGCTTTAATAGCAGTTTTTGCATTAAAACAATATCTAACAGTACTCAAAAATATCACCATTTAGTCATACACTTGAACTTTTTTGTAAAGCTTATACTAACAATACTTAATTACGGGGTCAAGGTATGGGGCTTCAATGAGGCTATAACGCGCAGAAAGGCTGCATACTAGATTTTGTAAGCAACTACTACACGTCAAAAGTCAGACTCCTAATAATATTATATACGGTGAATTGGAAGTGAAAACGCCTTTCTTTGATAATTAAATACTGGTTAAAAGTCACGAGAACAGACAAACGCAAATACATAAAGGCAATATATACAAACAAATGTTAAATGATATAAATGAAAATAAAGAAAATTGGGCATCAAAAAGGTTAAATATATATTGAATAATTTTGGTTTTAGTTATGTATGGATGAAGCAAGGTGTCGAAAACATTAAAGCTTTCATAAAAATATTTAAACAAAGGGTAAAAGAATTTTTTATCCAAAACTGGGATGCCGATCTAAGTCAAACCTCTAAAGCTAAAACATTTATTCTAATCAAATCCTTTGATTATAAGATGTATTTAGACAACATAAAAATAAAGAAATATAGATTTGCATTAACAAAATTTAGACTTTCAAGTCACAAACTGGAAATTGAAACTGGCAGAGGGAAACAACCTGTTAAGACACCTATATCAGATCGTAAATGCAAATTATGTAACACAATAGAAGACGAATTTCATTTTTTACTTGAATGTCCATTAACTCTTTTCCACCTGCAAACGCATTTCGACGCAAAAGCAGCAGACGACTTTTAAAAACGTTATGGCCAAAGATGAAATTGCTCATGAGCAGTTTCTCCTTTGGCCACCATGTTTTAAACTTTAGTTCACAATTAAGTTATCTTTAATGGACATTTTTCAGGTTTTTGTCACAATGATTTCAAAGTCGTCTGCTGCAGATTTGTTGTATTGGGGAAAGGGTTAAACAATGATCTAAGACAAATCTATATAAGAAAATATTATTGGTCTAGATTCCTAAATTCATCGAACTCTTAACAAGCAATAACCAGAAAACATAATCCAAATTATGCATTTTTCTATATAAAAGTTTCGAAAAAAGAATGAAGTCACTTGTATAATTATCTCATTTAAAATGTATGTATTTTATTGTTGTTAACTGTTTATCAAAATGTAAAAACTAAATATGTATATATGTGTGTGAAATGTTTATCAAAGTTTATTCCCATTTTCGAGATTTTCTTTTTAGTCCTATTCTTCTACGATACAGGGATAATGATTTTAAGACATTCCGAACCGAATGATATTTTCGAAGTAGGGGTCCATTAACTTTCACTAGTCCAACAAGAAATGATGATCTTGGAAACATTTCATTCTGGCCTAATTCATCATTTCTTGTCTGCCATGGCTGGGAGTTATTTAAAACTAGAAATATCACTGAAGATGATAAATACCCCCAAAACAGCACCTTGACTCAAAATATGGTTTACGACCGACCAACAAAAGGGCCATAACTCTGTAAACAAGAAAAAGTAACAAAGGGCAATAACTCTGTATTTAGATTAAATAGAGTTATGGTTTCTGTACACTGCACTTTCTCTCAATGTGTTGTATCATCCTATGAAGTTTTATTAAATTCCAACAATTAGTTTTAAAGTTATGCTCCGGACAAGACTCTACGAATATGAAAAAGTAACAAACGGCAATAACTCTGTCATTATGTAAAGTAGAGTTATGTTTCTTGTACACTGCACTTCCTCTGATTATGCTCTACCATTATATGTAGTTTTATTAGATTCCATCTATTAGTTATTAAGTAATTCTACGGACAAGAAAAAGTAACAAAGGGCAATAACTCTGTATTTAGATAAAATAGAGTTATGGTTCCTGTACACCGCACTTCCTCTCAATGTGTTGTATCATCCTATGAAGTTTAATTAAATTCCAACAATTTGTTTTAAAGTTATGCTCTTGACAAGACTCTATGAATAAGAAAAAGTAACAAAGGGCAATAACTCTGTAATTATGTAAATAAGAGTTATGGTTCTTGTACACTGCACTTCCTCTGATTATGCTCTACCATTGTATGCAGTTTTATTAGATTCCATCCGTTAGTTATTAAGTAATTCTCCGGACAAGAAAAAGTAACAAAGGGCAATAACTCGGTATTTAGATTAAATAGAGTTATGGTTCCTGTACACTGCACTTCCTCTCAATGTGTGGTATCATCCTATGAAGTTTTAATAAATTCCAAGAATCAGTTTTAAAGTTATGCTCTGGACAAGACTCTACGAATAAGAAAAAGTAACAAAGGGCAATAACTCTGTAATTATGTAAATTAGAGTTATGGTTCTTGTACACTGCACTTCCTCTGATTATGCTCTACCATTGTATGCAGTTTTATTAGATTCCATCTGTTAGTTATTAAGTAATTCTCCGGACAAGAAAAAGTAACAAAGGGCAATAACTCTTTATTTAGATTAAATAGAGTTATGGTTCCTATACACTGCACTTCCTCTCAATGTGTTGTATCATCCTATGAAGTTTTATTAAATTCCAACAATTAGTTTTAAAGTTATGCTCCGGACAAGACTCTACGAATAAGAAAAAGTAACAAAGGGCAATAACTTTGTATTTAGATAAAATAGAGTTATGGTTCCTGTACACCGCACTTCCTCTCAATGTGCTGTATCATCCTATGAAGTTTCGTTCAAATCCTATGTTGCATTGTTAAGATATGGTCCGGACAAAATATGGCTTTTTGTTTTTTGGGGGTATAATAAATATTCATATATGCACTTCTGTATCTCTTTTTAAACGATCGCAATTCTACCTTAAGTACTTTCAGTACTTTGATTTTCTTTTGGTTGCCATGTAAACCAGAATTTTAGATGGATCAAAAAAAAATTGAAAGAATCTAATAGAGGACATTGAGAGGATGCTTCCTATGAAGTTTCAACCAAATTGGCCAAGAGAAGAAGAGAAGAAGTCGTTTAAAGGAAAAAGTTAACGCATGCACGCACTCAGTCACTCACGCACGACGGACAATTCGCCATGCCATAAGCTCGACTGGCTTTCAGCCAGTGGAGCTAAAAAGCTTTTTTTCCTTCCTCAATGTTATAACCTATCTTTTAATAAACCAGATTTGTTTTCTTATATCTTCGCGCCATTGTTATTGTTATAATACGTTCATCGGTCTTTCTTAGATTGCCATAATTTTTTTCTTTTACAGAAACATCAACATTTGGCAAATACAATGTTTATTCATAGTCTACATTGGCGAGAAGTTGAAGTTGGAGCAAATTTTTTAACAGGTCAGCAAACTGTTTGCAAAACATACAGTGATAATAGCAATGGAGTGCACATCACAGAAATCTGTATAAAGTTCCACATAAATTGGTTGGAGTAAATTATTAATAAAAATAAACTAACTACTATATTTTATGTTACTAATAATCAGATCTTTGTTAATGTCACATTGTTCTAAGACCTACCCTAAAAGTCAAGTGATTCACCTGTGACCATCTAAACAAGGAATCGGTGGAACCGAACGATGCTCCCCACAAGGGCTTTGTCAAGTGATAATAGGCATTTTCTGATAGAACTACATTTAACTAGTTAACATACTTATTTACATAATACAGACTTCATTTAAAGAAAATAATAACAAGAGCGCCAAATGTCACAAAATACGCCCGTCCTGTTTTTTTGAGACTAAGTATAGTGATAATCAGCCCAACTTAGAGAGTGGACACTAGCTGTTAGTACAGTTTTGGCCATTTCGAGGGACATAATTTTGTAGTGACTAAGATAACGCTTTAAGTTATCAAACCTGACCAAGAAATTCTGCCCATCAACATATTGTCTAAATTTGGTGATGATCAGATAAAGGCTCCTAAAGTTATTGAGCTGACAAGACCAATTTTAGGTAATTTCTTTAATTAAAGGGCAATAACTCTCTATCGACTAAAGCAATATGGCTAGTTATCGAACTTGTCCGAGATATTACGCCAATACACATTCTGACCAAATTTGGTGATGATTGGACAAAGGCTCCTAAAGTTATTGAGCTGACAAGACCAATTTTAGGTAATTTCTATAATAAAAGAGCGATAACTCTCGATTGACAAAAGCGATATGGCTAGTTATCGACCTTGTCCGAGGTTAATGCCAGTACACATTCTGACCAAATTTGGTGATGATTGGATAAAGGCTTCTAAAGTTATTGAGCTGACAAAAAGACTAATTTTAGGTAATTCTTATAATTAAAGAGCGATAACTCTCAATTGACTAAAGCGATATGGCTAGTTATCGAACTTGTCCGAGATATTATGCCAATACACATTCTGAGTAAATTTGGTGATGATTGGACAAAGGCTTCTAAAGTTATTGAGCTGACAAGACTAATTTTAGGTAATTTCTATAATTAAAGGGAAATAACTCTTGATTGACTAAAGCGATATGGCTAGTTATCGAACTTGTCCGAGATATTATGCCAATTCACATTCTGACTATATTTGGTGATGATCGGAAAAAGGCTTCTAAAGTTATTGAGCTGACAAGACCAATTTTGGATAATTTCTATAATTAAAGGGAGATAACTCTTGATTGACTAAAGCGATATGGCTAGTTATCAAACTTGTCCGAGATATTATGCCAATACACATTCTGACTAAATTTTGTGATGATTGGACAAAGGCTTCTAAAGTTATTGAGCTGACAAGACTAATTTTGGGTAATTTCTATAATTAAAGGGCGATAACTCTCGATTGACTCAAGCGATATGGCTAGTTATCAAAATCGTCCGAGATATTATCCCAATACACATTCTTACCAAATTTGGTGATGCTTGGACAAAGGCTTCTAAAGTTATTGAGCTGACAACATACTGGACGCCGCCAGCCCGCCCGCACGCCGCAGGTAAAACTATAATATAATCTGTTTTGAAAAAACGGGCATATAAAAACCAATAAACTAATGATATAAAAGTGTACACCATTCCCATACACATTATTAGAAAAAATGTAGTGATTTGACACCTGTCTATTTTATACCACTATTACTATATCAAATATTGTTTAAACCTTTTTTGTATAAGATTCAAGTCTGTAGCCAATTAAATTGTTTTTCTAATGGTACAAAAAAGTATATCATTGGAAGAGTAGTATGTAGGACATGGAAGGAAGAAAAGGGGATAAATGTTTTTTCTGTGTTTTTTTACTGTAATAAATTAAATGAACATTTGTGTTTGTAATAATTTTATTAATAAAAACAAAATACTAAATAAACTAGAGATTGCTTTTTTGAAAAAGCGCTTGTCTCCCCATTTGTGTGGTCGTAGGGGAGGAAAAGAAATGATGGAGATGAATTTTTTAGTTTTGGACTGGAGATGAAGCAACAGTGACAATCCTCAGTTATTGAGCAGAAACCATTTTTCAGCTGAGGGTTACCATGACCTTGGTCTTTGACCTAGTGACCTCAAAATCAATAGGGGCCATTTGCTGCTGGTGACCAACCTGCACACCAAGTATGAAGGTCCTGGGCCCGAGCAATCTTCAGTTATTGAGCGGAAACCATTTTTCAGCCAAAGGTCACCGCGACCTTGACCTTTGACCTACTGACATCAAAATCAATAGGGGTCATCTACAGGTTAGGACCAAGCTGCACACCAAGTATAAAGTTCCTGGGTATAAGCGTTATTGAGTAACACACATTTTTCAGCTGAAGGTTACCGTGACCTTCGACATTTGACCTTGTGACCACAAAATCAAACAAATTCAATAAAGGTCATTTACTGGTTAGGACCAACCTGCACACCAGGTATGAAGTTCCTCAACATAAGCATTCTTTAGTTATTGAGAGGAAACCATTTTTCAGCTGAAGGTTACCATGACCTTGACCTTTAAGCTAGTGACCTCAAAATCAATAGGGGTCATCTACTGGTGGTGACCAACCTGCACACCAAGTATTAACTTCCATGGCCTAAGCATTCTACAGTTATTAAGCAAAAACAATGTTTCAGCTCATTGTCACTGTGACCTTTCAGCTCAAGGTCACTGTAACCTTGACCTTGACCTCAAAATTAATAGGGTCTTCTACTGGGCATGGCCAACCTGCAAACAAAGTATGGAGTTCCTCGGCCCAAGCGTTCTTCAGTTATTGAGCGGAAACCATTTTTTACCTCACAAGGTCACCATGACCTTGACCTTTGACCTACTGACATCAAAATCAATAGGAGTCATCTACTGGTCATGACCAACCTGCATACCAAGTACGAAGATCCTATGCCCAAGAGTTCTTCAGTTATTGAGCGGAAACAAGTGTGACGGATGTGACCTTGACCACTGTGACCTTGACCTTTGACCTAGTGACCTTAAAATTAATAGGGGTCATATGCTGGTGGTGACCAATCTGCACATCAAGTATGAAGTTCCTGGGCCCAAGCAAAAACTATTTATCAGCTCATTGTCACTGTGACCTTTCAAGCTCATGGTCACTGTGACCTTGACTTTAGACGTACTGACCTCAAAATCAATAGGGGTCTTCTACTAGGCATGGCCAACCTGCATACCAAGTATGGAGTTCCTCAGCCAAAGAGTTCTTCAGTTATTGAGCGGAAACCATTTTTTACCTCACAAGGTCACCATGACCTTGACCTTTGACCTTCTGTTATCAAAAACAATAGGAGTCAGCTACTGGTCATGACCAACCTGCATACCAAGTATGAAGTTCCTACGCCCAAGAGTTCTTCAGTTATTGAGCGGAAACAAGTGTGACAGACGGAAGGACGGAAGGACGGACGGAACGGGCAAAAACAATATGTCACCCCCATGTAATGGGGGAGACATAATTATTTAAATGCAATTAAATCTCAATAAGGAAAGACATTTAAAGACATTTAAATGATAGGTTTGGATTATATAGTTGTTGAATGATAATAATAAATCCAGAAAGCCAGAGAAAAGTCAGACTCGTCATCAGACTCGAAAATGTCCGATAAAACAAAATCAGCCATCATTAAATACAAAATACAGACGTAATATTTCAGTAACTAATTATAAAGTGTAAGCTAATTGATCTGATCGATTGGCCCCTGTGAAAAAGGTTTATGAACTTCATGAATTCATTGTTCTCAAACGAACCGACATCTTTTGACCGTCTGTAACATTTTACACATTGCATGATGGTCATTTCATTATTTTATTACCCCTTATTAATGGACATGCTGTTTATTACCCAGTGTCCGACAAATCCATTGCCCGGAGCCCGCGGGCTACCACAATAATTGCTCGGGCTACTGTCATTTTCAAATGCAAGCCCGGCGGGCTACTGTTTATTCCCGTGTCTGGTAGCCCGGCTTAATTACTTACACACATGTCGTGTATAAACAGTGACTGTATGTTACATGCGAAAACCACTCGCTGTGACCATAAACAAATCAATAACAGTAGGCGGAGTCAGATCGAGTGGTTTCAGCCAACCGAATCGCGTCAGTAATAGTCAATTAACGTGATATATATACCCATTACGGCGGTCCAATCATTAGTGACCATTGTTCCCTGGGGCTATGTGTTAATCCATGAATGATTGCGAATAACCAATGAAATTCAAATATTCCCTTTAATGTATTTTGATCCATATTTCTACTTTCGGTATGCGATGTTTGCAAACTGGTGCAGACCGGTTCAGAAAGACGGAGAAGAAAATGTTCGCCATGCAGAAGTTAATAAAATAAATTCGATCCAAATATTAAAGACAATACAATACGACCACCCCAGATCTTATCTTGCTGTTAATCAAATATGAAACGCCTTCATAATCGACATAGTATTCGTAAATTAAAGAAAATGTTTGGGATGAAATCTATTAACGATTCCACGTGAATAATAAATGCCCAATCAACGCTTTGTTTACCAAAATTAATTAGCATAACCGGCGGGAAAAAAAATCATATGACTAATAATTGCGATTTCATTGGAAGAAATGAGAAATTGGGTCAATGACGTTAACGACCCGACGACCCCTATCAAGAGGTTTACCGATTTCAAATTCTCAGTAGGGAACCATGATTAACATTGCGCAATTATCAAAATGGCGGCTATGTTGTGAATAATACCGTAACACATGAAACAAATTTAACGTGTTTCATGTGTTACGGTATTATTCGCGTCATTGCTTTTGACAATATTTTATGATTTAACCCTTTCCCTCATACAACAATTCTGCAGCAGACGACTTTTTCTGTTTTGATCAATTTCTTCTGTTGTCACTATGCTTTCAAAAAGCTGTCTGCTGCAGACAGCGTCTATATGAGGGAAAGGGTTAATAACTTCATTGAACCTGATAAATTTGACTTTTGGTTAATAAAATTGAATCTTATTTAATATATACATAAATGTCTAAAGTTCTTTGTAAAACTGACACTCGTATCGTATGCCCTGTTTCGGTGAGGGACCTAAATCGGTGACCTCCAATTTGAAGAGTTTATATTACATCATTTGATTTTTTGGTCTCAAGTTTAAACATTTCTGTCACTAGCTTTTGAATCTTTTGTAAATATGGATAAAATACATACATTTTATGCAGAATATTTCAAATAACCTAGTGAAAAATAATCTTGAAAAACTTTAGTACCAATTTTCTCCCCCAAAATGTCACTTTTCCAAATTTCATTTGTTTTAACTGAATGCTGCACTTCAGGTCTTTTGCAACACAGTCACGTTATTTGAATTGGTCACTACCCTTAAATCATGTACATGGTGTGCTCTTAATATTATGTTTGTACAGAAGTAGAAAATAAAAACAAGTAACTGGATTGCAAGCAATACCATAGTCCCCTACTGGTTTGCACTAAGTCCAAAAAGGGGCATAACTCATTAAAAAATTGACGAAATCCCAGGAAACGCGAACTTGATCTGTGACACATGATTACAAAGGCATATACAAAATTTCAGCTCAATACCTCAAAGCATGTAGAAAAAAAGTGCGGAAAACTGATTTGCCGGACTGACTGACTGACTGACAGATGGACTGACGGACTGACGGACGGAGTGCAAACCTAAGAGTCCCCTTCGGCACGCCGGTAGGGGACTAATAACCATAAAACGCTCATTAGCAATGCTCATTACTCCGCGATATTTCAAGCTACAAGCTTCCAAATCTGGTAGCCCAGTGGGCTACCAAACAATTCTGAAATTTGTCGGACACTGTTACCCATAGCCAGCTGCTGCTACTAATCAGCGTATCAAGGCCTGGTTGGTGCTTGATGGTAGATCATAAGTATTGACTGATCTTTACCAGTTATTTGATTGAGTTTTATCCAATAAACAGCAGTACAACGTGATTAACGCCTTTTGACACATAGTTTTCTACTTTATTTTTATTTGATGTCATAGAGATTGTACTGTTGTAATAAAGACATAATACACATGGGAATGTGAACACGGCCGCCGTGACATGATTGAAATTTTTTGAAACACTGTCAAAATCTAATCAACCATTAAGAGTTTTGTCCATGGTTTCAAAGTTGTCTGATGCAGATTTGCTGTATGTGGGAAAGGTTTAATTGTCCAAAACTGTCCATTATGTTTTATCTGCACCCCATTCTGGTTTTTTTTCAATTATGAGAAATATAATATATTATGATTATCAGTATACCCACCAATTAATTTGGATTATCCACACATAACAATTCGGAAAATCTATTTCACTTTTGCTACATGGCATTTGTCCCAAATTTGTTGTGTAAAGGATTTGTACCACACCGTACGAAAAGGGGGAAAACCTTGCAAAGCAGAGATCAGTCTGATCATGAATTGTTGTGTTTGCTTTTTAGTTGTGAATCACAATGTAAGCCTCTTGAGATTATTCGTGACCAAAGACCTACCACACAAAATTGCAAATTGATCTTATTATGCAATTAAGGTGGAATCATACCTTTGAAATAACATTGTTTTGACGTCAAAACGTATGTTTTTGGGATAATGACAGTGTTGTTAAAGAAATCACCATGACTTTCTCGTTTGAAGTGGTATTTAGAAAGAAAGAAATTACTACCAGACCGAAGAGAATAAAATTACCTACGTAGTGATGTAATTTCCATACAATTGCCAAAACAATTAACGTAACATAAGGGGAGTTCAAATGACACTTTCGCTAAAATATTTTAACAGTAATTCGTTTATTTCAAATTTATTAAAAATTCGCCCGAGAGTTTTTTTTTAAAAACTTATATCATTTAGAACCAGTTTTTGCCTACCATTTAGCAAAAATTTCAAGAAAATCTATCGTGCAGATCTTTAGTTAATCGCAATGACGTTAAAGCTCTGTCATGGGACAAACCGTACACTTCGGAATTTAAATTGAAACGAACGCAGGGTTATTACAATGAACTCAATTTTATTCTTT
>JASEVX010000195.1:0-120000 GCA_031761405.1 Serripes groenlandicus
TATGATTTGTTTATTGAAATTATCATGACTGTGTTCGTTTTTATTGTGTGATTATAAAATAGTCTAATGATACAGGCACGGTAACATATGAGTGTTGACAACATTGATATTGATAACATCTGAAAACAATGAATCAGATTCATTAAAAGTTATATCTAATGTTAGATGAAATATATCCATACAATGGCTTTGATACTGAAGGTTATGAATTCCTATTTTATCTCACGAAAACTGACCTTCAGACATGGTTATTTAATCCTTTCCCACATACAGCAAATCTGCAGCAGACGACTTTGAAAACATGGTGACAAAAACCTGAAAAATCTGCATTAGAGATATCTCACTTGTTAAATAATGTTGAACAAACATTGTGGGCAAAAGAGAAATTGCTCATCATGAGCAACCTAATCTTTTGCCGAAATGTTTTCAGAAGTCGCGTGCTGCTATTGTGTCCAATTCGTCTGCGTTAACCCACCTGTTTACGCCTTATGATGCATCTGCAGCAGACGCGTTATGATCAAATTATCCATGTTCAACTCTTTTCTATAATTATACCTTCATTTATAGAGAACTACAATATTTCTGACTCGATGTTTTCAAAGTCGTCTGCTGTGGGAGATGGCTAAATAACCTTTGGTTCAGGTCTGATCTGAAATGCGATACAAAACAAACTTGTGTCGAAACTAAACGGTAAACTTAATAATGCTATACTATATTTGTTGTGCCACTATTGGAATGGCACGGCACATTTAATGTGTGTAACTGAGTGACGAAAGATCGTCACGTAGGAAGCGGTCGTAAATACCCCAAATATTACTCATAATTGAATTCGATTAAAACTAAATCGAGCCACGCCATTGAAAATACCGACCTTCGTATTTCGTTATTTTTTAATCGACGACACTTATAAATTAAATTGCATTACTCTTGTGAAATATACCGTTCGGGTAAGAATCGTTGTCCTTGTATAATATACAGACAAACCTGTATTTAAGACCACTTTGGGATTGCGATTCCCTGTCTATAGAAACCACACTTTCATTTTCCAAATTAATCATTTAACTCTTTCAGCGCCGAATTGCTTAAATTAGACTATTCCATATTCAAAAGCGGGCGTCTCCATTACTCATGTAATCAAAGTTTAGACAATTTTGATAACTAAAAGGCAAACAATGCTGATTTCAGGTGAGACAGCTCGTTACGAAAAACCTCAACATTGCCTTTGGCGCTGAAAGGGTTAATACATAAATGGCCCTGCAATAAAATTGCTTGTGAACAAAGACCATCTTTGAATGTTTCCATGGGTAGTCTTTATACACAGGTACCATTGCTATCTTCAAACATGCTTGTATGGCAATATTGCGAAAGTTAAGAACCTGATTAGGTTGCGCGGATATGAAGGCTGATCTGGCTATTCACTATGTAGCAGCTCCCGAAGGTCAATTTCGTGTGAAACGGTTTAAAACATGATTCAGTTTTTTAAAAAAAAAAGGAGTTTTGTGTTAAACCGATATTTGTAAATAAAAATAAAAAAATATATATTTAGTTCATTCGGTGCACAAAATGGGTGTGCTTTAATTTTGTATTTTATGGGAATCTAATTGACTCATAATCGAATGTCAGTGTGTTGTAGTATTTTTAGCCAATGGCACGTTGGTGTACAACTACTTCATAAACTAATATTTTAGCTTCTGTCCGGTTGCCTGTCTTAGGCAATTGATTTCAATTGAACGTCTTCAGTTGTATCACTAAGGCCAGTTCATATCAAACGTGCTTTCCTGGTTCTCTCGCACCAGTATTCCACATACCATTTCCCCATGCATACTACTCCCCTCCGACATAGACTATTTAGCCCATTGGTTGAAGATTAAGGATGTTAGTCACAATGCCAGGTGTCTTGAACGAGACGGGGTTCGAACTAACAGCCCTTAGATTGATAGTCCTCTTTGATACCGTGCGATGTAGATCTATGGAACTCCGAGTTCCAAGTAGGGGGCCACTGATGCTGTTTTGATGAGAGATGCAATCTTTGTAAAAACATAAATACCTTGGTTACTTTTCATTTTATATTTGACTGTACCTATAAAAGCGTAAATGTCGAAAAGGCACAGATAGAAAGATAGATCTAGTAAAAATAAAAACAGATGATTATTTGTTCATAAGATATTTCTAAAAATAAAAAGTATTTATTTATGTAAACGTTAAATCCTTAAAATGAATTTCTTACAGTAGATTGTATCCGTTATAAAATCACAAATGAACGAATCTTGCTTCGATATTAAAATAACAAATTGATAACACTTCTTATGAACTTATATCCATATCACATTTATAAAAGTAAAACACCGAAAACACATCTCAAATCCACAATAACACGAATTACGCCAATATTTAAGAATGAATCAATTAAACACAATCGATTTTAACCTGACAAGAACATGTACGTAAACATCCAATGCAAGTTCACCATATAACGTACAATATACCCACTGGCAAACGATGTAAAACTTATACCAGATCAAACGGCGTGATAGTGTCGCTTCGATGACTTACAGCTTTCTCCCTGTATGCCCTAGATGTTACCCACTTAAATGAAATTACAGAACCATGTATTGTAAATTAACCATCATCCACCTAGGGTAGAAAGTTGTTTACCCTTTACGCACAGTATTGTTAATCCACAATAGGTAAAGACGTATTCAATGCAACATTTAAATTACATCATGGAATTCATAAGATAATCTGATTGAACGGTAATTTATGGCTATTTTCCACGCAGTTTATTCAAATCTATAATAGGGACATTAAGTTTTCATCCAGTATAAAGATGACTTTTCATATTCATATAGTATTTTTAAAATTCATGTTTAGTGAAAAACTAACCAAAAATAAAGGAGTAAAGGGATGGTCACAGAACGGTGGGCAAACGAGTATTGGGTGTATCGGATTTACGACCACTATATTTCTAAAAATAGATCACGTATGCCCCCAACACTGCAGTTTACGAGTTCGGTCTGTCAGATCCTTTTGTAAATACACATTCCCTTAGTTTTGTTAATATGTAATTTGTCACAAAATACATATGTCAATACCCTACATATCTTAATTATTTTTCATTATTGAGAACATTGTTCGCATAGATGATAAAGAAATTAACTCTTTCTTCGCCGTACTTCTAAATCGGACTCTTCCGTCTTATAATTGTTAATTTACATTGCTTGTATATTTTGGGAAAGATCGTGAAGTATTAAGTGCGAAATGCAGATGAAGATCAATCTGCATATATATATAAAGGCTGATCTTGGCCAGCACTTTTCGCTTGCGACATACAAGTCGTCTACGCGCGAGGAGAGGGGTTAAAAGGGACAATTTTGTGGGTTTAATATTTACGTAATTCTTTTCTGTTAATCTATATTCTCTCTGTATATGCTATAAAACAAAGATGTTTTAATGCAATAAAATATATGAGGTATACTATTATTGCTCGACCAAATTGACCTGACACTCACCATTCTGGATAATTTATGAAGACGTACGTAACTTTTCCGAATATATACTATTATTGCTCTCCGTCGAGCCCCGGTAGCTCAGTATTAGCGACGCGGGCTGTCAATCCATGGGTTGTGAGTTTGAATCACTGCTCGGCCAACTTTCTTTCCGAGAATTGACAAAAGTCAATGCGATATGCGTCATTCGTCTTCCACCAATAGGCTTAGTCTATGTAAAAAAAAGCAGCCAGTTGCTTGGGAAGATTGTTGTGTGGAGTACTGGTTTGAGAAAACCAGGAAATGCATGAGTAAGTGAACTGGCCGCCGTGATATAACTGAGAAATTGTTAAAAACGGCGTTAAACCCCAATCAATCAATCAATCAACTATTATTACTCGACCAAATTGACCTGACACTCACCATTCTGGACAATTTATGAAGACGTAAGTGACTTTTTCGACTTAAGACAAATTTCGACAGATATGAAGCAGAAGACCTTTTAAAAGATTTTGGCAAAAGGAGAAATCGCTCATTATTTTGCCACACTGTTTAATAGCTATTTTTAATGGATATACCTGTATTTTCAGTTGTAGGTCGTCTGCTGCAGATTCGTTAGATGTGGGAAAGGGTAATGATGTGCCTCATTTATGTCCCAAATGCGTTTACAAGTCAGATATTAACAAATAAATCTTCATAACACATTAAAACAAAACATTGTATTGCGAGAAATTATTGACTGCTATAACGTAAATACATCATTCGGTACATGGCACTCGAAAATAGGTAGGAACAGAAACTTCGTGAATGTTTATAGTTTGGTTTACAGCCTGGATTATATCCCCCGTTGGATCGTACCAGAGACTTTAAAAATGGTAATAATGGCTTGTCCTCCTTGGCTCTCAGGATTGTGGGGGTCAGCTTATCACCACGGACTCGCTGCTGTGTCCCTCCCCCTTATTGTGGCCTAAGATTGTGGGGTATGCATTACCACGGACTCGCTGCTGTGACCCTCCCCCTTATTGTGGCCTAAGATTGTGGGGTATGCATTACCACGGACTCGCTGTTGTGACCCTCCCCATTATTGTGGCCTAAGATTGTGGGGAATGCATTACGACGGATTCGCTGTTGTGACCCTCCCTTCTTGGCGCTCAAGATTGTGGGGTCAGCATATCACCACGGACTCGCTGCTGTGACCCTCCCCCTTATTGTGGCCCAAGATTGTGGGGTATGCATTACGACGGATTCGCTGTTGTGACCCTCCCTTCTTGGCGCTCCAGATTGTGGGGTCAGCGTACCACGGACTCGCTGCTGTGTCCCTCCCCCTTATTGTGGCCTAAGATTGTGGGGTATGCATTACGACGGATTCGCTGTTGTGACCCTCCCTTCTTGGCGCTCAAGATTGTGGGGTCAGCGTACCACGGACTCGCTGCTGTGACCCTCCCCCTTATTGTGGCCCAAGATTGTGGGGTATGCATTACGACGGATTCGCTGTAGTGACCCTCCCTTCTTGGCGCTCAAGATTGTGGGGTCAGCGTACCACGGACTCGCTGCTGTGAAGCCCCCCCTTATTGTGGCCTAAGATTGTGGGGTATGCATTACGACGGATTCGCTGTTGTGACCCTCCCTTCTTGGCGCTCAAGATTGTGGGGTCAGCGTACCACGGACTCGCTGCTGTGACGCCCCCCCCCCCCCCAATCCCTTGTCGCCCAGGATTGTGGGGTCAGCGTTACCACGGATTCGCTGCTGTGACCCTCCCTTATTGTCGCGGGTAAGCACTACGACTGACTCACTGGAGTAAGGACTGATACCTTACACAGGAAACGCCTTGATATTACTGAATTAAGTTTTGTATAGGGATACTAGGGTAACCCTTTCCCTCATATAGACGCTTTCTGCAGCAGACGGCTTTTTGAAAACATAGTGACAAAAGAAGAAATTGCTCAAAACGAGCAATTTCTCCATTTGCCACAATGTTTTCCACTTTTTGTCATAGGTTATCCATTCAATTATAGAGATTTTCTATGATTTGACAAAATATGATCAAAGTCGTCTGCTGCAGAATGGTCATATGAGGGAAAGGGTTATACGAACATTCAAAGCATGTACCTATTTGCGAGTGGAATGGACCTTTTAGGTGCGTTCATATGCAGTCATTGAATTCCCACAAAGTACAGTTATCTTTTTCAGCGCCGAATTTACTTAAGTACACACTCCCATGTTAAAAATCGGATGGAATCCATATTTCATGTAACAAGAGTTTTGGATAATCTCGATGACTAAAAGCCAAGCAATGCTGATTTCACATTAGACAGCTGTTACAAGCTGACTCAGGTGAATCTGTATTGTTTGCAAAAGGCTCAATATAGCCATTGGCGCTGCAATAGTAAACACTGTCTAGCAATCGTACAGTCGTATTCACTTTTAACCGATTAGGATCGACATGTTAAAGAGACAGAACCTTAATCCACAGGTGATATGGTGTGATCCATGAGCATTTCTTTTCAATTTCTAACAGCCTCGATGGTGTAGTAGTCAGAGCTTCCTACACGCGAGTGGGTGTTCCG
The DNA here is from genome assembly GCA_031761405.1 of Serripes groenlandicus. Taxonomy (NCBI): domain Eukaryota; kingdom Metazoa; phylum Mollusca; class Bivalvia; order Cardiida; family Cardiidae; genus Serripes; species Serripes groenlandicus. The sequence continues at coordinate 6,053 of JASEVX010000195.1, forward strand.
GGTTCGCTCCTTGTTCGCGTATTAAAACCGCATTCACTCCAACCACCAAATAAGCAATACATTTGTATTGAACATCTCGGTTCCTGACGATTAACACAAGTACATTTGGCTGGAGGTCATTCGGCGTCCACCAATATGCTAGAACTAGGTTATGTGGGCAGGTATCTAGTTATCTAGGAAAGAATGTTACGTAAGGTGATTTTGTTTTAGTGGAGATTTACGCTGTTTCAACATTATTTCAATTATATCATCGCAAAAGTATACTTATTCATGATCCCTGAGGAAACAAACCAGTACTGCGCTAGGAAATGGGTCTTGCCAAAGGACATTCCACCATAACCCGTGACCTGGTTCCAAATCCCCGACGCTAACCACTCGGCGGGCGGAATCCTCATGCGTAAGGTGAATTGGTCTAAGGGATATACCGGTCACTTACAAACTGCATTCAACGCCAAACAAGTAACAAAGTCAGAAAAGTCCAATAGGCCTATCTACATTCAGGATATATGTGTGCAATACCTGAGCGCCTTTCCACTTGCTTCTTTGACGTGCTCGAAATGGAGCGGTGTTCCTAGAAAACCAACTAGACCATGATTGTCAGACGTGTAGACAAAAGATATGCCAGAAATGAATCCTTTTATAAATGAGCGGTTTCGTGAGAAATCCAACCGTATTGACTCTGCGTAATGTATCCACACAGATCAGCCTGCGCAGGCTTATCCGGATCGATACATTCCGTCTCAGGGGGATAGAGGTATAGAGTAATATTTCCTGAAACCGCCACAGGAGGCGAAAAGTGTCTGTCTGGGTAAACCTGCGCGGCATGCTTAGACTGATCAGAATCGATACTTTTCTCGTGGAACGGCTCAACTAGTGATTCTGGGAATAGCCATACATGGGAGAAAAGTGGGAACAGCTTACTGCATGTACATCAGTATAGGGTTAAGACAAAAGGGAATAAACCCCATCAGCTCCTGTAACTTATACAAACAATTACTTTACGGGTGCGAAACGTCGTCAAATATGACTAATCAAGATGTTGGATAAATGCTAGGTCTTTATACATTAAACTCAGTCATTAATATTCAAAGGTTAACATATCTCCATAGTACCAAGCTCTATTGCTAAAGACGTATTCTTATTCACATTATACATGCATATTATAAAGCCATCCCAAATTTGAGCTTTTGTTCCAGATATATACTCGCTATTAAGAAAATACAATATTACCAACTTCATAGACATGTACAAAACTTTCCCCTGTAAAACATCATGGAAAAACAGGTGTTAGCGCGTATATCGCAAAATAACCATTGAAAAAATGTACTTGGTTGACCTGTGTCGCAGATCGTTGCACAACCATTCAAAACTCATAATGAATGGTTGAACCGGGTCGTGGATCCTAGCTCAGCCACTCAAAACAACTAGCGTATTGGTTGATCTGGGTCGAAGATCGTAGCTCATCCACTGCCAAATGATACGTAGTTGATTGACATGGATTATAAATCGTAGCTCTACAATTCAAAACTCACTGAGAATGGTTGACCTGGATCGTAGATCGTAGCTCAACCACGCAATGCACATAGCGTATTGGTTGATCTGGGTAGTAGATCGTAGCTCAACCATTCCAATCTACTAGCAAATTGGTTGTCTTCTGGGTCATAGATCGTAGTTAAACATTTCAAAATAGGTCAAAGGGATGTAATTCATTTTCCATAGACGACCATTAAAGTATTATGGGTTATAGTTTCTTCCCAACAAGTCAAACTACACAGAAACCTGTATCAAAATAAAGTTCAGTATTATAACTAGGAAAATAGCAAAGAAAACTTACAGGTTGGCGGACAATTTTTTGTTTAATTAGGTAAAATAGAAGGTCACCCTAATCCCGCAGTGAATCTTATTTTCATTTTCAGAAAATACAGGATGTTCTGAAAATGGCTTTTAAGGGGTCAATATAGCTAAAAACAAACAATAGTTTGAACATAAATCAGTCAGGGGTTATTCAAAATACTTTCAACTTTCAATAAAATCATTATTGTCCAATGGCGAACAATTTCATTCTTATATATTTATCCGAAATTCCATAGATAAACTTGTCCGTCAAGCAAGGAGATACGATGTACTTTCCTTTGAGATAAACTCGTAGAGAATGGCTGACTTGGGTCGTAGATCTTTGCTCTGCCACTCAAAACACCTAGCGTATTGGTAAATCTGGGTCGTAGATCGTAGCATAACCATTCAAAACAAATAGAAAATGTGTTGATCTGGGTCGTAGATCGTAGCTCTGTCACTGTAATAACAAAAAGGTTGAGCTACAATCTACGACCCAGATTAACCAATACGCTATGTGTTTTGAATCGCTGAGCTAAGATCTGCAACCCAGATTAACCAATTCTCTAATTTTTTGGAGTGGTAAAGCTACGATTTACGACACAAATCAACCAATTCTCTATTTGTTTTGAATGGTTGAGCTACGATCTATCACCCAGATCAACCAATTCTCTATTGTTTTTGAATGGTTGAGCTAAGATCTAAGATTCAGATCAACCAATTCTTTAATTGTTTGGAGTTGTTAAGCTACGATCTAAGACCCAGACCAACCATTCTCTCTGTGTTTTGAATGATTGAGCTTCGATCTTCGACCTAGATCAATCTACGACGCCACTCAACCACTTCTGAAATTGTTTTGAGTGGTTGAGCTACAATCTATTATCCAGTTCAAACTACGTTTTATCAATAGTTGATCTACGATCTACAACCCAGATCAACTAATTTGCTATTTGTTTTGAGTGGTTGAGCTACGATCTGCGACCCAGGTCAACCAAGTATGTATGTTTTTTACCGTGGCAGAGCAATATACGTCCTAAATCAACAAATTATATAAATGCTTGTATTGGTCGAGCTACGACCTACGACCCAGATCAACCCAAACAATAGTTTTTTTTAGTGGTTGAGCTCCGACTAAGATCAACCAGTACGCTAGGTGTTTTATGTTGTTGAACGACGATCTTCGACCAAGGTCAACCATTCTTTATGAGTTTTGATTGGTTGAGATACGACCAAGACCAACCAATACAATATGTGTTTTGAGTGGTTAAGATACGATCTACGACCATGACCAACCAATACGCTATGAATTGTGAATGGTTGAGATACGATCTACGACCCAGACCAACCAATACGCTATGTGTTTTGTATGTTAAAGCTACGATCTACGACCCAGACCAACCAATACGCTATGTGTTTTGTATGTTAAAGCTACGATCTACGACCCATATCTACCTTAACCAATACGCTATGAGTTTTGAGTGGTTGGGCTACGATATACGACCCAGGTCAACCAACTACATTTCTTCAATTGGTTAAAGGGTACAAAGAATGACATTCAAATACGCGATTAATATGTAGAGAAAGGTCATAAAAACCTAATGTGATAAGAATTTTCTTTGAAAAATATCAAAAGAATAACTTTAATAAGCATTTAAAAACCGGGCTCAAAATAAGCCAGGTCGAGATTAACGGAAACAAAAGATCAGCAATTTCCGTAAAATATACCGGAAATGACGTGCTCATGGGGAATTCAATGCAGGCTCTCATAATGTTGACAGTGTAAATCGTGAACGCATCGATATATTTGGAATAATTACAAAGTAATAAAACGTGAAACTGCCCAGAGAGTGTGTGGTAGGGAGTGTTTATACATGCCGAAGGACGTTGTTAGCTTTCATAGCTTCCCCAAGGACGACAACGTAAGAAAAAATGTGGATAAAGGCATTGGACTCGACGCGAAAACTTTGGAAAGGTCCGACAAAACATACCGTGGTTTGTTCCGACAAGTACATTTTTCGTGTGAAAATGAAATGCGTCGGGAACTGATAAGCTTGAAAATTACCGTATTCCTATGAAAATATCCGAATCCATTTGTGATTGTTTTATGTAATTATTTCACAAGGGTTTTCTATAACATTACATCACTTTGCACCATATATATAAAGATTGAGTCATGATACATAAAAATAGACAATCTGTTTTGTTTCCATATTTTTAGGCAGTTTGTATCTATTTACATAATTGCAATGCCGGCTTTTGTTCATTACTGTTTTCCAAATACTTCGATAATTGTTGTGTGATGATACTGATTAGTCTTAACAGAAGAGCATATTTATCTGAATATTCCCAACTATCGGAAGGCGGGTTTTCATTAGACACGGTATTATTATTATGAACCACGTGCAACTTAGTCACCCAGATCAAATGGAAAATTACTGACGCATACAATACAAATGACCTTGACAACAGTGCTTTGTAGTTCATTTATCCCTTTCTTCATATAAACAATTCTGAAACAGACGACATTTGAAAACGAGAGAAATTGCTCATAGCGTAATGATCCCAAACACAATGAAGCAGCCCTGTATGAATATATTCTTCTGTTGTAGAAATTGTCTGTACGTGGAAAAGAGTTAAAGAGCTTCTAATTTTTTGTCAAGATGTTTTTAATTTCGTCGGCAATTTTTTACGCACACGTGCAAAGTCGGTTCTTTGTTTGACCGATCAGGATTCTCATGATATATATTTCCGGTATACCGGTTTTGACAATCAAGTAAGCTACTCCTTTCACAGATGTAGATTCATTTTGACGCAACTAAAGCTGACGAGTTTGGTAAACATTGCAGCAAAATGAGAAAGCCTAAATGCATTAAATTTAATAGATAACTTTTGCCACAATGATTTGAATTAATTCAATAATTATACTTACTTTTTTTTAATCTGAGATCTACTCGCTAACTTCACACACCTCAATTTGGGTACACTAGTACTGGCTGTTTTGCGCAAGTGGCTCCTTGATATTGGTGACCACTGATATAGGTGCAACTGTAACATCATATATATTAAAAGCTGTTTTTACAAACTATTGTGGAAAAAAGAAGAACAACCTAGCCCTGCTCAAGCATGTAAAAGTATTAATATTATACTCTCAGTTTCAATAAAACGTGCTTTCAACCTTTTTAAAAATGCATTAAGTTTCAAATAAATCCTAAGTGTGTGACATTGCCTGCACTGATGATAGTTTATCGTAACAAAGCATTGAAACTATTGAAAGACTGTTCGCGGGTTAAGTAACAAAGAAAATTCCCGTCTGGTCTCAACTTTAAGGTCTTGGTTCATACTGCGGTAAGTTGGCGTTACACGCAGTTGTAAATAAGAGTTTGAACTCGCATCTACGTTCAAGAACATAAACATTGATAACTGCCGTAATTTCCGGACAATAGGCCGCGTCCTATACGTAATTTTGTTTTCAATTTTCGTAGATTCGACGAAGCGGCCTATACGAAATTGTCATGTTTCTTTATCTCTGACAAACCCTTTATAGAGTTATGTACTCTTGTCGGTTAATGGAGATAATTATGGTGAATAAGTATTGTAAGTTTCATAGAAATATCTGTTATGGTTTTGAAAACTGGAAAACTTAAAGTTAAAGTAGGAATTCTGGCAGCAGAGAAGATATGGTTTTGTCATGCATATCATCTTGAAGACAAATACCTTCTGCATCGATATACACCGTAGAAGCGGTTAATATATACAGAGGACTAGACAAGAGGGAGTGAAGAGGTCTTTCTTCCAAAATATTTATCTTGTTACTCAACTAAATCCTATGTTGTGGGTACTCAAGGGAATCGTCTCACTGAAACAATTATTTTGACCCACAGCATAGGGATTGAATGCCAAAAAAAAAAAAATGTTAGAACATGAAAAATGCTCTTATCTTGAGCTCTGTATACAAGTTGATCAATGATGCGTGCTCCTGATTTACACGATGCAATCATTTTTATTGTCTTTTGTAAGTTCTCTTAGTACCCACAACATAGGATTTGTTGTACTATTTTTGATGAATGTTTTTTGTATAATTTGTATGCATATACACAACTTTTTGTATAATTGTTATGCATATACACAACTTTTTGTATGTACTTATTGATTGATGGACCGGTGGCCTTTATGTACACATAAAGAGTATTGTCCCTTTAGAATATATTGTATATCCGTTCATGCTTTATTTATGAGTTTTATTGTTCGTTAATTGCGTTGTAAGTGTTTAAGTTAACTTAATATGTGCTTATATGGCTGTTTAAAATGTTTGTGATAAGTGTCTGCTCAAGGTGTGTGATGTGTCTGTTTCCAATGTGTGTGTGTTATATGTCTTTCAAACATAAGTCTGTTACAGATGTATGTTATAAGTGTCTGCTCAAGGTGTATGATGTGTCTGTTTCCAATGTGTGTGTGTTATATGTCTTTCAAACATAAGTCTGTTACAGATGTATGTGTTACGTGGCTGTTTTAAATGTGTGTTTTATGTCTTTCAAATATGTAAGTGCTTCAGTGTCTACTAAAGATGTGTATTTTATATGTCTTTTACATATGTGTCTGTTAAAGATGTATGCATTATGTGTATGCTATAGATGTATGTATTATTTGTCTATTAAAGGTGTGTGTGTGTTATTGGTCTGTTAAAGATGTATGTGTTATGTGTCTTCTTAAGATGTGTGTTTTATATATCTTTAAAATATTTGTTTTGAAGATGTATGTATTATGTGCATGCTACAGATGTATGTGTCATATGTCTGCAAAACATTTATGTGGCATGAGTCGGCTAAAGATGTATGTGTTATGTATCTGTTAAAGATGTATGTATTATGGGTTTGTTTCAGATGTATGTGTCATATGTCTGCAAAAGATGTATGTGTTATGTGTCTGCAAAAGATGTATGTGTTATGTGTCTGCAAAATATGTGTGACATTTGTTGTTTCAGATGTGTGTAACTAGTACGGTCGTTGAAGGGTCCGATTTGAAATGTAATATTTTGCTCGTTCTGAGCAATGGCACCTAAATTTGCATTGTTTACAAAAGGGTTAAAATTGACCCTAAACTATGGTTTTCAAAATAGGTTTTTAGTTACAACCGTTTCAAGCCAAGCCCTCGATATGGAGATGATATTTATAGTACCACGGTCTTATGGGATTTTCTCTGACGCCTGGGGTCTACAATGAACTACTTGAACCTCGAACATTGCACCCCATGAGCCTCTGTTTTCGTTGAGTGTGCTGTAAGCTTAAGTTTACAATATCAATTGTATTAAAGTTACGTTTTACAGAGAATGTCATTCATTGTTTGAATCGTATGTTTACTATTTCTTTCAGACGTGTTTAAATCTCATCCAGGCCCTGATCGACTCTTCAGATACAGGGGCCTCTACCCACGACCATCAGCGAGACATAATTCATACATGTGATATATGTTGTGGGGATGAAGGTTGCAATGGCGATACTTGTGAGCACGTGAAAGGTAAACTGGTTTTGTTGTCTTCTATTGGGCAGTGCAATACTTGTGAGCACGTGAAAGGTAAACTGGTTTTAATCCTTGTAATATGTTGTCTTCTATTGGGCAGTGCAATACTTGTGAGCACGTGAAAGGGAAACTGGTTTTAATCCTTGTAATATTTTGTCTTCTATTGGGCAGGGCAATACTTGTGAGCACGTGAAAGGTAAACTGGTTTTAATCCTTGTAATATGTTGTCCTCTATTGGGAAGTGCAATACTTGTGAGCACGTGAAAGGTAAACTGGTTTTAATCCTTGTAATATGTTATCCTCTATTGGGAAGTGCAATACTTGTGAGCTCGTGAAAGGTAAACTGGTTATAATCCTTGTAATATATTGTCCTCTGTTGGGAAGTGCGATACTTTTCTTTTCACATTTAGTAATCCAATATAAGTGATAGATAAATATGAAAATGATACTATTAACCCATTCCCACATATAGACACTTTCTGGCGCCTCTGCAGCAGACGACTGTTGAAAACATACTGGCAAAAGGAGAAATTGCGCAAAACTAGCAATTTCTCCATTTGCCAAAATGTTTTCAACTTTTTTCATTTATAGAGATTTTACGGGTGTTTGCAAACATTCTTTCAAAGTCGTCTGCTGTACGTTTGCTGTATGTGGGATATGGTTAAAAAAAGACCTAATGATCATTTCCTCTCAAATCAATACATTTTTAAAAGTCTTATACGAGGGATGATCCTACAGTTATAGCACCTTCTTAACCCTTTCTGCAGTAGACGACAACATCATTTGTAGAAAAGATATCTCTTCATGAAAGTGTTATCATTGAATAAAGTTAAAAACATTGTTGTAAAAGGAGAACTTGCTCATTATGAACTGTATAGAAATAGCTATCTTTAACAAACGTCACTATGGTGGCCAGCCCACTACTTGCATACGATATTCATCATTTAATTGAATATTTATTTATAAACAATAATTCAGATTGTTACCATGTGTGTAAGATCATTGTGATATGTTTAAGCAAGATGTTTAGCAGCAATGGAAGGATGACTGAATCAACCAGTCAAATTATCTTTTCAGAACGTTTGGCGTACATGTATCAACAAGGTGAACTTGAAGGCTAATGGTACATTGACGATTTTTTGATTGGCGATGATGAAAAATGAAACTGAAAAAGCAGTTTTCGTACATAATATGTTATCTGTACTAAAAACTGAATCATGCTTTACTAGGGAATTTAATTTTAAGTTTAAATGGTAAATCTATCTATTTATAACGGACTCAAATTTAACTCAAAATGCAAAATGCTCAAATACGTAGCATAGTAACATAATCTTGAAGGTCAAGGCTATGCAGCTGAACGATGCGTACCAATTCATTAACTTATCCATTAGCTCATCACGTGATGCACACTTCGCGTAGATGTATCGCTCCACGTGTATATGTATAGCCAAATTAAAAATGTTCATGCGAGAGTTTCACTTTCTTTCATTGATAAACTACATATTGTATTTTATAAATATAACTTTCAGTTAACACCACATTCAGTGGCTACACAGACAAACAATATGTTTTAACCTACGTGAACTGAGGGATAATTGTTCCCTTACTGCAGGCTATCATAGATTTGTAAGTTAACACTTTCCCACATGCAGACGCATCTGCAGCAGACAACATATGAAATTGTTTTAACAAAATGAGCTTATTCTTCTTTTGCCATACTGATTTTAATGATATATATAATAAATATATTTTCATTTATAGAGATTGTCCATATTTTGTCCAGAAGATTTCGAAGTCATATCCAGGAGATTTATGTATGCGAGTTAACTTGTTTCGACAACTTGCATGTATTAAAAGGTCTATATGATGGTGATTTTAAAGAGAAAACAAAAGCTTACGGGGAAGAATGTAAAAGATAATTAAGCGAAAGTTGAATTCGACATTATTGAGACTACAGCAAATCAGGAAATTGATATGGAACGGGTTATATACCGCTGACTTCGTTAAAGTGTGTGTGTACTACAGTGTAGTAAAACGTATTGGGACACACGTGTGGGACTACCACTTGTAAATAAGGAAAATATTGGTTTGTGTTGGGTCTGGTCTCCGTAACATGTAAGTGAATTGGTTTAGACCTTATAGAACTACCGGTTCATGAATGCAGACGTGCAGCTCTTTCTACAGAAGAGAAGAACTGAGCCCCGCAAGCTCAGTCGGTAGCGACGTGATCTGTCAATCCAGTTGTTGTGAGTGGGAACCCCAGCTCGGCTAACATTCTTTCCGACGTTTGACAAAAGTCACTTTTGCAAACTTCGTTCGTCGAACACTTATGGGCTAACAGCCTATGTTGAAAGGAAGCCAGTTACGCTTTGAAAGTATGTTGTGTGGAGAACTGGTGTGGAAAAGCCAGGAAACAAATGAGTAGGTGAACTGGCCGCCGTGATATGACTGAAAATGCAAAAGTGGAACCAATCCTCACGGAAGTGGAACCTGTGATTTTTGATAAATGTGTTTGATTAATTATGTCGCGGTTCGAACTTATACACAATTGGAAAGAGTGCATAAAACGACCCGGTTAGCTCAGTTGGTAGATAACTCGCTCCTGAAGCGATAGGTCTAGGGATCGATGCCCACGTTTTTATGATAAAGAATGTTAACCATCATTATTATGAATTAAATGCAAGTGGTTTTTGATTTGCATGGTCTTTCGACAAGGGTGTATTTGCATATTTCATTGAAACAAGAGGGCCATGATGACCCTGGAATCGGTCACCTGAAGTATGCAAAGTGATTTGGCGGTGTCTTTTGACCAATCAACATGGCTTGAAGGAATCGAAAAGAGGGTCACACAAGAAATATTTCTACAATATTATTTGAAAATCAGCATACACATTCGGAGGAGAAGATTTTTTAGGTTATGTGTGTATATAAGGCAAAACATCAACGACCCCTGGTGGCAATGTTTTTTGACCAATCAACATAGCTTGAAGGGTCACCCAAGGAACATTTCTACACACTTATTTGAAAATCCGCCTTATTCTTTCGGAGGAGAAGACTTTTTAAGTTTCCACTATAGCCATATAAGGCAAAAAAAGCCCCGTCCCCGGTCGGCCATGTTTTAGACCAATCAGCATGGCTTGAAGGAATCTGATAGAGGGTCACCCAATGACAATTTCTACAAAATTATTTGAAAATCGGCCAACCAGATTTGGAGAAGAAGAATTTTGTTGTTTTCGTTTGGTTACCACGGAAACCAGAATTCTGCATGAATCCCCAAAAATTGAAGGAATTCTGGTGAGGTCATTGAGAGGATGCATTTTCTGAAGTTTCACCCCAATTGACCTACTGGTTACTGAGGAAAAGATGTTGACAGACGCAAGACGGAAGCCGGACATAGGAAGATCACAATACCTCACCTTAAAGAATAAATAAAATAAATGTAGTCAAAGTTTATATAATTAGAAATTATGCCTTTAATTGACATTCATATATAGATATGCAATGATCAGATATGTTAGAAATTATTAAGAAAAGAAAAATAATGAAGAAGATGTTTCAATTCAACTAAATTCATATACAATGGGGTGGGGATAACTCGAACATGTGACCATTCGACTATATAATTTGATTCGAACCATTTCCAGTATTTTGAAAACATTAAGCAGAACTGCTGATGTGCCGTTTTCTTGGTCTATATTTCATAATAAACACTAACATATAAATGAATGCATTTAGCACTAGTCCAGCGAGAACTCGGAAGTACTTTAAGGGTCGCTTTCAGCTTAGAGTTATCCCAAATCCACTGTACATCATCCAATTATAATGCACATGTGAGAAATTATTCAGAAGAAAATGTAACTAAACTGAAAAAAAAATCCATATACCAAATACAAATGAAACCGAAACGTGAGAAATTATTAATAAAAAAAGGCAAGCAAGTTGTTTTAACTAAACTAAATACAATCCATAATCAAAATATAATGCACACGTGAGAAATAATTTTAAAAAATATCAAGGAAAAATCCATATACCAAATCCAAATGAAACCGAAACGTGAGAAATGATTAAAAAACAAGAGGGCCATGACGGCCCTGGATCGCTCACCTGATTTAGTTCCCCACTTTAGCCATATAAGCCCCGCCCCCATGGTGGCCATAGTTTTCGACCAATCAACATGGCTTAAAGGAATCTAATAGAGGGTCACCCTAGGAACATTTCTAAACAAATATTTGAAAATCGACCTGACACTTTCCGAGGAGATTTTTTCACTATAGCCATATAACGCAAAATAGCACCGCCCCCTGGCGGCCATGCTTTTCTACCAATTAACATGGCTTGAATGAATCTGATAGAGGGTCATCCAAGGAACATTTCTACAACATTATTTAAAAATCTGCCAACCAGTTTGAGAGAAGAAGAATGTTAAAAGTGTTTTCGTTTTGTTGCCATGGAGACCGGGATTATGCATGGATCCCAAAAAGTTGAAGTAATTCTTGTGAGATCATTAAGAGGATGCTTTCTGTGAAGTTTCATCTAAATTGATCCACTTGTTACTGAGGAGAAGATGTTGAAGGACGCACGACGGACGCCGGACAAAAGGCGATCACAATAACTCACATTGAGCGCTTCGTGCTCAGGTGAGCTGAAATGGCCAAGAAAATTGTTTTAACTATACTAAATACATATCAATAATCCAAATATAATGCACACGTGAGAATCTTTTAAAACAAGAAAAATCTTTAAAAAAGATAAACGGCGATCAATATGAGAAAACACTAAGAAATGGAACATGCGCATATTATTTGACTTGAATATCAGAAAGGTTTTGTTAATAATAAAAACAATCAGTAATTTTCCACGAATTATACAATTTGCGCAATAATGTTGTATATCTAAGAATTTCTCCTTGAATTGGTTATGCATTATAATCGTGAACCAGTTTGAACATTGTTCGATTAGAACATTGTGCTTTAAAAGATATAGAATCGGTAATCGAGTGTAGCTTGCCGAGAATACGTCACATGACTGGAGATTACGCGAGGCTCCCAAGAGGTGTATATGAGTTTCAATTGACGATGAATAACTGAAAACTTGTCATGTTTAAAAAATAATTAATATTTTGCTCTTACATATTATATTTCATACGTTTTCATGGATTTTTTTCACTGAAATTTATTTCTTAAGGAAAACAGAACATTTCATTTTAAAACTTATCAGAGCCTCTCGTAGGATCGCCAATTTAACTATAAACCAATCAAAACGTTTCATTTCCTTTATTTCTTCGACATTATTCATTAAATACAACATTTGATTGGTCTACAATCTAGATCATTTGTTTAACATCTAGGTCAAAACTGAGGTTAAGACAGCTATCGCCGAAAAATATCCAAAAATATATCTTAAATGTTTGAAATATACTGAATACATGATCCTATAATATAATTGTGCCAGTCAGTGATTTCATCTGGTTCTCTGTACTAATCATCACTGCTGGTTCCTGAAAAAGATGTGTGTCTAAGAATGAATTTGCACAACTCGGGTATTTTTTTTTTAAAAAATCTCTCTAATATGCAAACACATCTGAAGAAGACTTTTTAAAACATTTTGACAACAGGAGAAGCGATTGATTCTTTTGTCAAAATTGTTTCAATTATTAATATACATTGTAATGATGTTTTAATGTAATGTACTTATTGAATATGATTGAACACATTGTGTCGGTTGCTAATGTGTTTTATGTGTGAAATATTAAGCAAGGAAGAAAGTCTGTCAATGGATGTTGGATCACCTTAAAAAACCCACATCGGATACAACTTTGAAAACATCTAGGTATTGATATTGAATATCTCTAATAGTTAAATTATTGAATAGTATTGAAAACATTATGACATGAGGAGAGATTGCTTGTTTCAAGGATTTTTTGTGTGTTTAATACTAGAACAAAACCCCATTTCTGACATATAAGTACCATCTCTCAGTTCAAATGAGCCCTGGTAGCTCAGTAAGTAGTGACGCGGGCTGTCAATCTAGGGGTTGTGAGTTCGAATCCCGGATCGGCCAACTTTCTTTCCGACGTTTGACAAAAGTCAATGCGACATGCGTCATTCGTCTTCCACCAATGGGCTAAGTCTATGTGAAAAAGCAGCCAGTTGCTTGAGAAGATTGTTGTGTGGAGTACTGGTTTGAGAAAACCAGGAAATACATGAGTAGATGAACGGGCCGCCGTGATATGACTTAGAAATTGTTCAAAACGGCGTTAAAACCCAATCAATGAAAGACGACTTTTTTATTTGACGAAAAAACATTGGTGTTCTTACGCTTTAGCATATATATACACTTCATGTAAACAGAAATTCGCATAGGTTAGCACAAGAGATTAAGATAATGTCTCATGGGTTCGATCCTTGTTCGCAGAAATCATGATAGACCAACCTTTTTTCAAGGCACATTGTGTAGCCTTTAATTTAGTGTAGCAGTTTGGTAGCTTCCGGTTTGTAACGGATAGTTCTAAAAGTGAAAAAACTACTTTTTATGGTTGCCATTTTCTACAACCAAATTCCATTGAACGCATTTGCTTTTGGGTGATGCGTAAGTGTACTAGTATACATGATCTAGTAAATTGTAAGTTCTCATACTAATGCAAACAGCGAACATCCAATTAAATAGGTAAAAAACCTTAGCTTGAATACGGTCAATGTCTTTTTTTATTATAAAACTTACTATGTTACTTTATCTTTCGTCCAGTTTTTATTCGACGCCGTCAATATCAGGAGATTTAGAACCTTCAATGCATAGAACAAAGTCAAAGTTACAATTTAAACAAAATACAGCACTTCAGGGTCTTATTGACTCTCCATAACGGGCTCATATAAAGTTACATTTTAACACAGATGGGCCCGCACTTCTAGTTTTGTTATCAACATATACATAAGTATGAGTTTAAATAACGAATAGGCGGACACTGAAGAATCCAGTGTGACTTTGTGCATGCAGACTCACATGTGTCTTCCCTTTAAGGAAATGTAACACGTAAATTCATTGAATTGAGATCCCGGCCAAAACAAGATGACTGTAAAATAATGCTTAGACCACTGTTGTATACCAATTAATAAAACAAATATGTGTGCCATTTGAGCGACCGACCGAGTTTCTGACACAACGTGACCCAACTTCAAACATAAATTTGATGTTCTAAAGAACTTTCATGAATACATGATGTTAAAATGATGCCTCTGAAATATTCACAAGATTTATTAAAACTTGACCAGATAAACTCGACCAGGTAAACTTTATTACCACACATGCCAAGTTTAGAGCTTGATATAGATTTGATAGAGATTTATATTCTTGTGAACTTTCATGAAGATTGAGTACAAAACGTGGCCTCTAGAGTGTTCTCGAGATAAAACACAGATGTAAGGGAGATAACTTGTTTAAACAAGAGGACCATGATAATTCTGGATCGCTCATCTGATTTTATAGAACTTTGGACAAGAATATTTTCAAAGTTGTTTTCTCTAAACATATAAGCAATTCAGAAGAATTTGAACACTCTTGGTAGCGGGAAACCCAAGGAACCTTTGTGCCAAATAACTTTCAAAACCAGGCCTAAACTTTTAGTAAAGAAGATTAAGGCATTAATATTAATAACACTCTTTCCTATGTCAAACATGTAGACAGTGTATGTCACTCAATTACATCAATAATCGCTCTTCGTAGACGGATTAAACCTTACCTTTCAATGCAATATCGGAACATGTATTATAATGCATACATTCTGCCTGTCATTTATTATTGTTTAACTATTTTGGGTAATGCATCAAAAGTACAACTTAATAGAATCCTCAAACTTCAAAAGTCTCCTGCACGAATAGTTATAGATAAACATTGTGACTCACCATCCAAAGCGCATATATGAAATGCCATACCTTAAAACATTAGGTTCCTTTCAAATCCTATACAATTTAAATGTGCAATTGTGCAGCACATAGTTTCAAAATGTCATCTTCTGTGAATCACGAGACTTTCTTTCTTTATTATATTACTCACAATTAAAAATAAAAGGCAATTCATCATCATTCTGTTGTATGGATACATTAAGATAGATCCTTTGGAATATGCATTACTTTTAAAAAGTCAGTCACAGTACATGTGGGTAACTGGTTTTTCAACAAACACTTTAATTTGATGTTTTACATACAAGGTTGATAAAGTATGGGTAGGGGGTAGGGGTGGGGGTGGGGGGGGGGGGGGGCTCGGGTGGGGGGTAAGCGGGTGGTTTAGGAAGAGAGCGGGTTTGTTGGCCTTTATAATGATAGGGGAATTAATTGTTTCATCATTGCATGTTTCTTTATGATTGCTAGTAAGATGGCCTCAACGTAAAAGAGTCAAAGACTAAATGAGTCACCATTTATAAATAAAGTATTATTATTATTATTATTATTATTATTATTATTATTATTTAAACTTTCGTTATACGTACATATAAGGGAACCAAGCCAAACCCCTTGGCGGCCATGCATTTCAACGGATCGGAATAATTTAGACATACTAAGAAGAAGATCACCAAGGAATATTTGTACTTAATTATTTTCAAATCCGTACATTTTTCCCCACTATGTATACATATATGGATAATAAGCCCCGGTCCCCGACTGCCATGATTTTCAATAGATTTGAATAATTTAAACAATATCAGTATAGTATCACCAAACGAACATGTGTGGCAAATTATTTTCAACTCAGGTTGGGGCTTTTGTACAAGAAGATTTTTAAATGTTTCACGAAATATACATACAAATAATGAAAATAGGCTCCGCCCCCGGCATCCTTGTTTATCAACGGATTGGAATCATATCATCATTCGTTGTAGAGGGTCACCCAATGAACATTTGTGCTTATTTTCCAATCTGGCAAGCTCTTTTGCACAAGAAGATTGTTAACGTTTTAAGTCTATATACATATAAGGAAAATACACTACGCACCCTGGCAGCCATGTTTTTTATCCCAAGGAAAAATTTGTGCCAAATTATTTTTATATCAGGCAAGACTTTTGCACAGGAAGATTTTTTAATGTGTACTATACACATATAAGGGATACAGGCCCCGCCCCGGCGTCATTGCTTTGCAACAGATCGGAATAATTAGAACACTCTTGGTAGATGGTCACCCAAGGTACATGTGTGCCAGATGTTTTTCAAATTGGGCCAGTATTTTTGGGTAAGAAGATTTTCGCCTCTTTCTGATGGCGCAGCAACCAAAGTTCGCCATATAATTTAATTATTTGAACACAATTGATAGAGGACCACAAAAGGAACATTCCAGTAAACTAATGTTGAAATCGGTCTATTGGTTAAGGAGAAGTTGTTTGTAGGAAAATATGAACGGACAGACGACGACTGCAGATGCCGGATGGTGAGTTATCAATAAAAGTTCTTCCCGCACTTCGTGCTCCGGTGAGCTAAAAACAAGATTTTAAAGAGGGTTATCTCCCTTTTCACGTAATTTAAAACTAGACTGTGTAGAATTGATACATTCAAGGGGGCATAACTTTGGTGTTTCCAGAGCAATCTTAGTGAAATTTGCCGTCTGAAAGTTCCCTATTGTAATTTACATGTTAACAGTTTTAATGAAATATACCCAACCTTGCATTGTATGAGAACAGACAGACAGACATGGGCGGAAGGACGCCGCCAAACAAATATCCAATCCGCATTTGGCGGATGGTAAAAATCGCAAGACGTGGCTCATACAGGGTTTGTTTCTGTTGGTAATCCTTCACATTGTCGAGGCGACATCAGAAAATAAAGTGTAAAGAACATTTTATGAATTTTAAATTATATTCCTGCTCCTTGTGTTTTTATTGTTATCTTTTCCAAAGACATTTGTCATAGAAAGATGTTAATTTTGTAAATTCGTAATATTAGTTAAATTTCTCTGATCATTTGACTCGTCAACGTTCGCTTGTCACACAGACTTTGGTCAAATCCACTTTTGTCCTTCCGATGATTGGAAATAATGAATGACCGAGCCTGTTTTCAAACCCACGACCCCTGGACTGATGGTCCTCGTCGTAACCGACTTAGCCTTTGTTGATCAAAGTGCATGGAAAATCAAAAAATTGTCATTGATTCATACGAGACGCGGAAGCAGGAAAGGAGTTCACCGTTGTCTGGTCTCAAACGTTGCCCAGAAGTTACCGGGGTGCTTGTGTACTATAAGGGCGAATACAGAAGATCCCGATCAGGAATTCATGGTCTCTCCTGATCAAAGTCCCGATGATCCTGATTTCCTGCGGAAACTGTCTAAAGGTCAGTGATTCACGCGAGACGCGCAAGCAGAAAACGAGTCTTCAATTTTCTGTTCTCAAACGTTGCCCAGAGGTTTCCAGGATGATGCTATGATATTAGGGTGAACAAAGAAGATCCCGATCAGGTGTTGAGGATCTCTCCTGGTAAAAGTCCCGATGATCGGGTTTCGTGGCTAGTAATGCCAACCATAATACTCACCAGGTTGCTGTTCTAGAGTCTTTCGAACAAACCCACCAAGGAAATGGACCACTTGCATTGTTTGTGTAGAAGATGGTAAGTCAAAGTCTATTTTTTCGATTTTCTTCTTTGTTTCTGGACTGGGTTTCATTTTTTTAACATCTAAGAAAGAAAAAACGCATCTTTCAATTTTACAAGGCCTTTAAAGAACTCGCTCTCCATTATGCAATCAACCTTTGAAGTTTCTGTAACAGAAAACATTTAAAAGCAATGCGAAAGAAAACAAGTTGTTCAAAATATCTCACGTTCCCACTTATAGTACAACAAATGTTGTCGAAAGATTGGTCGGTCATATGAGCCTAGTTAAAAACAACCCAAACATTTCTATGAAACTTTGCTCACATGACGAAATATGATAAAAAAGAAATAGGAAAATAATAATGTTGTTTAAAGCAGAAAATTTTTCAGAATACGATTTTTATTTCACAATAACCCATCCAAAAGCTTAATGTAACAATACTGATACACCACCGTGAGACGTAGTTCAAAGGCTATTTGTTATGTTTTTGCCCAATAAAATGTTTGAATCCAGTCAATGTGATTGACTGGATTCATTTCACTTTTCATGACATTTGAAAATACCATGTGATCATTTAGGTAGGGAAGGCAACAATTTGAGAAGAAAATGATTTGAACCGATTTACAATGTCCTAGTCCGCGTAATAACTCATCCAAGAAAGTGTTTAATAGGAATTTAAATGATTTCTTTAATATAAACGATGTTGTATTCCCTTTTTTTCTCTCTAATGCCCATTTTGACGTAGTGTTTTCTTTATGAACAATGGTATTTGGTAAATGAAGTGCAATGGTAAAATGTATTCAGTGGAAATATGAAATGAAATAAACAAAGTTTTAATTGTTGAGCTTTGTTTTTTGGATCTCAACAATGTAGTCGTTAAAACAGTGAAACGAATCACCCTTTGAGCTATTATTTCCATTGTTCTGCAATGCATGTAGTGCATATATAGGCCTTAAGCGAGGTAATACTTACTTGATCAGAGCTCTAGATAAAAAGCGTTATGCTTGTTCTAAAATCCTGATTTTATCCACTAACCCTATGGTGATGGTACTCAAAAGAATCGTCTCAATGGCGTTGTAAAACATATCTTTTGTTGAAAAGTCTCTCTTTAACTGACACAGCTGACCATTAAACATGAGCTTGTTCTTTTTTATCTCGGCTTCAATGTGAAGACCCCAATTAGACCAAGAACGATGACTGTTCTTGATATAATATGTAGTCCTTGAAATTGTCAAGGTCTGACGATACCGGTTCAAAAGATCCTGTAACAGCGCACAACCAACGGGGCCCTTGGGGAAAACTACAGTGTTATATATTTAAAGACTAGTTAGAGGATTTAACCCATTCCCATGTTATCCCCCTTTAATCAAACCGAAAAAGGTTCCTCTTATGTTTAGAAAAACATATTTAATTATCGAGTTTAATCTGCTGTTTTTGTTACAAATAATGTCGAAGTGGACGAACACGCGTTCTCTTGAGTTTATTCGTTACTAACAAACCAGGACCATGACCTGTGTGTAAATGCTCGCTTATATTCATTAAAAGAAATTTCCATAAACAAGAATACTGATCATGTTGATCATATCCTGTAAAGATTTGCTAGACAACGATAGCAGTGACATATCGTCTGCAAATGACGGGGCACACAAAAGAAAACCTTCTATCTGAAGACCTAGCTTGCTTTTAACTAATTGATCAATGAGAGAATTAATGTAAATAAGGTATACAAATGGTGACCACATCCCCTTGCCTGGTTTCCTGAAAAACTGGAAACCAGTCCGAAAAGAAGCGATTGTACATAACACATATGTACATTTCAGAATGCATAGACACAGCGGATTTTCAAAGTTACGGATTCGTCTCGGGTAACAGTATTTCCTCATGTTGACAATATGCACTGTCACACTGGAAGCCATGCAATATTTATATACTGTCATATTATTGGCAACCAAAATATGAGTAGAAGGATGCAAAAGGATTTCCCAATTCATGGCAAATTTTTGCAGAGTCACGAAAACAGCATTCTTACACATCACTTCATTAGAAGCATGTTTCAGCGATGTTCTCTTGTTTGAATTAAAAACTTTCCAAAATAGAGGACTGTTTATACCAGACGCATTTTAAATAACTGTTCTTTTGTTGAATGTAATTGAGACAGAAGGTTTTATGTAGTTTGCGAAAGTTGCATTTAGCCGACTTGTATTTGCGATATACCGCTATAATTAAAATGTGGATTAGTGTTCTAAGGAATGTTTATTATTCTTTTAACATATAGAACAATCCGTTTATAAAGGACGTTATGTTTATAAAAAAGATATGTTTTGTCTCAAAATTAGACACATGGATTGTTTTGACAAAATTTCCAATACTTTAACTCGTATATATTTAAAGCAGGAGACCCTCAGAACATATCATCAAGAGCAAATAGTCCCAGTTACCTTTCGAAAGAACATCAATGGCTGTACTATTGTCACCTATACTAGCAAATGATGCAGCTAATAGCTTCTTGGGGTTTTCGTTCTCACACCGAGCAACGACGTCGTGCCATTTTTGTAATATGGTCCGCAGCATCGTTTGTATCTGGTCACAACATTATAACATTGTTAAAACTGTTTTAGATTATACAGTGTTTTGTAATAAATTAGAGGTCAATGCTATTGATGGGGATTGGGATTGCTTTAATCCCCTAACTCAAAACTTACAGACAATTTATCAAGGTTAATGCTACTGACAAGGATATGGATTATGCATTTGGAACTCTTGGACATTTACATGAGTGTTTCTCCAGGTAAACCCAACCGTTGCATTTCAAGACTAATTAATGAAGATTGCTGATTTACACTGGGCGAAAAAGCCTTAAGCATAGCACCGCTCAAATAAACATTGTCTGAACACCTACACGAACTAAACATTTAATCCATGCCAACAAAGAAAAAGAACATTATAACAACAAAATGATTCATACTTAGTTTACATCTTTGAGCTATTTCATAAAAATATGCTTTATCATTGAGTGTTCCGATTGTAAAGAAGCGAACATTGGTTGTATATTACTATTTTATTGAACAAGAAGACGAGCACGTGCTCATGAGTATTTCAGTGTATATGGACACTTCGAGACAACCTTAGCAACGTTTCATAGTATTATGCTGTACCTGAGCTTTACCAAGGTCAAACTGTGTTGCATTTATAAACAGGCCACACATATGATAAGCATGCTTGTACATTATTATAAAACTGTCAAACCAGTGCTTAAGGCTACCTTTGAAAAGCATTTCCCTGTCTATAGCAACCACACTTTTAGTTTCCTAATTGCTAACTTTCTGCATAAATTACCCGTCACTTAATGACAACCTGTCTTATTACACAGGTTCCACTGTATATAGTCCGGGCCCCGGTAGCTCAGTCGGTAGCGACGCGGGCCGTCAATCCACTCGGCCAACATTCTATCCGACGTTTGATTAAAGTCAATGCGACACGCACCATTCGCTTTCCACCAGTGAGCTAACGGTCTAGGTCTAAAAGCAGCCAGTTGCTTAGAAAGGTTGTTGTATTGAGTTCTGGTGTGGGAAAACCGGGAAACGCTTGGGTAGGTGAACTGGCCGCTTGACTGAAAACGGTTTTTAACCCCAATCAATCAATCCACAAATATATGTTTTTGGACAAAGGCTATGGTCACGTTTATATTGCAAATCAATATGCCTACCTGTTTAGGATAGGTTTCACATAGTTGATCGATTTGATCCTGTTTATATCCGAGATTAATAGCAAATATCTCCCAATCTCTACCTAAACATTGGTGTTAAATAAAAGATGTGAGATTTAGTTCAAGTTTTCGACGAGTTATCGAGTGTTAAAAATAAATAGCAATTTCTTATTTCACGAACGTAACTTGAAAGAATTTAGATTGTAAACTGTGATGGTGTTCCTTCCAATATCCATATGAAACAAATATGTATTATCTATATGCGTTGATATTGAATGCATTGCTATACATGTAATTTTCTGAATGTATTCAACCGTTAAACATTCGTTACACGTTAAACAATATAGTATTTTTTGCCATTTGAAGATTTTTTTTTCAAGTCGAACCAAAATGTTTACGCCGAAACCTAAACATTGGTGTTAAATAAAAGATGTGAGATTTAGTTCAAGTTTTCGACGAGTTATCGAGTGTTAAAAATAAATAGCAATTTCTTATTTCACGAACGTAACTTGAAAGAATTTAGATTGTATAAACTGTGATGGTGTTCCTTCCAATATCCATACGAAACAAATATGTATTATCTATATGCGTTGATATTGAATGCATTGCTATATATGTAATTTTCTGAATGTATTCAACCGTTAAACATTCGTTACACGTTAAACAATATAGTATTTTTTGCCATTTGAAGATTTCGAACCAAAATGTTTACGCCGTAACAACAAAACTATTCATACTAAGTTTACATCTTTGAGCTATTTCATAAAAATATGCTTTATCATTGAGTGTTCCGATTGTAAAGAAGCGAACATTGGTTGTATACGCAACATTTTTATTTTCCACGATCTTAGCATCTATCGAAAAGAACAATAATTGTCGTAAATGTGAATTAAAAAAACAATTCAAACAATTGTTCTCTACCCAAGGGACTTACCCAACACAATAACTTGCCCTAGATTAGCAATAACATCAATGCCATTAAAACCAGACCTAAACTTCGCTCTCCCGTATATAGATCTGATGACTGCCATACAGGTCGGTAAATATTTACCTTTGCATCAGCCAATCAAATTATCGCTTACAAATCGTTCAATATCAAAAGGTAAGATACAACATATCAATACACGAGATAGAGAAGCGGTGATTGTCGAGTGGTTCCGATTGTAAAGAAGCGAATGTTGGTTGTATATTGCGATTTCATAGGACAAAAAATAGAACGAGCACGTGCTAATGCGTATTCCAGTGTATAGGGACAATTCGAAACGACCTTAAATGAAATGCCGTCAGATCCAATATAAACGTACAGCGAAGTTTCTTGGTCTGATTTTTTATCAGATTGAAATAATCTATATAATATCCACTTTAGCTCTATGTAATATGTGACATGTAGATGAATGACATCGCTATTTGTAAATTTGATCAACGCTATATACATGAGTGGCTTGTGATTGGCGTTGTATGATTTTGATACATTACCAACAACACCAAGATATATTTAAAAACTTGCTAGTATGATAAGTTCATTTTACGGAATAAACAGCCGGACAAAACCGTTATATACATCGTAATATAGGACTAAAGTAGCATAACCATGCACAACTAAGATAATAAATAAAAACACAATTTCCTGAAGACAGTCCACATTTACAAATTTCGTTACACGTTTAATGATATTATCTTATTTCTAGTCAAAACAAAACTGAGCTAACAGTGAATGTGGATATGCAGCCAGTTGCTTGGAACGACCGCTGTGTGGTATACTGGTGTGGGAAAACCAGGAAGCATATGAGTAGGTGAACTGGCCGCCGTGATGTGACTGAATGATTGCTGAAAAACGGCGTTAAACCAACAATAGATCAAATCAAAGTGACGTCGCCGTATTTTTACAGAGATGTCAGTAAATGTGCTGGGTTGTTGTGTATCAATGTTGTCTTTGTTAAATTTTTATACTTTTTATCAATTGTTACTGAAATAGTTACAGAATATATTGATTAAACTTCAACGTTATGTAATGGGGAAATGAATACATATATAAATATATATTTGCAGTTTTGTTCGGTATAATAACATAAATATCGCATGGGTTCCATTCGGGTAAATACTGTTAACCCTGGCTTCATCTCCGGTAACAGTATTTCCCTCATGGTGACACTATGTACTGTCACATTGGAAGCCATGCGATATTTATATAATGTTACACTTGATACATTCCTTTAACATTTGAATGATATTTCAGTAGTGTCATATAATATAGTGACGTCATCCAACCGTTATAACAATGACATAAGGAATAAACATTGACGTGTTACCGTAGATTACCGTAGATCCTTTTCTGGTAGAAGGCTATGCCCAGCCTCTTTCACCAGCTCTCTCACTTCTTTGGTCATGTCTGGTTGCAATAATTGTACATTCAAAATCATACACTATGTCCTAGGATGTTCAGATGTATCAAGTCTTGTTTCAAAGGTAATTGACTTATTTGTGTTTATGTTTGAATATGGTAATGAGTTCCAAATGTCCACCACTCTCTTACGAAATGCATATTTGCTGATGTCTAATCTATGTCTTGTTTAAATAAGCTTTTGTTGATTTCCTGAAGTACTGGGGTCACCATGTTACTTCAAAAGTTTTGATTGATACAAAAAAAAAAGTACATGTAATTGTTAAGCAGTTTAAACACTTCAGTTATGTCTCTTCTAACCCTTAAGCTTAGTACATGTAGTTTCAATTATTTATTCTGTCATCATATGTCAGGTGTGGTAGACCAGAAATCATTCTAGTCTAGTAGCAAATGGACAATTGCATTAATTGACCGTTACATTCTAACGGTTTCATTGCATGTTTACATGTCTTGACAAAATGTTGTAAGTGTTGTATTACATGCTAGCTTTAATGACCAGTATATTTTAATTGTTTTGCTAAATGTTGGCTTGTAGGCATATGCCAAGTGAGTTTTAAGATTTTCAGTTTTTTTACTGCCTGTTGGCTTACATGGCCGAATTACATATACTATACATTACGTTTTACCATTTGAAGAGTTATTCACCACATGGACTCTTAAATAAACCATTTTGTTTTTTCAAATCAATTCCCGTTACATGATTGATTGGGGTTTAACGCCGTTTTTACTTTTTCAAAGCAACTGGCTGCTTTTTCACATATACTTTACGCCCATTGGTGGAAGACGAAAGACGCTTGTCACAATGACTTTTGTCAAAGGACGGAAAGAATGTTGGCCGAGCTGGGGTTCGAACTCTCAACCCATGTAACCGACTGAGCTACTGGGGCTCGGTTTTTGATAAACAATATTTATATCTGCGGTTTATAATGACAACGTAATTAGAGGACTGTCACAGATAAATAGTTGAAAACGGTAAAAATACAAAGATCAACAGGCAACATTCTGTTGTCATATAAATTGTGCCTATCGTGATTCTTGGAGGGTTTTGTAATTGCGTGAAAAGCTTCAGCTATTTATTAATCATGTATTCCAAATAAATTATAAGAACTTTTGTCGAATGTAGTGTAACAATTTCCTTGTGTGGTTTCGTGTATGCCAAGTATAATATTTGAACAGTTTTACTACTTATTACCATGTTTATACAATATGTTGTAACGGCTAAAGTGGACATTAACACCTCTTGTTTCAACGAACATGCATGGAATTTGGAATAAATATGTACATGTAAGCCTATGATAAGTGAAGCCAGTGTTTCTATACGATCAACGCTTTCCTTGTGAACTTTTCTTCTATTATTTAACAGTTGGAATACTTAGAAAAAACTACACCGTGATACTATTTAAATAGTGTGCGAGGTTGCATCGTCTAAATCTATCGAAAATATCATATAATGCCAGATATCAGTGGAAAGAAATTGACAAACCTAGTTGCTTGGAATACTTGACTATTTCTTCTTCCGTTAGAGCGTTTGGGTTAACGATCGGTGGTAGAGCTTCTGTTTGCTGTTGTTGCGGGGCATTCATTCCCAATAATTTGCAAAAACTATCATATTTAATTTCTGTAAGAAATAATGTGAACGGTTCAAACCAACATTTACGTAAATATGACACGTATTAAAAAAAACCATGCCTGTACTTCCATGCTAAGGCATAAGATATATACGGTTTCAATGAATTTCCTTTCAACTTTCTATGACTTTTTTGCGATTGGTGCATAGCCAGATGAAAATGCGTAGACGTAACTGGTACCCTATATATCTACATATTTACTTGTGCCATGATCCCCATTATGAACTTACGAGTCTACTGTCAATACGTTTTCATAATAATTATGTAAGAAAAACATAACCATGACACTTAGCAAAAGTTGTCCATAACCCTCTTTTTGAAACAATACACAACTTTGAACATAAATAGAACATTTTGCAAAAATGTATTATATAGAAAAACGTCTTTATCCTAGACTTTCCAAGCAATTAATATTTATCAAAATATAGTTCATGTGAAAACATTAACATCTCCCTTCAAATACCAGCTACATGGGTGTAAATTGAACTATGGCATTATATAAAAAAAAAAAGGTCAGTTTAATATATATTTCTTTGTAAACTGACCTGGCTATGTAGGCATTACGCAACGGCCAACGCTTTATCTAAACAAGAAAGCTGTTAACCCTTACCATGCTGAATTGTTTTGAAGGCTATGTCAGCTCACTGCTGAATTGTTTTCAATTTTTCTCATTTTTTTCAATCCTATGTTTAAAATAGCTGTAACTTTGTTGAAAAATGTCAGAACTCAAAATAATTTGGTATGTGATGCAGAAATAGAATATTGTATCTTATCCATTTAGGTTGGCATTTATAAAATCCTAGCCATTACCATGACAACCTAGACACATGCTTAATAGAAGGTTCTGCCTCACAAAAGTGGCTGCAGAGCTGCTGACCAACTGATTTCTTGTTTAATCTGCTATGTATTTTGTTTAACATGTTGCCAAGGTATCTGCGTTGAATTCTCATCGAAAGAAAATAGGATCAATTTGCACCTGCTAACATTCTAAATATGTTCTAATGAGGCTTCAAAGATCAGTAATTTTGATTCTATCCTAATTAATGGGCTAATCTTTTGATAGAAATTATTAAAATGAAAATTATTTGGCTAGTGATGCCATAATTGAATTTTGGAACTCTTGTTGCAATGAAGACTTTATGGTGTCAGATACAGTTACCATGGCAACCCAAATAAGAGTAAAAAAGAAGATTTCTATTTCATCCATATATAGGTATGGAGCTGTTGAGTTATTGACACGGTTTTTTATCAGTGATGTATGAAGTGTATATGTTTTCAAGATATTGGCATGGAAACCTGGCCAGAAGAGTTGAAATTAATTGCTCATGAAAAGGTTCTAAATTTGTTTCCTGCAGATTTAAAAAAACGATGTTTTGAATGACTTTGAAAAAATTATATATAAAACAATTATCTCTTTAACTTCTTAACACATTTATGTATTTTCAAATCACTTGGTACAATTGTTTATCTTAATGGGGCAGTTTATTATTTGCAACACTTAGGCTGACAGCTGAAGGTCAAGGTCACACTTTAAGGTCAAAGTTCAAAAACAAGCGAAAATATAACTATTCATAATTTTTTCAACTTCAACTTACATATTTTCAGATAATTATGCACTAATGTTAATGTTTATGAGACAGTGTTTCACATACAAGACTTAGAGTTGTAACTCACAGGTCAAGGTCATGCATCAAGGTCAAATGTCAAATCAGGTTAAAACAAGCTTGTCAGGGCAATAACTTGTACCAATATAAGCATTTTTTCCCTCCAA
Source organism: Serripes groenlandicus (assembly GCA_031761405.1). Classification (NCBI taxonomy): domain Eukaryota; kingdom Metazoa; phylum Mollusca; class Bivalvia; order Cardiida; family Cardiidae; genus Serripes; species Serripes groenlandicus. The sequence continues at coordinate 33,475 of JASEVX010000195.1, forward strand.
ATAATTTTGTATAAATGTTCATTTTAATGCAAATAAGGGTTGCAACTCACAGGTTAATGCCACATTTCAATGTCAAATGCTACAGACATTTTAAAGTTCTTGGCATAGTTGCTAACTTTAACAATATGAGTACTTTGTTGCATACAAAACCAATGCTGTAGCTCTATGGTCAAGGTCACACTTCAAGATCATAATCAGAAGAAATAGACTGTGTCCTGTTGTCAACAGACATTAATACATTTTGAAATCACTTGACATATGCAATTATAAACTTTGATTAAAGGAACATATGCCAAAATTTTAACCCATTTTTTTTTAAACCAAGTTCTTATACTTTGAATTATCAAAAACTCCATTTCATTAATCCCTTTCAAACATTCAGAGCATGTTTGAAAACATCTCTTTTTGTCACGATGAGTTGTACTCTATTTTCTGCCTCTGTCAATGATAGAAATATAACATATTTTTTTGATTTAAATTCCTCAAAAATTATAATTGCATTCACAGAGATTTTCCACTTTTTTTGTCTAGATATGTATAAAGTTGTCTGCTGCAGATTTGTTGCAGGGTTAAGTGGTGGGCACAAACTTGCTATGTCATATTATTGTAGTAATGTGCATGTAGGGCAATCTGAAGGTTATGCACATCACATGTTTCTGCTAGAAAGGTCTATGCATATAGAAATCTATCTACCAATTTTCTTGAATCTTATTTTTTTTAAAAAAGAGTTAAAAATCATGAATGTTTTTATTTATTTTTCCTATCTGGATGATTTGATCACTGGGATGGTCACATCAAAGACTATGAAATGGTAGTCTTCCCTCCTTTGCACATTATTGGTAATAAACCAAGGCAACGCCATATTATGTCTGTAGGAATTAATGTATGTTGTAAGTTGCATAAAACACCAAACAAGTATAAATATATCTGACAGACTGACCATAGCTCTAATCCCCTCCAATTAATATGTATGGAATCATCATGCAGGGAGGATTTGACAACTGTGAAACTCTCTCTAGATAGTCATCATCATTTTGTGTGTAAAGTTAATTCTTATTGCATAAATATGTCTATCAAACTTTGACCATAACAAGAGATGTTTGTCAAACATTATGCCCCCTTTTCCCCCCCCCCAGGAATATTTGGGACAATTTTTCACCTGATGACCTCAAAATCAATGGTCATCTACTGGTCACCTTCAGCCTCCATGTCAAGCTTTAGGGCCATGGATGCAGGCAATGTGGAGTAATCACTCTGACAAGGTTTTGTACCTTTGACCTGATGACCTCAAAATCAAAAGGGGCCATCTACTGGTCAGGCCAAACCTACAAGTCAAGTTTGAGGACTAAAGCTCCAGGCATTGTTTAGTTATCTCACAATAAGGGTCATCTACTGTTCACCCCTAGCCTCCATGTTAAGTTTTATGGTCATGGGTGCACGCAATGTTGAGTTATCACTCGGACAAAATTTTGCATTCAAGGTTGGTGACCTTTATGTTTGACCTGATGTCTTCACAATCAATAGGGGTCATCTAGTGGTCACCCCAGCCTCCATGTCAAGTTTGAGGGCCATGGGTGCAGCCAATGTCGAGTTATCACTAGGATAAGCTTTTTGCGTTCAAGGTCACTGTGACATTGACCTTTGACACAATGACGTCATCATCAATAGGGGCTTCTTTTGGTCACCTCAGCCTCCATGTCAAGTTCGAGGGCCATGGGTTGGGGCAATGTTGATTTATCACTCAGACAAGCTTGTCAGGTTCAAGGTAACTGTGACCTTGACCTTTAATCCACTGACCTCAAATTCAATAAGGGTCATTTACTGGTCAGGCCCAGCCTCCATGTCAAGTTTGAGGGCCATGGGTGCAGGCAATGTCGAGTTATCACTTGGACAAGCTTTTCGCATTCAAGGTCACTGTGACCTTGACCTGATGACCTCAAAATATGTAGAGTTCGTCTACTGGTAATCCCCAACCTCCAAATTAAATTTGAGGACCATAGGTCCAGGCATTGTTGAGATATCACTTGGACAATCTTTGGTCTACCGACGGACCGACGGACCGACATGTGTAAAGCAATATACCCCTCTTCTTTGAAGGGGGCATAATTATATAACAATGCAATTATCCATAAAGAACTGTACTCTTCTTTGTTATATCACAGTTCTTTTAAAGTTAAATAATCTCTGGTAATATCTATTTTGTATTTACCATTACTATTTAGTTGTGTAGATCAAGATCAGACAATGCACATATAATATTTGAATTGGTTTTTGCATATACATGTTAGATCATTATACCATTAAAAAAATTTGAAATACCAGATATATAAGATTAGTAATTATTTACTAAATATTTTCAATTACAAATATTGAAAACAAATCTTTCAATGCCCCTTATTTTAAAATCACTGAACAAAAATATTTAAACTCATTATAAACACTGTAAGTGTTTGTTTAGAAGTAAAATTTTACTTGGCTAACTTTAAATAGATTCTGTGTAAAATCTCACTCCACTCAATGATGATGTCATAGCTCCTACACAACATGTGACTATTTACAGGTCAAATCCCAAGGCCTTGACACTTTACACAGGCTTGAAGAATGTTTTAAAGATATATATGGATTGCTGTGAAATTTAAAAAAGTTACTTCAAACTAGATCTAGTTATATTTAAAGAATGCACCAGTTATGAGTTTGCATAATATATAAACAGAAATAAATTGGATGCACTAGTGGGATTAACCATTTAAAAAGTGACTCGGACACTTGTTTTTACTTGGATTGATTAATTAAAGGTAAGTTGATTAAAGAAAGATATTTTTTTTTATCTAGTTTCAGTTTGTTGACTTAAGCCTAATTGGCTCAGTTTATGTAAGCTAAAAATTGAACAGATAAACTAGAGATGAAAATGTAAAATTCAAAATCAAATGATGAGAAAACACACCAGTGCTGAATTCTTATATTGATAAGACTAAACATTAATTTAGTTAAGAAGAAGAAAAGACAAGTTTGAATTAAATTACAATAGCTCTCTGCATCACATTTCGGCAAGTTGAATGTTGGTTGAGAATAATATGGCGCCCTCAAACTTTTCAATCCAAAATGTTAATGTAAAATACGACCTCTTGTTGATAAAGATATATTTATTAAACTTTTAAAACTTGGAATTCCTAAAATAAGCTAGTACGATTCATCCAATGTTGTATTCTGGATGTGCAACTGTCAATTGTTTTTGTAAATATAACAAATCGGTATTATTTCAAAACATTGAACTAGGTCAATTTATTATACCGGAAGCCAGGCAAATACCTGATCTAAAAATAGACACTCATTTTTCATAACTGTTGTCATATTTTCAAAAATTTAAGAGAATAAACAATATAAATGTCAGACTGGGATGAAACATTTGTATGATATTGTTAAATAAAACAGTTTTTCAAACCACTGTGTTCAGTAAATAAGATACGTGTCCTAAAAATAGCGCACACCTTTTTTTCACTTTTTGTTTTGGTCATAAAAGCTTATTTTGTTCAAGATATCGATACAAATCACAAAATTAAAAAGTTTTAAGAAAACTCCACATGAAAAAACAGCAAAATACATATTCAGCAGCATGAATATCAATGTATTCATGTTTCAAATTTCGCTACGGGATTTTCCAGAATCTCGTATTACGATGTCCGACATTTTTTTGTTAGAGGTCACCGTTTTACCTTGTTTTTGTGATAATTTTACCATATTCACTTCTGTTAACATAATATATGAAGTCTTTTATCAAATTAGATACTTCATCTATCTTTTTTCGGTGAAATTTATGCATTAAATGCTTTAATTTCACAAATGAACTCCACTCACTGATTCTCAGTAGCCAGACCATCAAATGGTGGTTTCAGCACGGCTCGGGTTAACGTCACGTCAGACCATCAAATGGTGGTCTCAGCACGGTAAGGGTTAATACCCTATTTCGATAATCTATTTTCATGTACTTTGATATTGCGTGCATGAATGAGAACAGTTTAATTACTCTGACCTACCTAATACGTTTCTGGTTTGGTTCATTTCTTTATTCACAAGTAACATGATATTATTTACATCTGGTTCCGTCTGTAATAAAACATTTGAACCAGAGAATTAGATAACTAGGAAAAACCTGGTCTTTTCCCAACAATATCTCTCTTATGACTCAACTAAACCCTATATTGTTGGAACTCAATATAATCATCTCATTGAGACAATTCGTTTGAGTACCCGCAACATAGGGTTTGAGGGTCATACAAGGATTTGGAAATGAGAAATACTCTTCTTATCTAGAGCTCTAATTAAACAGAAATAAAACGAAACTCGTTTCAGTAAATTTGACAAAACCGTCGTTCATATTGGTAGTTCGTCGCGGTCTCGATCCCCCACCGGGTCATACCAAATACTTCAAAAATGGCAGTAATGTCTGCGAGACTGGCGAGTTAAGCAATCTGTCTGAAAGGTGTCAGGATAACTGGATCTGTAACACCGGTAACTCACCTAGGAAACGCCGTGATATAACTGAAAACATGTTGAAAGCGGCATAAAACACCTAAAAACAATCATTTATATAGCATAATTTGAATTTTATAACAAGAAGACCCACATGCGAGCAATTGTGACCATTTTAGACCCAAAACAACCTGCGCTACAATACAGTCTGACCTGGATCTACACTGTCGATGGCCTTTGAGTCAGAAAATATTCAAAGGATATTATGACAAACACTGTTCGTTTGCAATTGGTTACAAGTAAACCAAAATTGAAAATAGATCAAGATTAAACTACACAACCGCGCAGTCTGACCGGACCTTTCTAAGTCTCGTCTCCATTTGCTATTGTGAGAGTTTTCTTTGTAGAGACCACATGCTCTGATTAAGCATAAGCTTTTTACCTTCTAGATTTCCTTTTAATAGTTTACACTTTACCATGTACAAGCATCTGACAGGTTCAATTGTTTTCAAGAGACAAAACGTCCGGGTGCGATGCCATAGTTTTTCCCAAAATATCAATTGGTATTTTAACGTGCTCAGTGTATAGCATTGGTACACACACGAGAGGCCCTAGTTCCTGGAAAGGACCAGTACTTTCCCTTTAAGCGAGTAGAAGACCCTTTACAGCATGTTTTCAGAACCCGGACTTGAATTTGAGCTGCAGACCTATATATTGACAGTCAAGCGTATTAACCACTAGACCACGGGGCCACGTGTGACTACATCATTCGGTTAACTGAACTAGAGCCCATTTAGACAAAGTTCCTTTTCCTAATACAGACGTTTTCTGACACCTCTGAAGCAGACGACTTTTAAAAAACATTGTGGCATAATGAGAGATTTGTCCGTTTGTCACAATGTTTTAAAATATATTTTATAATTAAACTCTTATTTTGGGAGATTTATCACGTTTGAGTCATGAGGTTTCCTAAGTTGTCTGCTACAGATTTGTTCTAGGTAGAAAAGTGATAATCCAGTTAACGAACATTCACGAAATTATATCGTTTCTACCCATGTTACTAGCATTGGAGTGAATGATGTATTCAGAGTCCTCGGTCAATATTATTTCACAAAACATGCGATAACATATGTATAAGCATACGTTTATTGTATACACATATATTGAGGTAAATATGTGGTTTTGTCGATCTGAAAAAAAAAAAAAAACACAATAAAATACCAACTGAGAATGAAATGTGCACAAAATACCAACGACAACAAATTGATAAACAATGTTTGAAATGTTATGCCAACAAAAAGCTATAATTTGAAAAACCGTTTGTCCGTTCAAATCACTTTGTATGTATAATTCTATTTGGATGTAATGTTTCTGGAGATGTAGTGACTGAGGGAAATTGAATGGGACTCACGTGAGTCGAGCACCAGGGGGTAAAAATGGCCATTTGTCCTCGTTTAACAATTGTAAAATGGCGGCATGGCATCTGCGAGGCATGAAGCACGTTCTACTCTGAAGCAAATCGCAATAAAAGGAAATAATGAAAATGTCACATTTAACAAGAAGACAGCTCGCTCTACTATTCCACCGATTTTTAGTTGCATGCAAAACATTAACCAGAATTTCTTAAAGACTGTTTTTTGCATTATATGCAGGATAGAGCTACCTAACTTGATTATTAGTCCCGTACAGATCAAAGATCGGTTTGGGGACTATAAGTTTGGTCGATTCCGTCTGTCTGTCCGTCCGTCTGTCCGTCCGTCCGTTCGTCCGTCCGTCTCTCTGACTGTCTGTCAGTCCTCCATAACCTTGTCCAGCCCGCATCTTAACCATGCATCATAGGATTTCAAAGAAACTTGGCACAAACGTTCACCATGATGATGCAAAGAGTCGCGCATAAGAGCCAGGCATGTACCTTAAATGTCAAGGTCACACTTAGAGGCCAAAGGTCAAAATGAGTACTGTTTGATAGGATTACCTTGTCCGTCGTGCAGCTCCACCATGCATCATAGGATTTCAAAGAAACTTGGCACAAACGTTCACCAAGATGAGGCGGCGTGTCATCCTCAAGACCCAGGCCTTTACCTCAAATGTCAAGGTTACACTTAGAGGTCAAAGGTCAAAATGAGTACTATTTGATAGGACTGTACCTTATCTGGCCCACATTTAGACCATGCATCATAGGATTTCAAAGAAACTTGACACAAACGTTCACCATGATGAGGCGGCGTGTCGCGCAAAAGACCCAGTCATGGACCTCAAATGTCAAGGTCACACTTAGAAGTCAAAGGTCAAAATGAATACCGTTTGATAGGACTTTCTCAACCATGCATAATAGGATTCCAAAGTTACAGGGCACAAATGTTAACCATGATGAAGTGACTTGTGGCACACAAGACACAGGCCTGTACCTCAATGGTCAATGTCACACTTAGAGGTCAAAGGTCGAAATGTTTGATAGGACTATATACAAAATGTATGCAGTGCATTGCTTTTTTTGACAACAAATGCACATACAGTACACAATGTGTTGTCCTCGTCCGGTAGGGGACATTTGTATTGCTTGCAATACGTCATTAACTTGTTTACATAGATATAAGGTTGGAAAGGGTTGTATAAAGTTCCAATGCAATGCATCAAGTAGTTACTTAGATATGGACTCTTAATGCAGTTGCACGCAAACTTTTAACCATAATTTCTAAGTAAAGAAAGGGCCATAATTTGCATTACATGCTGAATAGAGTTGTTGTACTTGATTGTTTACATAGGCGTGATGGTTTGGAGGGGTTGTATGAAGTCAAAATAGGTACATAACTTACATTAAATGCAGGATAGAGCTATCTCACTTGGTAATCTATACATAGGTGTGATAGTTGGAAAGGGTTGTATAAAGTTTCAATACAATGCTTTAAGTAGTAACTGAGATATTGACTCTTAATGTTGTTGCATGCAAAACCTTTATCCAGAATGTATAAGTCAAAAAAGGGCTGGGAAGGGTTGTACAAAGTATCAATGCAATGCATTAAGTAGTTACTAGGATATGGACTCTTAATTTAGTTGCACTCAAAAAACTTTAACCAGAATGTCTAAGTAAAAACGTACCATTACTTACATTAAATGCAGGATAGATATCTAACTTAATAATCTACATAGGCGTGATAATTGGGGAGAGTAAAAAAAGGGCCATAATTTTCATTGTATGTTGGATAGAGTTATCACACTTAATTGTTCACATAGGTGTTACGGTTAAGAAGGGTTGAATAACGTTTCAATGCAATGAATCAAATAGTTACTAAGATATGGACTCTTAATGTAGTTGCACGCAACACTTTAACCAGAATCTTTAAGTCCAAAAAGGGGCATACTTGTGTCAAAATCTGATATAGAGTTTTTGGACTTGTCCTGCAAGGTCATTTAATGAGTCCTATAAGTGTGTGAAGTTTCAAAGCAAAAGCATCTGTGGTTTGTGAGAAAAAGTCTGACATGCAAAACTTTAACCAAAGTTGCAACGCTGACGGCTTCGAGCTATAAATGGGGCAAATCTAGTTCATTGGCATTTGGTAGTCCATACCTTTCCGCCACATAAAGTTTACCATTTGCTGTCATGTTGCTTTAGAGCTATTGCAATGATATATTGACATATACGTTTATCAAAAAGTATTGAAAACTTGAAGCTTTTCCGGTGAGTAAATCTGTAATTAAATTCAGATAAGGCAAATAACGTAGGCTATCTAGGTGAAATATTTAAAACACACAGTGCGTTGAGGAATAACCAATGTGTTCAAATGAAAAACGCGCACGCTATGATACGAACCTGCTGATTGGCTGAACCACTATGTCCAGTGTGCTGACCGCCCTCTATCTGTTTTCGTATGAATGAAACGTCGTTCATAAGTGTTTGCAAGTCGTTGGCGTGTCCATCTGCCTGTCAAAGTAAAAATAAAAGTTGTGTCAAACGCCTGTTTTTGGCATCGAATAGCACTTGTTTTCTTTAGGCGGGGGTACAATATACATTTCACGCAAACATTTGTATCTTTCCTTCTGTAACATTTAAACGCGTGAGAAACCCCCCATATGCGAAAACAAGATGCATATATGATGTGTCTGTGATAACAGAGTTCAGAAGAAGCAAAACTGTGCATACAGAACACTCCCTTGTCTTAAGAGATTAATTGTACAATACGGATTAAAAATATAACGACCATATAGAAAGTTTACAGATGGTTAATCTCATATCTTACCCAACAAAACTTTCATAATATATATCTCAACAGCTTTGTCTCAGAAGGAAATGCTTTGGTAAAATAAATGAATAATACAAATTGCAAATTGTAAATAAAATCGAAGATGAGAGTAGTTGGTCCTTTAAATGTAGATCAAACATTTCTTTCGTTTCTTGGAAATGAACAAAGGAAGTCTTACTTTTTCGTTAAGTTGAACTAGTTCAGTGTAGAGTTCCTCTACTCGCCATTTCTTCAGCGTGGCCTCAAAGTTGGTATTAGAATCTGTTGTCAGTGGTGTACCTTCAGTAGTTTTGATTTCTTCAGCAATCTCATCGAAAATATCAACGTGAGCAGCGAGTTTCTTCAGACTATTTTCAGCTTCCGCCCAGTAATACTTGAAGAGATCATTAGAAACTCTGGTATCGGATGAATGACCAACAATCTCATTTCGGACATTACGTATCCGAATAATATATCCGCCAACCGATGTATCCGAACTCTGTACCGTAACCGTTTTCCATCCATTGCCCGGTGGTGTATCAACACTAGTACAGATACTCCGTATCAGAGTGACAAGTAATGATATATCGAACTTGTCTAGATCCGGGTTATCGGCGATGACATGTTGATATTGAGGGTCTGTTAGTACCCTATTACGGTTCAATTCGCCGAATTTACTCCTGTGGGACTTTAGTACAGAAGCGATGTCACCAGTAGTGTGTTTTTTGAACACCTCTCGGAGCGTCTTCGCTCCGGTTCTGACGACCAATGTGATCAGCCTGTAATAATTGTCACACTCTTTGTCTGACATATTTATGTCTGAAATGTAAACGTCAAAACGAAAGTAATAAAGATAGAAATCAATTGAAGGTGTAGCAGTAATGTTTACATTAAATGAAGTTACATATTACTTCAAAATTTCGAGAGGGGTTCGAGAATAGGCCTAACGCATAAAGATGGTGGTATCTTTTGAAAACTTATTTTGAATTATAATGTAATAAACATTAATATAGCCTATATATACATATGGTGAATCAGTGCATGAACAAACGTTTTAAAATGTTAGTAATATTTGAATAGTGCAGATCTTGATCAGATGGTGTTTATATTCTGGCTCATATAACTTGAAAATAGTTTACACAAGTGTACACATGTAATACATACACATACACGCGCGTGCTCTTATTATTTGCACGTTTGTGTGCGATTGTGTGAATGTGTATGTGCATGACATTTATTTCCATAGTACTTATGTTGTTTTACGGATATCTATGCATAGTTTAAGTCAATAAACTATATCTATCGATCAAAACAAAACAAAATAAAGGTATTGAATGACAAGTGTATATCTATATCACTACGGTTGCTTGAATGAGATAGCGCGGATCTGTAAATAGAAATCTTAGATATTTGTTAAGATATGTCCAGTCTGGTCTGAACATATGCTGTTCACAAATGTCAACGTGTACCTTTTTCCAAGGACGGCCTCATTTAAAAACGACAATTCGTTTCTCACATACAGACGCCTCTGTTGCAGACGACTTATGAAAACATTGTGACAAAAGGAGAAATTTTTCGTAATGAACATTTTCTACTTTTGCAACAATGTATTAAATTATTCAATTATTATAAATTTCATTAACAGAGATTTTATATATTGTTGTTAAAATGATTCACAAGTCGTCTGCTGCATAATTGTTGTTTGCGGGAACGATTGCAATTTGATGTATTTTGTATTTCATTTGGAAACCTCCCGAGGTCGAATTTCGCCTCACGCGCCTATATTATCATGGGTATGGTTAGTTGTTGGATAGATATTTGAACGTCTTATTGTATACGTTTTAGTGGGTAATTAAACAAGAGGACCATGGTGACCATGAAAGCTCACCTGAGTACGATGGACCTATATGTTAAGTTGTCCAGGAATAATACTTTATGAAGTACATGTAATTGGATAAATAAGGCCAATAGGCCGTCTCTCGAGTGTCCACAAGAATTTTGTTAATTTGACCTAGTTATTGACCTGACATCATTCATATTTGAATTTAGCATCAATAAAAAGGCCAAGACCAAAAATCAAGTTAGTCTTATCATTCTTGTGTCAAAGACACGGCCTCTACTGTATTCTCAAGATTTTTTTTAAATTTAGAACTCCGACCCAGTTTTTGAGCCTACATGAACTATATTAAAACACAGCATAGATATCCTAAAGACAACCGTTCTGACAATGTTTCAACATCTTTAAGTCAAAGGAGTGCTAACAACATTTTTCCTAAAATTTCCCCAGTGACCTCGTTTTCGCACAAACATGACTCATATTCAAACTGATCCTAAATATCATTCTGACAAAGTTTCAAAGTGATTTAAGTTAAAAATCCAGCTTCTACAGTGTTACCAAGGTATTTCTTCATTTTGGCCTAGATACCTGAGCTATAATTTAGTAGCAAACGTAAAACTGCAATGCATACATGTGAACATTTTAAAAGAGGACCAGCACGGGAATATTCCTGCGAAGGTTGGATAATATCGGTAAAGTTCCACTTTATGTCCCATTGTAGCTATACTTTTCTACCAATCATTATACTTGAAAATATATGTAACTACTAAATTCACTTTGAATCAGACAGAAATTTTCATAATAATGTACATGTATATATACAAATTTGTCAGTTTAAGCCTTATCTGTTGCCGATTGGCTGTCATGATTTCCAATTACTCAATATGGCTTGAATTGTTTAGTTAGAGGGTCCCTCAGGTAACATTTCTGTTAAATAATTTTGTAATCGGAAAAGCTTACTAAGAGGTGAAGAATTTTAAACTTTGCGCAATTTTCTCATGCGGCAGGAACACATTTTTAAAGTTCTACATATAATTTTAATATTTGAACACTTTGGAAAGATGTGTACTAAAGGAACATTCCTGTGAAGTTTCGTTGAAATTGATCCAGTGGTTTAAGAGAAGATATCGTTTGATGCTAAACATTAACGACGATGATGGACAGACGGACAACGGACAAAGAGTGATCAGAATAGATCACATTGATCATTCAGCTCAGGTGATTTGAAATAGGGTCTATACAGTGGTAACAGGATTGTTCTTAATTATGGTCTAGTAACCTAGTTTTTGACCCGACAGTACCCGTCCTGAACTTGCCCCAGATAACACCAAGATACATATTCTGACAAAGTTTTAAGCTGCTCAATTATAAAATCGCGAATTTCTCAAATCTAGCATATTGAACCTTTTTCTGACAGGACATGACTCATGTTTAAAATTCACCTAGGTATCATCGATATAAACATTTGAACAAAGTGTCAACGTGATCCAGTTAAGGATCCAGCTTCTAGACTGTAAACAAGACTTTATTTCAAATTGGCCTGGATATCTATTTCTTTCCCCAAAATGACTCATACACTGAATAAATTTCGTGAATATTGGATTAAATGGTGGCCTCCAGATTGTTAACAAGCAAAGTGTTGACAACGAACGAACGAACGACGGACAAAAGGCGATCGCAATAACTAACATTTAGCAGCACTTCTCAATGGTTTATAACACGATTAACTCACTGTTTATAACTTGAATAGGCTACCCATGAATACCTTATTATTCTACAGATAACTCAGTAACGGCAACATTTCAAATGTACCTACCAGCTTTGTTCTGGGGTAAGTTATTTTTGATTATTTACTCTTTTCCACAGACAACACATATGCAGCAGGCGAGTTCGATAGCATCACGGCACACATTTGGAAAATCTCTAGAATTCATAGAATAATTATTTGAATAAAGTTGAAAACATTTTGGCAACATTTATGATCATTTTCTCCTTTTGCCAGTTTTGGCCAATGTATGTTGCAAATGCGCCAATACGCGTCTACATGTGGAAAAGGATAAACAAAGAATGCTCATGTTAAATACTCTTCAAATATTGTTTATGGACAATGTTTCCCCGCTTCCTCTCATCTGTAAGTTAGTTTACACTGATTTATTTTATATCGATTGCGAAACAAGCTTTCAGCTTACATTAATCACGCTCGATTTAAGGTGGAATCATACCTTTGAAATGACGTCGTTTTGACGTCAAAACGTACGGTTTTTTCGACAATTACAGTGTTGTTAAAGAAATCACAATGGCTTTCTCGTTTGAAGTGGTATTTGGAAAGAGTTACCACCAGACCGAAGAAAATATAATTACCTACGTAGTGATGTAATTTCCAAACAACTGCCAAGACAATTAACGTAACATAAGATGAGTAAAAATTAAACTTTCGCTGAAATATTTCAACAGTAATTCGGTTATTTCAAATTTATTAAAAATTTGCCGGATAGATTTTTTTAAAAATCTTATATGATTTAGAACAACCTTTTGTCTAGCATTTACTAAAGTTTCAAGAAAATCTATCGTGAAGATATTTAGTAAATTGCAATGACGTTAAAGCTCTGTCACGCGACAAACCGTACACTGCGGAATTTAAATTGAAACGTACCCAGGGTTATTAAAGTGAACTCCCGATTTTTCATAAAAAATAATCAATTTTATTATTTTACGAAAGTGGTAAATTGTATCTATTATACTCTTTTTAATATTAAATATGTTTTATATAAATTGACCTAAATTGACCTGTTTACTTCGCTGTTTATCTGTTAAATCATTTTTTCACATTCCATGTATTGGTATTAGTATTAGTCTCAAACCGTCATGTAATTCGTCATTTACATACATACATTTACATAAATAAATTGATACGGGAACATCAAATAGTAATTCGATATAATATGAAGTTTCATGTGTTTACATAACCCAACATTTCCGATACGAAATTCTTCAAACAAGAGAATCGTCAGAATTATCATGGAAGAAATTGTTAATATATTTTATTATTACTTTCATATTTGTCACTCTAGGTATTTTGTCTTCAGATAACAGTAAATACAGAATGCGTTTCTCTTAATCAGGCAAAAAGCAAGTTTTAGAACTTTAAAGATTATAACTGTCATGCAAAGCTTTCTATCTATTCTATCCGTGATCATGCTTTTGTTATTTAAGGAAACACTTTATATGATAAAACATCGAGAATAACTATCTGACTTTCTTCCCCTTGGAAAACCTTATGTACAAGCTTTTATGAAAGTTTTGACTTGATTGTATTCACACAGCTCCGCAGTTCAATTCAACCTAGAGCTGTTTGAAAACAGGTGTTTATTGACAATATTTTCCTGTATAGTGTGGGTAAATAACCCACTTTTATTGTCTACATACATAAATATGTTCTGTTCATATCCCATGGAGTGCTATCACATCGTTGTCTGCACTATCTTCGATGTTATTGCACAGGTGTCTAGAAATTGTAGACAGGTTATAGTCGGGTAATGATACATTTTGTTTTATTATTGGAAGTGTGTCGACAACACAAGTAATTAGGTACGAACATGTGACCAAAAGTGTGATCTTCTACGGTGTTATGGCATTGTGATTTTCTTAAAATCAATCCGATAGTTTGTCTTGAAATTTGGGTTGAGGGTAAAAAACAATTCCCAAGACGAAGTACCGGTAGTTTTAAAATAACGGGGACATATGGAGTAAAAAAAGAAAGATAGAACAGTGACATATAAACACAGAGACATATAAACACAGAGATAAGCGACACTGGATTTTCAAGCAAAATCACGATTCAGTGAACGGGTATAGCCAAAAAAGTCGATAATTTTGCGTAATATGATCCGTGTATTGCAAGCGCTTTATAGAAAATGAAAAGCGTCTGACGACCCCGATTATTCACTCGGAATACTTGTTTTACTTCGTAGGTTGTATACAATTAATACCCTGAATTCTAAGCGAAGTCTAATTTGTCCTACAAAAAATACTAGTTATATGTCTGTTGATCCGTCAATATGTATTTACTTATCTTTGGTAGTTTAATAATGGAATACGAGAACAAATACACCATTACTTGTAAACATCTACTGTTCAACGTTATGTTTAGGGACCGCAGAGACATATAAACACAGCTTCTACTGGTTTATGCCCATTTCGTCTAATCCAATTTTGTCTTCACTTTTTGCACTTTCTCCCATTTCGTCTACACTTAGATTAATGAGACAGACGTTGCTAACACGCTAATTAAAAAAATTGTAGACGAAATGGGATTAGATGAAATGGGATGTTACCCTTCTACTGTTCTTTTTTTTATTACCATCATACTCGGCATTACAACGATTTTGCAAGCATCAATGCGACTATCATACTCGGCATTACAACGATTTTGCAAGCATCAATGCGACTCATCGAGGTTTTGTTTTAATAAATGAATAACCAATATTGAATGGTGTACATGTCTATGTCGTTTATGTCAATTCAAAGGCCCTATTTATTTAATTACATTTCCGGTTTGACATAATTTCCCACTTAAATACGCCTTTCGAAATAATTGTGGCACAACGAGAAATTACTCATAATAAACAATTTCTCCTTTTGCAAGACTGATTTCAATAATCATACTATCTTTTATAGATATTTTCAAAGTCGTCTGCTGCAGATTCGTTGATTGTGGGGCAGGATAATGAGAAGTTGACAGAGAGTATGTGTTTTCACATATTTACATGATTGTGGCAACTACCCCTATACTTTGTTTAATTGTTTGAGATAAATTTGTTAATTAGAAGTTGACAGAGAGTAAATGTTTTCACACCTTTCCATTATAAAAGGACCCATTGCTTGTGAAAAATGTTTCACAGTTATTACCTAATTAGTCATCAATACATTTCTTCCATCTGTGGAATTTTAATTACCTTTCATTTGGAGTATAACTCTTCTCGGATAAACAAACAAAAAAACTCGTGTTTCACATACATATCAATTTATTTCCATAGATCACTCTGACAACATTGTAAGAAATTCTGCTTTATATAATAATATAATACAAGTTAATCCATTTAATGAATGTCCCAACAACTGGTTTATGAATAAATTCTTTAGATATATGTTAAAACAATGAATAATATCGGATACAAGACCAACTTAGAACACGTAGTTTGCAAATTGTTTGGGATAAATTCATAAAGCTTATATCAATTTGTTAATTTCTCGATGGTAATTGTTTATCAATAACGACACCTTCAGCAGCTCTGTAACGTAATTGAGTAAATTTGATTTTTTCACTGTTTCTATAGAGGTTTTTTTTTCCAAAATAGTTTTCGGGGGAGACAAATCACGATTCTTCTCTTTTTTAGGGCTCTAGTCTTAGTCTGAAAGTATAATTTACAATTAAATATTTCATATTTTAAAGTCATCTGCCAGTAATTATATGTGTTCGAATTGTGCAATACTGTCTTAACCCTTTCTTATCCCTTTCCCAGATGCAAACAAAAATTGCAGCAGACGGCTTTGAACACATTAAGAAAACCTCAATACATGAAGGATCAATTACTGAAATCATTTGAAAACTTTGTTGCAAAAAGAGATAATGCTTGTTTTCAAAAGTCGTTTGCTGCAGATTATGGGAAACGTTAAAAGAAGACATTTTGATTTATGCGCTTTACCGTTTTGGTAAGAAAAGGTTACATCAATTGTCAATTAGAGTGGTTAAGTGTAAAGGGTTTTTAAAAAACAGTTGAAAGTTAACATCAAAAGCAGTAAACTTTGACTCCTTTGAACTGAAATTTAATTGAAAGATACTGGTGTTTCTGTGTACATGTCAAATCAAACATCACATCTGGTACTATCGTCGGTATGTCACCACCTGACACCTGGTTACCATCTGGAAACAAGTTGTATCAATTAAACCGTATCATATTATAATGAACAATTTGTCCTTTAGCCACAATTCTTTTATATTTTTATTTATAGAGAATTTTTTTAGCTACTCTGGAGACAAAACATTCAACATTAAGAGAATGCATAATAAGTAAATCACTGATTTATGTAATTCACCAAACCAGGACACGTATCAATAAGTAAGATATATCTTAGAAATAATATTGTCATAGAAGAGCTGAAACTATTTCTATTCCACTAATCTATTAACATGTCTTTTCACATCAAAACAAAAATGTCGCTCACAAAATTTAAATTTAAAAAAGGAGGCGCTGTTAAAAACAGAGCATTTGATAAGGAATATCAGAGATATCTTTGTCATAAAACCTATGTTCCCCATTATAAATTTGAAAAATGTATACACCGTGTTAAAGATATAAGTCTTCCTGACAAGACGGATTAATTCAAATTAAAAAGAAACAATTGAAATTACTCATTTCGACCAATTTAAAAAAAGAGGCGCTCTCAAAAACAGTGCATTTGATAAGTAAAATCAGAGAAATCTTAGTCATAACACCTATGTTTCGCATTATCAATTTAAAAAAATTGTACACCGTTTTAAAGACATAAGTCTTCCTGACAATACGTATTAATTCAAATTGAAAATAAACAATTAAAATCACTCATTTTGACCAATTTAAAAAAGGAGACGCTCTCAAAAACAGTGCATTTAATAAGTTAAATCAGAGAAATCTTAGTAATAACACCTTTGTTTCGCATAATCATTAAAAAAAATTGTAAACCGTTTTAAAGATATAAGTCTTCCTGACAAGACGGAATAATTCAAATTGACAAAAACAATCGAAATCACTCATTTTCACCAATTTTACAAAAGGAGGGGCTCTCAAAATAAATGCAGTTGATATGTAAAATCATAGAAATCTTAGTCCTAACACCTATATTTCGCATTATCAATTTAACAAAAGTGTACACCGTTTTAAAGATATAATTCTTCCTGACAGGATGGATTAATTCAAATTGACAAAAGAAAATTGAAATCACTCAGTTTGACCAATTTAAAAAAAGGAGGCGTCCTCAAAATTAGTGCAGTTGATAAGTAAAATCAGAGAAATCTTAGTCATAACAACTTTGTTTCGATTTATCAATTTTAAAAAATGGTACACCATTACAAAGATATAAGTCTTCCTGACAAGACGGATTAATTCAAATTGACAACAAAAATTGAAATCACCCATTTTTACCAATTTTACAAAAGGAGGTGCTCTCAAAATCAGTGCAGTTAATATGTAAATTCAGAGAAATCTTAGTCCTAACACCTATGTTTCGCAATATCAATTTAAAAAAAGTGTACACCGTTTCAAAGATATAAGTCTTCCTGACAGGATGGATTAATTCAAATTGACAAAAGAAAATTGAAATCACTCATTTTGACCAATTTAAAAAAAGGAGGCGCTCTCAAAATCAGTGCAGTTTATAAGTAAAATCAGAGAAATCTTAGTCATAACACCTATGTTTTGAATTATCAATTTAAAAAGACTGTAGACCATTTAAAGATATAAGTCTTCCCGACAATACGAAATGGTTTAAATTGAAGTAGAATATTTGAAAATTGTCATTTATTAACACGTCTTTTTACTTATTCTAGTGGTAGACGGTGGCAAGACAATATTCCAAATCAGTATAATCTGTACTTTCACTTTCAACATCAATTTGATAAAGCTTTCAAATAAATGATAAACAATGTTGACAAAATGAACCATCAAAAGTTTCCTATGTAAGACCTAAAATAGGAACCGGAAAATATTATTTCTTCGCTGTGAATATAACATAAGAAAATATTATTTCTTCGCTGTGAATATAACATAAACAAATGGGTGTCAATACTGTCATAATATGGAGCTTCACAGTATTTGCAAAGAAGTTTTTTAAAACAAGTTTTCCATAAACTTCTCCTCTACATATGCATTAATAAATATAAAAAACATAAATAATTATCAAACAATTTACCTTATTTGTAAATATCCTGGATGTGTAAAAACAATTTTCCACCGCTCGCTTCCTTTCACAACAAAATAAATATGGCACATCATTTTCAGAATCCACTGTAATGATCACGTGGTTTGAACACGTGGTTTGACCATGTGGCTTGACCCGCTCGCCGTTTGAAGTATTTTGTTCTTCGTAAGGCATTGGCAATCGTGTTGCTTATCTCTGTGTTTATATGTCTCTGGATAGAAGAAGGGGTGGGTGGCTGTGTTTCATTTTCAGTTCCACAATGCGCGTACCGGCGCATGTCAACAGTATTACGGCATAGCGTTTTACTAAAAGTCCGCCCGATATATTTCCAACAAATTTGAGTAAACTGGAGAAATAATGGTTTTCTGAATTATATTGATTTCTTTTAAAAGAAATATCTAGGGTATTTTTTTGTTAATAAATTAGACGTAAGGTAATAACTGTATTATTAGTCAGCGAGTTAGTTAAATAAACCAAGTTTTGCTTTAAAATTATTTAACGAAAAATTGTGAACTATATATCATGACGGAGTTTATATCATTCGCTTCAAATCTATGTTTATATAAGATGAGATAGTAATGGTCATTCCTTTAATCACACATAACTGTGCAGCTGTGTAAACACAAATTGCAACTTAATCAAAAACTTGCCGCAAACGACAACAACATTATCACGGATAGAATACCAAGAAAGCTTTGCATGACAGGTATAGACTTCGAAATTCTCAAAATTGCATATTGAGAACAACAATTGTATACCGTTATCTCAAATACGATACAAAAAAACAAGGGTGACATATAATATTTGTGATAATTATATTTCATATATATAGAATAACAGTTGAACAGGAAAGTTAACGAGTCAATTTATACATAATGACAAATCCAAATATTATTTTGTTGTTTTTTGCTAAATTATTTACTACCATAATTACTTTAATTCTTTAAATAGAAACACATATATACATACTACCTACCGTTACTCTTTAGGGGATAGCTTGAATTTAGAATGAAATTGACAATTATAAGGAAAAAATAAGTATTCATTTTAATTACCCTGAATGCGTCTCAATGTTTAATTCCGCAGTGAACGTTACGACGCACACAATAGGTTTAACGACATTGTGATTTATTAAAAATCGATACGATAGATTTGCTTGAAAGTGGCAAATGGTAGATGAATAGGTGTTCTATGTTATATTTTATTTTAAAAGATATCTCTCGGGCGAATTTTAAATAAACTAGAAATAATCAAATTATTGTTAAAATATTCTAGCGAAAATTCTATTTTAAGTCTCCGTATGTTACGTTAATTGTCATGATAGATGTATGTAAATACCCATTATGGCTTTAAGTCATAATGGATCTTATCGGATGGAACATTTTATTGCTGGTATTTCTTACGATGACGCGTTTTACGCGCGTGTAATTCATCCGGTGTCAAGGTCATTCGACACCGGCTTCTTCGATTGTTTGGCAAAACCCAGAGAATAA
Source organism: Serripes groenlandicus (assembly GCA_031761405.1). NCBI lineage: Eukaryota > Metazoa > Mollusca > Bivalvia > Cardiida > Cardiidae > Serripes > Serripes groenlandicus. The sequence continues at coordinate 53,451 of JASEVX010000195.1, forward strand.
CTGAGGGAGAAAAAAGAGAGTTTGGTTGCAGACTAGAATAACGGTATGTCTGATTAGCTGCCGGTGTATATTTGAGCAATTATTGTTACATTATAAAGATGATTCACGTTCAGATGGCGGACATTTAATGAATTTTATATGGATTTTAGTTGATTCACATGCAAAACCGCACCCAAAAATTGTTAGCGGTAGAGGATTAATTTTCATTGAATGCATGGTGCATTTGTAAAGGGGTTATGTCAGGTAATGGGACATTTGTGACAATATGTTGTCGTCCTATAGCCCCATCATGAAAGAATCATCCAGATTTATCTTTGACGATTTTAAGCATTTAAATGGATTTTTGTGGAGCCAACGGCAAAACGTTCCTTCAACGTTGTTGGTAAAGAGCACTGGGTCATGTGAGGTATTCGTTATTGAAAAACACTTTGGCCCAAAGTTCGTTAAGTGTACTAGGCAGATGGGGACTTAGTTAACGCCATTTTCAACATTTAATTGTTTATATGTAATGGCAGTCTGGCGTGTTAGACTCCCCTAGGTTGTTGGCTCTTATGTTATTGTAGGATTTATGCATTATTGGCGATATCGGACTTGCTGTACAGCAAACTACAATTGAGCCTGGCCTTTTCATGGTCCATTATTTAAACGAAATAGATATTTTGTCAGACTCCCCTAGGTTGTTGGCTCCTATGTCAATGTAGGATTTATGCATTATTGGCGATATCGCTCAATTATCAGACTATGGTGCTGGACAACAAACTACAATTGAGTCCTTAGGATATGAATGATAATAATATATAGCTCTGGTGGCACTGGGTGCTTCCAAGGGCAATTACAACTTGTTTGGAGCTGAGAGATTATATTGGAGGGTTTGTATAGTAGGGAATTAATCCTGTACACGGATACATTTATAATGTATAACAATTTTTGTTTTCCTTTTACGGTACATACGCGGAAATAATGCCAAAGAGGAAGACTGTTGTGAGCTCTGGTGGGGCGAAAAGGAGAAGAGCAAGTGGTAAGCGGCTGCCTGAAGCTGTATCGATCGACACACCGGTGGTGGTTCGTCCTTCAACATCACAAGATGGGTCTGGTTCTTCAACATCAGAAGTTGGGTCTGTCATTGATTTTTTGGGAGATGCTGAACCACCAGTGATGGCTGCCACTGGGGTAACACAGACAACCACGGATCCAGGTAGAGGTTTAGTTGATGTTAATCTGTTTGAGGGACTTGATGCATCGGTCAATGTGACACAAAGCGTAGAGAGTCAGATTGGCTTTCAAGTTCCTCAACAATTGAAGGATAAGATTAAAACATATCAATATGTGGAATTATCTGCCCTGTTAAGTTCTGGTAGGGGTTCTGGTAACGAAAATAGTCTGTCTGTAGGGTCAGGGGGTGAACTTTTTTTGAAATCCACTGCAGACAACCAGAAATACTTAAACATTGAGTCATGGACGGATGCAATGCTTATATTTACAAGCATTTTCACTGCAGCACATCCGATTAAATGTCAGGACTTATTAAAATATATCAGTAACATACGTCTTGGAGCAAAACAACATGGCGGTATGGGTTGGAGGGCTTATGACCAACAATTCAGACTGCGTCTTGCAACAGACCCCGCAAGGTCTTTTGCGAAAATAGATTATGAGCTTTGGCTGCTGTTTATGGCTGCTCCTAATAGTAATACAACCATGCCGCAGCAAGCCAGTAAGAATTTAGGCAAGAAATGTTTTGACTTTAATTTCAGATATTGCTCTAAACTAAACTGTACATTTCGACATGCTTGTTTAAAATGCAATAATGATCACCCCTCTAGGCTGTGTGGTCAAGGACCGAAGGGACAGCAATTTAGCCAATCTATGCCACAGCAAAGACCAAGGGGTCCATTCAACAACTCGCAGCCAAGTTTCCGCCCACGCTTTTCAAAATAATCTAAAAAGATTAGCGCCAACGCCTATCAGGTTTTCTGCTCTCTTAGAGTATTTAGCAATGTACCCAAAATGGAAAGATCCAAAATTTTTATTGGATGGTTTCATGTTTGGATTTAAGGATATGCGGGACCTAGGGAGCACAAAGAATCTGGAAATTTAAAATCTGCTTATTTACATCCCAATGAACTCAAGGAGAAAATTTACAGAGAAATTTCTTTGGGAAGAATAGAGGGGCCATTTACTGAAATCCCTTTCGAAAACATGATCATTTCGCCTGTTGGTATAGTCCCAAAGTCTGACGGTGGCTGGCGCCTAATTTCCCATTTATCTTACCCAGAAGGTGCAAGCATTAATGATGGTATAGATGAGAAATATTCATCTGTCCAGTATACTTCATTTGACAAAGTCGCAGACATGATATTTAGTCTGGGAAAAAATGCTCTGTTAGCAAAGCGTGATATAAAGTCTGCTTTCAGGCTTTTACCTGTTCACCCAAAGGACTTTCAGCTACTTGGTATCAAAGTAGATGGAAAATACTACGTTGACAAAACATTGCCAATGGGTTTAAGTAGCTCATGTTTCATTTTTGAACAGTTTTCTTCATTCATTCATTGGACCGTTTGTCACTTATCCAATAGGATGTCCATGGATCATTATTTGGATGATTTTATTTTTGCAGGCAGTGCATTCTCGGGAGATTGCGAAACACTTCTGAGTACTTTCACTGAAGTCTGCTGCAAAATTGGTCTGCCCATAGCAGAAGAAAAGTCAGTTGGTCCGATAACTGTTTTAGTGTTTCTTGGCCTCGAGATTGATACTAAAAAAATGGTCATAAGGATTCCCTTACAAAAGATACAGGAGCTGGTTGAGCTTTTAGGTAACTTTCAAGACAAGAAAAAGATTACTCTTAGGGCTTTACAACACCTGGCTGGAAAGCTCAATTTCTTTTGCCGAGCTATTCGTTCAAGTAGAGCTTTTTTAAGGCGTTTTTACGACGCCATGTCTTCATTGTCCAAACCTCATCACAGGTTAAGGCTGAATAATGAGATGAAGCTGGACATTTCTCTATGGGTTTCCTTTTTAAAAGAGTTCAATGGTATTTGTCATATTCCAGATTCAGTTTGGAATGATATGTACACACTACGATTGCAAACAGACAGTTCTGGTTCTTCTGATCTTGGATGTGGCTGTTACTTTAATGGTAAATGGGCCTTCTTTCCTTGGCCAAAGCACTGGCAGGTCAAGGCTGTAATGTCAGATATAACATTTTTGGAAATGGTCCCTGTATTGTTATCATTCTGTTTATGGGGTGAGAAGCTAAAGAAAAAGAAAATCATCCTTTTAATAGATAATGAAGGGCTAGTGACAATCATGAACAAGCAGACAAGTCGCTCAAAGGCAGTTATGGTATTGCTTAGACAATTTATATTCATAGCTATGCAATTTGACATTGTTTTTAGAGCAAAGCATATTTCTTCTCAAGATAATGCATTAGCTGATTCTATTTCTCGTAAGCAGTGGGACAGATTCTTCAGTTTAGATCCAACGGCCAATCACTGTCCAGAACTAATACCAGACTGTTTTCAATTGGTGATCTCAAATGTGAGGCTGGTAGACTTTTAAAGGCCTCGTTAGCGGGTAATACAACTTCTTCTTACAGGAATGCTTTAAAGAAATTTTCTGAGTTCCGGGTTTTCAATAAGTTGGGAGAAAGTTGGCCTCCCTCTTTAGAGCAAATTATGCTGTTTATAGCTAGCCTGTCAGCTAGAGGTTTTGCATTTAATACTGCAAAGCTTTACATCAGTGCAATTTCATTTCAATGTAAAATAAGTGTTTCAACAGATACAACAAAGCACTACCTGGTAGGTAAACTTTTGGAAGGTTTTCGGAGGTCAAGCCAACATAAAAAAGTTAGGCTACCCATTACCATCAGTATACTTGTTACAATTGTAAATGCTTTACAACATGTGACCTCTAATACATATGAGCAGAAGCTGTTTGCAGCTGCTTTCTCTCTTGCATTTTTTGTTTTTTTCCGGGTGGGTGAGTTAGTAATTACCAAAAACAATGGGCATCAAGTATTGAAAAGAAATGATATTCATATTAATTCAGATGAAATTCTAGTTCATTTGCGCTATACCAAGACTGATCAAGCAGGCAAAGGTACTCAGATAAAAATACATAAAAGAGACAAAGGAGTTTGTCCTCTTCAACTGATGACTAATTATTTGCAAACTCGGCCTCAATGTGAAGGTCCATTATTTTGCCATTTAGATGGGAGACCACTGACAAGGAACCAATTTTCAGTGGTTCTCAAAAAAGCTCTTGCCACGAATGACATAGGTTATAAGCTTTACAATACACATTCATTCAGAATAGGAGCAGCCACTACGGCTGCTGCCTTGGGATACTCGGAGGAGACTATTAAGCTGGCAGGTCGCTGGAGTTCTAATGCCTATAAAAGTTATATACACTCATTGCCTTATGCACATGTCGTGCCCCGGCTTTGTCAGTCCTGACTTAACGTACTTAGCAGGGTTTGTAGCGTTTTCCTCTCTAGATCGTTGCTTTGCCCTTTGTAAATTTGTAGGGATTTAGACAATTTTAAATTGTTAACTTTAGTTGTTTTAAGAATTGTGCTCCCCTTGTCCGGCTGCTTGTTTTGGTCAGTGCCTTGTAAGGTATAGTTTTTCTTGTTATAAGCCTTCCTCTGATAACTCCCAGGGTTGGCATGTACAGTTATGTTTTAAGTTTTTATTTTTATTTTTATGTAGTTTGAAACTCATTGTTAACGTAATAACATGAATCAAGATTGTATTTAGGTGCCAAACAGCTCAACATTTGGTGTGTTGGTTCATCTTTGATAAAAAGGGGCTTCATAACGGCAAAAACCTTGGAAATGGGAACTAACATAGGACTAACAGATATACAGTTGTGGTGGCAGGGTTATGGAGGTTTGACCCTGTTTAATGCAGTGTATAAACTAAGAACTTTGGATAAAGTTGGGGATAATCCATTTGCAATTTTACTCCACTGTGGGGGTAATGATTTGGGAAAGGTGAGCCTGAAGCGGTTGAGAAAAGTGGTAGTTAAGACTTTCAATTTTGTCAATGAGCAGCTCCCTGGATGTTATATCATTTGGTCTGAAGTCCTGCCCCGTGCTTCTTGGAGATATTCAATCTCCTGTGTGGCTATGGAGCGATGCAGACAGCGTCTCAATAGTTTTGCAGGGACGCTGGCAATCCGGAACGGGGGCTGCTTTATTAAATACCCTATGTTGAGTGCGGTTAGTGAAAAGTTATATTTAGATGATGGTGTTCATTTGAGTAAACACGGCAACATTTTGTTTTTAAACCAAATAGCGAAGGGTATAACAGCCTTTGTGAAAGAAAACAATCAGTTCTGCAGTTAATTAACATTTGTTTGGGGCGCGTCTTGCAGCTTTTGGTAATAGTTTCGCTGTTGCGGGGGCAGTTAATCCGTTGTTGCCCCCTTTGGCGTGTCGGCAGCATTCGGCTTCCTTTTCGGAGTAAGTCTGGTGCTGCCTTTGTGGCGTGCAGCGAACCTTTACAGTTTTGTGATCTTTTTAACATTGTCATTTAGTGACTACAATGACTGAGTTTTGAGCTAAAAATTTGTCAGACCACTGAATATTCCCAGGGTCTGACCTCTAATGGTGACATTGATCATTTTTTGATTTTTGGTAGCTGTGCAAATATATTTCCGGGCTTAAGTTTGTAAATGTTTAGCTAAATTGGGGCTAGCCCTAATAGCCAATTTGGTTGGCAGCCCACTCTTTGTCTTAAGCCTATTTTGTTTATTCTTATTTGACAGTGTTTATGGAGACGCGCCCATTAATGCCAATTTGATAGTATTATTAAAGAATATTGTATTTCAAATTTAGTTTTGAATTGTTCATTTTATAAGTTGAGTGTGTGTGGCAGAAAGGCGGGGCTAGACAAATGCAAGTTTGCATAGGTTCGCCCTGCTGTTTCTTGTGAGTTAGGGCCCTATCCGATAAATACCCATTATGGCTTTAAGTCATAATGGATCTTATCGGATGGAACATTTTATTGCTGGTATTTCTTACGATGACGCGTTTTACGCGCGTGTAATTCATCCGGTGTCAAGGTCATTCGACACCGGCTTCTTCGATTGTTTGGCAAAACCCAGAGAATAACTGAGGGAGAAAAAAGACCCACCCTCCCTCCCATATTATCTTTTAGCAAGTATCAGAGTCCTCGCCGTAGATTTCTCCATTTCAGTTTGAATCTCAACATAACAGCAACAAGTGGTTTGTGATGCAAGACAGAGTACTGCCTCGAAAAGAAATGTTAACACCAGGACTTACACAATGGTGCGTCTCCTTGAGAAAGAAAATAACATGACGAATTGGACAGGCGTGCAGCGAACCTTTACAGTTTTGTGATCTTTTTAACATTGTCATTTAGTGACTACAATGACTGAGTTTTGAGCTAAAAATTGGTCAGACCACTGAATATTCCCAGGGTCTGACCTCTAATGGTGACATTGATCATTTTTTGATTTTTGGTAGCTGTGCAAATATATTTCCGGGCTTAAGTTTGTAAATGTTTAGCTAAATTGGGGCTAGCCCTAATAGCCAATTTGGTTGGCAGCCCACTCTTTGTCTTAAGCCTATTTTGTTTATTCTTATTTGACAGTGTTTATGGAGACGCGCCCATTAATGCCAATTTGATAGTATTATTAAAGAATATTGTATTTCAAATTTAGTTTTGAATTGTTCATTTTATAAGTTGAGTGTGTGTGGCAGAAAGGCGGGGCTAGACAAATGCAAGTTTGCATAGGTTCGCCCTGCTGTTTCTTGTGAGTTAGGGCCCTATCCGATAATTGATATTATCATACAGGTTAATGTATTTTCTTCAGTTTAAAGTTCATTTTATCCGAATCAAAATTGAAATGAGGAAGCAATGGTGATTTCTTTAACAACACTGTCATTGTCGCAAAAACGTACGTTTTGACGTCAAAAACGACGTTATTTCAAAGGTACGATTCCACCTTAACCAGTATTCGCGCCGTTTGTGTGGAAAAGTCCCAAAGTCAAAACCCGCTCATCACAACACTCGAACCTGAGACCTTTGGTACGAGAGGCCGATGCTCTACATCTCCACCACTGTCTTCCACTCATCTGTAAGGTACCTTCCAACATCGACTATTAACCCTTTGCCTCATATAGACGCTTTCTGACGCCTCTGCAGCAGACGGCTTTTTGAAAACATTGTGACAAAAGAAGAAATTGCTCAAAACGAGCAATTTCTCCTTTTGCCACAATGTTTTCCAATTTTAGTCATAGGTTATCCATTCAATTATAGAGATTTTCCATTGTTTGACAAAATATGTTCAAAGTCGTCTGCTGCAGAATTGTCGTATGAGGAAAAGGTTAAACCCATCCGTTTTAAAATATTGTTTATGGACAATGTTTCCTCGCTTCATCTCATCTGATAGTTAGTTTAAAGTTATTTATTTTACATCGCTTGCGAAACAAGCTTTCAGCTTATATTAATCACGCTCGAAGTCTGCTTCCTTGAGACTTTACCAGTATTCGTGCCGTTTGTGTGGACAAATCCTACAGTACAAACACGCTCATCGCGGGACTCGAACCTGGGACCTTTGGTACGAGAGGCCGATGCTTTACCTCTGCATCACTGTCTTCCACACATCTGTTAGTTACCTTCCAGCATAGACTATTAACCCTTTCCCTCATATAGACGATTTCTGACGTCTCAGCAGCAGACGATTTTTTTGAAAATATAGTGACTAAAGAAGAAATTGCTCCAAACGAGCAATTACTCCTTTTGCCACAATGTTTTCCACTTTTATCCATTCAATTATAGAGATTTTCCATTGTTTGGCAAGATGTGTTCAAAGTCGTCTGCTGCAGAATTGTCGTATGAGGGAAAGGGTTAAACCCATCCGTTAAGGACAATCTTTTTCAGACGCGTACCGAGGCGTTCGTCAATGATTACACTGATTCGTCAGAAATGGTAAACATAATGCATTAGATACGAAGGTGGTAAATTATTATGTCGCACATAGATATCAATAAATATGCATGTGGATATAGTTAATTAATGTTTTCGTTATGACTATAAAGATCATTTATGAGTGCACCATATGAAATATAGGATTTCAAAATTTTCCTTACGAAATATTATAAGGCCCCTTAATTAACTCACCTGTGTATTAACTCGATTTTCACCCAGGTACGCCGGGCCTATTGACGCTAGTCAAACCTAGCTTTGTCAGTCATCGGAAGGAATTAATTGTTGAGCCGATCTTCGAACTAATTATGAAACAAAACCAAAATCCAAACCATTGAGAAATTAGTTCTGTTTCGGATATTTTAGCAAAGTATGGGGTAAAGGTCGATGCACACAATGATCTACTTTCGATTTTACTAAAATCGATATTTCTTTTAAACTTTGTACACTAAAATCGTAGGAACACGTTATTAAATCAAATTGTTCAATTTCAAAACAAAATACTAACTATAAACTTACCTACTCGGTTGTCAAACGTTTACGATTTTTGCCAAGATGTATATCCTGTTTATTAGTATTACTTCAGTATTATGTGGTTTACGAGTTTTACCGAAGATGTCCGCTATAACGCGTAACTGTATATCTGGTTTACGAGTTTTACCGAAGATTTCCGCTGGTAACTGTATATATATAAATATAAATCTTGTTTACGAGTTTTAGGAAGATTTCCGCTGGTAACTATATATATATATATATATATATATATATATATATATATAAACATAAATCTTGTTTTCGAGTTTTACCGAAGATTTCCGCTGGTAACTATATATATATATATATATATATATATAAATATAAATCTTGTTTACGGGTTTTACCGAAGATTTCCGCTGGTAACTGTATATATATATAAACATAAATCTTGTTTTCGAGTTTTACGAAGATTTCCGCTGGTAGCTGTATATATATATATATATATATATATATACATAAATCTTGTTTACGGGTTTAACCGACGATTTCCGCTGGTAACTGTATATATACCTAAATATAAATCTTGTTTACGAGTTTTACCGTTGAGTTTCGATTGTACATGTATACAATTACCAAACGGAATCCTTATCAGTGCGTTCAGTATTCTTTATACTGGAGTTAACGAAATTCGATCCACCTATAAATTACTACAAAGTACTTCACAGTACTTGCGAGTTTGATTGGCACATTCGCTAACGTTAGAATTGACTGACTCACGGCTGACATACTATGATACCAACAAGTATCAATGCGTGTCATTGGTAGCGGAGCGGCGTACATACTAGAATATCAACATGTATGGAGGCCTTTGTTATAAAAAAATGTTATAGGTAGAGGAGCGGCATAGTGAAAATTGCTGCTTCATCGCAACCCGTGTTTTGAAGGCGGATATGGTTTTGAGATAACCGTAGATATCGAGTACAGTGTTTCGACAGTAGTCACATGTATGGCTGTTGATCTCTTTTACCATTTACGATAAATCTGCAAAGGATGTCTTTGAAAGAATTTGGAACAGGGAAAATATAAATATAAATATAATATTATATATATATTTGTATGTTGTTTCAGTTTGCCGCTTTTAACATTTTTTTAGTTATATCTCAGCATTTCATTGGTATCTTACTAGTACTAATGGTCCATTTTTCCTGTCACCAGCCAGTCAATAGTAATGTTAACCAACAACCCTGAGTGCTCAGGACGGAAAGCCATTATTACGATTTTAAAGTATTTGAAATCCCCCGGCCGGGTATTGAGCTCCCGATCTCCCGCACTATATTAATCTATATTTCAATTCACATCATATACTGTCATGTCATGTCCCTTTGACATGTTATTGAACAGTGACTATTAAAATAACATAAAACAACATTTGCTGACCTGATGATTGTTTACTCTACAAGACCATATCGGGGACTGTAGTATCTTTGATCATCGTATATAGAACAAATCAATGTCATTAGTGTTATTAAACTTTTAATAAACATCTTCTAAGTTTCATTTTTGTTGTAAAGCCCCGAAAAGTAAAGATTGTTAGCATTATGATCTGGTAAGAGTTACCTCTCTTGGACCAACAATACAATTACCACATTATCCTCCCCCTTAAGATTGTTCATGTTTCCAATTTAAAACTGCAAATTTTATATCATTAAAAACCCTATATCTCTCCTGCTTATGATCAGTTATTATCATGAATGTTATGTTCGCATACAAATATTGGTGAAACTCTTTTACACCGAAGATTATCGTCAATTCTTCTTTTTCTATCTGACTATAGTTTTGTTCACTTGTTGTTAAAGTTCTTGAAGCAAAAGCTATTGGACGTTCTGTTCCGTCTTCCATTTTGTGCGCTAATACTGCTCCTATTACATATGGAAAAGCTTTACAAGTAAGTGTCATGTCTTTTTTTTTGTCAAAATGCACTAATAAATTTAAATTCAGTACTAGATCTTTAGATTTCAACCAAGCTTCTTCTTGACTGTTTCCCCATGTGAATTGTTGTTCTTTTTTGTAACCAAATAAAGCGGAACTAATACTTTGGAGATGTTCTTAATAAACATTGAATATTAGTTTATTAAATCTAGATAGCTTTGGAGCCTTTTTATAGTCTTTGGCACCTCTATTTGTTCAACAGCTTTGACGTTTTCTTTTAATGTTGTGACTCCTGAATTTACCACTTCCCTAATGCGAAATATACACTTAGCCTTCTTTAACTTATTCCTGAGTCTCTCAGTCGACGCAATCTGGAATCATGTTCCTCAATTGTATGACCAGCTACTAGCATGTCATCGAATCTGACTTCAACTCCCTCTAATCCTTGTAGGGTGTTATCCTTGAACTTTTGGAATATACCCGGACTAGATGAAATTTCAAATTACTTTCGATTGTACTGAAACTAGCCCTTTGTGCGTATTACTGTTATACTGTTATTACTTGGTATACTGTTTAGAATCTTCATCTAACTCAATCTGTTGATAGGCATTACTGAGATCTAACTTTGAAAAGTATTTTCCTTTCGAGTTAACAACTTAGTCATCTGTCTTTGGAATAGAATAATTATCAATCTTAGTAAACTGAATTTATTGTTACTTTATAGTCACCACATATTCTGATTGTTCCATCTTCTTTGACTATTGGGAGTATTGTTGCAGCCCACTCTGAACATTACACTCTACTCACTGTCCCGTCACTCTCTAGTATATCAAATTCCTGACCTATGTTTTCCTTGAGGGCATATGGCACTTGTCTAGCTGTACAGTATTTTGGCTTAGCGTCTTCCATAATACATATTTTTGCCTTTATTCCCGTATATGTCACTAATTTTCCATCAAATGTTTCTTCAAATCCTTTAATCAAGGTACTTTCTTGACTCTTTTCTCTTGCTGTGAAATTTTCAACCCACTTGAGTTTAATCTCCTTCAACCAATCACGTCTGAGAAGATTTGGTCCATTTCCTTTAACAACTATGACAATGTTCTTTGATTTGCACCACTTGTTAACTATAATTCACACTCAACAATAATAGCCATTTCTTCACCAGTCTACGTTTTAAGTAGTTTTACCTCAGTTGGATGCATCTTAGTTTGAACAGCGTTAAGAGTCTGTTCCGAAATTACCGTTTTTGATGACCCTGTGTCCACTTCCATTGGAATTTGAACATCATTCATCATATATTCCACTATTATAGGCTTTTTTCTCCTATCCTATAGAATGAATACTCTTGACCATAACAACTGTCGGTTTCATCTTCTTGAGATAGATATTTCTGTTTCGGATTTAAATATGTCGAATATTTTATGAAACTGTGGCGATGCCGTTAAATAATACTATTCCATTCCTCACAAAATTCGAATCCGAAACATATTAACCTTCATTCCACTTTATGTGACTTTAACCAACACGTACGTACTGTATGTCAAAAATTCATTGATGTAATCTTCTTTTTTCGTATCTTTTGTATAATCAGTATTTAGCAAAGATCAGTCCATACATATGTAAACAATGTGTTTGTACAGTTTAGCAAGAATTTCCACTCTCATAGTGAACAATATAGACCAAGATCAGCCTGCATATTTGTGCAACCTAACCTTAGTCTACATTGACCAATACTTATGTATTATATGTAGCAATGACTATATCTAGTCAATAAGCATCTAAGAAAAGTATTAACCCTTTCCCACATACAGACGCTTCCTGACGTCCACGAATCAGACGGCTTTTGAAAACATTGTGGTAAAAGGAGAAACTACTCAACACGAGCAATTTCTCCTTATTGCCACACTGTTTTCAACTCTATTCAATATTTATACTATCAATTATAGAAATATTCCCTGTTTTTGTCCAGATGATTTCAGAGTTGTCTGCTGCATATGTGTTGTATGCGAGAAAGTATTAAAGACAGTGGTACAGAAGTAGAGCGTCGGCCTCTCCTACCAAGGACCCTTCGAATACTCTATTCAATAATTATATAAATATTCCCTTTTTTGTCCAGATGATTTCAGAGTTGTCTGCTGAAAATATGTTGTATGTGGGAAAGTATTGAAGGCAGTGGTACATAAGTAGAGCGTCGGCCTCTTTCGAATCACGTGATAAGCAGTTTATCTTTCGGATATTTTCCACACACACGGCGGCAATACTGGGTACGTCTTTATATACACGCAGCAGACATCGATCGCTATTAAGATAAGGTGCAACCGATGCGAAATGATTAAGTTTCAAATAAAACTTTGAATTGTTAAAATTCAGGGGTGCTGATTACGGATGCAGGATAACTATACCCTTATCCCTTTATGTGATACTTAAAACATTTAAATTTACGGACACATTAACACATTACTATAAATCGTATTTGCGAACAAAAGAGACAAAGATCAGATTTCACATTCGTGCAGTCTAATCTTGGTCTATATTGTTCGCTACTTATATATCAATATGTAGCGAAACATACTTATTTAAAATTTGCAACAAGGTATCAATATCACGGCTGATGATGATACAGATAAATATGTGTTGCCTGCTATAGAAAACAATCCAATACTGCCTGTGAGGCTTCAGAGACGCTGTCACATAGGTTTCCGAATATTACAGCATTTAATCGACTGACAGATTGAAGTTTAACACTCAACTATCCTTGGAGCGAATCTCTTAATAGGCGGGTTCTGCATTTTACTCACAAACGGCGCGGGTTTTCCTCTTGTATCCAGGAAGCAGACATTGAGCGTGATTGATATAAGCAGAACGCTTGTTTCGGAACAGAGGTTAAATACTTAAGATTAAACATACATGTAATACTGTTTTCGGCAGTTCTTCAGCTAAAAATAAAGCATGGCGACCAGTTCACATACCCTTATTTAGATTCCTGACTTTCTCGCACAAATACTCAGAACAATATTATTCGCCAACACCAGGCTGCCTTACCAATTCTACAGCTTTTTTTTTTATATCTTTTGAAAATACATCAATGGTGAGAGTATGCCTCTTGTAAGTATTTTATTACAAATGGATTTATGTAGCATCTATAAAATGATGACATACTAGGTAATGAGCGGGTATTTTGTAAGTATTTATTATAAAATTGGATTTATATAGCAAATATCCAATTAAGATACTCAGTCAATAACATAACTTTTTGCAAGTATTTATTAAAGCTTTGGATTTATATAACATTTAAAACACTCGATAAAGAGTTTGATTTTTTATTAAATATTTATTACAACTTTGAATTGATATAGCATCTATCCAATGTTAAGAGCTCAGTCAAGAAGGTAACTTTTGTAAGTATTTATTACATATTTGAATTTATATAGTTTCTATAAAGGTAAAGCGTGTGTCTTTTGTAAGTATTGATTACACATTTGAATTAACATAACATATATTCATTGCTAAATACAGTGAAGAACGTAATTTATTATACTAAGTAGTTATTACAACTTGGGATTCATATGACATCTATTAAATGTTAAAAGTCTCGGTAATGGGTAGATCTTTTGTAAGTATTTATTACAATTATGTAATTTACATAGTCTCTATCCAATGTTAAATACTCAGTCAAGAAGGTAACTTTTGTAAGTATTTATTACAAACTTTGGATTTACATAACATCTATAAAATGTATAATACCTCAGAAAAATTGAGCCTTTTGTAAATATTTAAATTATATCTATCAGATACACGGACATTTAAACTTAAAGGTGCTGAACTCCAGATTATAATTAATATAGACAAAGTTTTAAAACTGTTTAAAAGTTATCTTGAAGTATTAGGATCATAAGTCTAGGATAGAATTAGAGTAATTTTATAATTTTCCAGTACAATAAACATCTAAATATTGATCTATTATGCTTCATTTTTACTGGGTAGACATACCCAGTAAGCCAACATTTGTAAATTTTCATGTCTTTCAATTGAGTGTTTATTTCAACATTTACTTCAAAAATAGTTTTGAACTATTTATTACTTACTTTGTTGTCACAATTATCAATATTTGCAGAAGTTTCAACATTTAAAAACTGTGATTTCCACCCGGAGTTCAGTACCTTTAAGGTCAAAGTTAGGGAAAACTGATATTGTATTGCCTGCAATACTTTCATAACTCATAAAACGTTTTCGACGAGTATTTGAAAACATATTTGAGTGAGCACGCTTGAATATGAACCACTGCATTCAAAAAATGGATAAATACGGTACCTTCGTCAATCTCCGTATTAGTCTTTGTAACTTATATGTTAACCTGTTTTAAGGATTACATTTACGTTAAACTACGGAAACCAACGATTTATGATCGGATTTGACCTAGCTGTAACCGAATGCGGTGGTTCGAATAATCAGATGCCCTCGTTTCAATTTTCTTTCACGATATCTGTACAATAGGATTAGATGAGTTGATTGGTCAGAGCTGTGTTTTCTTTTCCCACATACAACAAATCTGCAGCAGATGACTTCGAAAACATATTTGTAAAAAACATTAAATTATCAAAAAAGAGTTGAAAACATTGCGGCAAAAGGAAAACATTCTCATTATGAGCAATTTATCCTTTCGTCACAATGTTTTCAAAAGTCGTCTGATGCAGAGGCATCATAAATCGCCTATATGTGAGGAAAAGCTATAATCAATCTGAAGTAAAGATATCGAGACTCGGTACAAAATGATACCATCTGAACACGAGCAGTTACAATGCATTGACAAAATAATATTTACAACAAACATGCATCTTATAAAACATTTTTTTGCACATTGTAAAATATATATATAAGATTTTTCTATTTACATTGTATTATGCATAGTTAATTTCAGTACGTAAATCAATAATTTCATTGTTTGTACTCGGACGAGTATATAGAGACCTATGTTTTCAACGTAGACCAAGAGATAGGAAATAAATCATGCAGCACACGACTTTGAAAATAACTGGGCAAATATATGGAAAATGTCTAACCAAGAAAGTGAAATTACTGTAAAGAGTTGAAAACAGTGTAAAGAATGGAGACATTGCTCATCATGAGCAATGTCTCCTCTTTCAACAATTTCTTCAAAAGTCGTCTGCTGCCGAGGCGTCTGAAAGCGTATACAGGTGGGTAAAGACATGGTTGGATTATTTATAAGAGTATTTCACCAGCAGATGAGTTTAGGTATATATGAGCCGTCAAGCGAGAAAACCAACATTATGGACTCTGCGTAATGTATCGTTGAAAACGTTTTGGCAAAAGGAGCAATTGCTCGTTTTGAGCAATATCTCCGTTTGCTACAATGTTTTCAAGAGTCGTCTGCTGTAGATGTGTAAACATGCGTCTATAGGTGGAAAAGGGCGAATACCCCCTAATAACTCGACGCGTACCATATAATATCGTGATGCCAAACGTGGCTATCAACAAGATCGATTTTCACTAGTTGTCGCCCATTTAATATTTGGCAATCAATCATATCTTAATTTGAGATATTCCTTAAACCCTGACGATTTCAACTTAAGATTAAGCAAACAATTAAAATCTCCCCTTGGACATTACAGGGTCGGACATCTACCTATTGTACAATTTATGGATTTCTGTTTACAAAATTATCATATGGTACATGGCAGGTTCGGTTTTGTAAACTACAACCAATAGTTACATTTAACAATGTCAATCCTTTCAAGGATAATTTGAAAAAATGTAAGTTAGAATTTATAGCTTCAATACGAGGTATTCAGCTATAACACACTATTTCATAATTTATGTAAGTTTGGAATTCCAAATATTTGCAATTATAATACGCAATTGTATGCTAAATGTAAACAAATGTTGATTTCTGAAATGTTCAAGCCCTGCACCAGGGGCATAATATTTGTATGACAAGTGTAGATTAAGCTCTGCCTGCACACCATGCGGAGACACGTAATTACTCCATAGGAAATACTATTGATTCATATTTGGTAACTGATGTGAAACTTTTGTTCAAAAATAGCCTAGTGGAATTGCTGCGATAAACGTGAATAAATGACTATTGTTGAACTTAAAAGACAACTGATTTAATCACAATCGGTTGTATATCATCAAACATCAGGCACGTATCACCAATGGTTATCGACTTGCACTGACTCCAGCCATACGAGTCATAGTTCAACGTTCCGAGTATTCATAGCAATGCATTATCATGCTTGTAAATCTTGTTTGTTTGGTTGTTTAAGGTTTTACGCCGTTTTCGACAGCTACGGTCATACAGCGGCGAGTAAGTAAGATGATACTGGTCCCACACCTTATATTTACATCGAGATAAAATATAATGTATAGGGTATGACGCCATTAATCTCCACCTGCTGGAGCTCAAGAGTTGCATTGACTCCTATCGTTCAGACCCATTTAGCTGGCTGTTATGGTTTAAGCAAAGGTCAAGTTGTGGCTGCCTTTCGTATTGAGCGTTCCCCAGTCACAGGGGCCTGTTAGTCTTTAAGGTACTTGGTCAATGTTAACACTAATCCAAAGGGTCAACACAAGTTCCTACATATAGCGGAAATTTAGGAGACAAATTGAGTTATTCACATTCTGTTGTGTGACAGTACACACCAGTAACATAATACCACTGGTAACCGATGAACAGTGACTGCAGCCATACATGTCGTGGTTTAACGTTCTAACGTTGCATTACAAAACCCTTAAGACGTTATATAGCTGTTAGGCACTTGGTCAAGGGTAAAACTAATCCAAACGGTCAACAGGTTCATACATGCAGTTGGACTTTAGCAGCTACACTTGAAAGAAAACAGATTTCATATGGGAATTCCCTTGAGGTTTGTCATTCTGTAAGGCTCTTGGTCAACGAATGCGTTCTTCACGTTCACTTTCGACTGTGTTCCGTTTTACGGCAGTTACATATCACAATTGGAAACCGATGTAAAGTTACTGAGCCGTGGTTTAACGAATTGATTATGCTTTTAAATACATTTGAGTATTAACTGGGAACACTATTGCGATTAAAATATCTTAGTAGATGTAGATCAACGTCTTTCGGGTTCTGAAATAAAAACAAAAATAAACTTCATTGATTGATTGAATAAAGAGCCAATTAATGAATACAAGATTGAATGAATGAATAAATGAATGAAAGAATGAATGCATGAATGAAAGAATGAATGAATGAATGAATGAATGAATGAAAGAATGAATGAATGAATGAATGAATGAAAGAATGAATGAATGAATGAAAGAATGAATGAATGAATGAACAAATTAATGCATGCTTATATTACAGTTGAGTATGTTTAATGTTATTTTTCATTAAATATCTGTTTTTGAACACACAATCATACCAAAAGCTTCTTGGAATGTATTTCATCCTTTTTTGTTTAATGACACTTTAAGTTTACACGAATTACGAAGCTTACATTGAATACATAATGTATATATATATATTACTCGAAAACGACTTAACGATCACTCGAGATCAAATTTCGATTTCTTTCAGATTCGAGTTATCGCCATACCACTGTATCTTAACCCTTTCCCGGGGAGAAATTTAAAATAAGCTGCAGCTTTCTTTTCGATCATAGAAAATATGTTTATAAATTGAATTGTATTTTGAAAATTACTCAATAAAATATTTGTTAAACATATTGGCAAAACGTGAACAATATCCATAAATGACTGTTTAATTATTATATTATTAAATACATTTGAAAACATTGTGTGCTTGTTTTATTAGAATTTAACGCCATTTTCAACATTATTTCAGTTAAATCACGGCGACTGTTCACTTATTTATGGTCCCTGGGTAAACAAACCAGTACTAGGATAGGAAATGTATCTTGATCGTCGAGACTGGAAATCAAACCCTGGACGCCCGGTTCTAAATGCCCGACGCTAACCGGAGGATTCCTGATTTTACCCCGTCACCTTGGCCGATGTGGTATCTGGCTCTTCTTCACCAGTACACACCACAACATTTTCACAAGATAACTTAACGACGCTATAACTTTATTCAATCATTAGGAAGAACAGTCGACGAGCCTGGATTCGAATTTACAACTCCGGATCGAAATTCGTCGACGTTACTAACTGAGCTACCGCAGTTCGACTCAACGCAAATGGAGCAACATCCACTTTAAAAAATCCACACAGTTACATACTCCACTAGATACAACCAGACCTGTTTAAGACTACTGCTGCTGATTGAGTATGCAATACTTATATATAACCCATACCAAATTAAAGCTACAGAAATAAGCCAATACAAAAGCTATGCATATACTGGGTGTAACAAAAACATATATGAAAACTAAAGCCTTGCAATCTTGGTATCTCAACATGTCTCATCAAACTTTTGTTTTCCTCGCAACTTAGATTGAAAATTGTATTAAAAAGTCCTTTATCTGGAACTTTTGTCATGGTAACCAATGGAAGAGTGCACTACAATGATACCATGTTAAATATGTTTAGCATACATGCGAGCTATGCTGTGTGAAAATAGATAAGTGAGTTGTATCCTAATATTACAACCTTTTCCCGAAATACAAAACAAATTCCTACAGACGACGCTTAATACATCAAGGTTAACTATAGAACACGATAATAATTTAATATATAATAAATGAATAGGTTTGAAGAGGAAAATGACCCAAAATGGCAAATTTCCTCTTTTGACACAACATTTTCAGAATGCATCATCTACATAAGCGTATAAAATGCATCGGTATATATGGGAAAGCGTAAAACAACTTCAAAAGCTGGATATATGCTAATCTATGATTATATGGTTGACTGGTGTGTTTCAAACATTCGTGTCCTACACAGTTCTACTAAATTGTCAAATTTCTTCTTTTGACACAATGTTTTCAGAATCCATAAATTACTTAAACGTCAAAATGCATCGGAATATATGGGAAAGCGTAAAACAAATTTACAAAAGCCGGAGTTATGCTAGCCTCTGATTATATGGGTGACTGGTGTGTTTCAAACCTTCGTGTCCTAAACGGTTCTCCTAATTGACTTCATTAAGACACATTTGTTATATGTACATGAAAGTTGTATGTTGGACGTATTTGTCCCCGTTTTCCTAATTAAACTTAATCAATGAATACTGAACAATATAAAGAAGAAGATGTCACACATGCTTCGTAAATAAGCAGATCAGTCTGGGGCGGACCAGGTTGATCATAATCGATTGTCATAATATTCCAAAAGATAAGATTTATGTTGTTGTTTTTTAATTTGTTCAAGATTTTTAAGGTGACGCTATGTCTGAAAGGCTGTAAAATGTAAATTCAAATGTTATGAATGCTGTCGCCTCTTTAAAAGTACTAAAGATATTTAAGTTATGATATATAGTTAATCAGCGAAATATATTTTGATTTTATAAAAAATAAGGAAGCCAAGTGATTTGTACATATACAGGAAGAGTAAAGCACTCTACATAACTATATAATGTATTACATCTGGCTAAATTACCTCCCTCATCCCAAAAACATTTTCAAAAATATGCAGCTGGTGACGTTAACAAAAATGTGACAACAAAAGAAATTGCGCATAATGAACATTTTTTCTTCTTGACACATATTTTCAAAAAGGACAACTTCTGTAGATATTGTTGTATGCGGGAAAGGGTTTTCAACTTATTTTCTTTACACGATTGATCAAAACCGTTATTGAACACGAACCAGGTTAAAACCCACCTTTTTGTAATACATAATACTGGTGGTAAGCATTTTCGTCATTTATGTCATTCGTCTGTAGCGCAAGATTGTCATAACCAGTTAGTTCGCCATTATCGGTTTTAACTGGTTCTAGGTAGGGTTCGTAGGGATTACCGTCTACCTTTCTCTCCGGTAATGTCGGCCGTCTGGTAATTGGCATGGAAACAACCGTTCTGGAATAAAAAAAATGCCAATTATAGTTATTTTTATTTATCTTGATATATTGATTTATATTGATTGAGAAGCAGGTTGTGTACAACGTATTTATTTTTCGGTTGCAAAACAATTTTCAGCTTACATTAATCAATCGACAGCTGTTTCCTGGAGACTTGGCCAGTACTCGCACTGTTTTCGTGGTAAAATCCCCCAGCAGAAATCCACTCGTCATTTGATTTGAAACAGCGACCTTTGGTACGCGAGGCGGACGCTCTACCAATGTGCCAAAGTGAATTAAGACTTCTTTAAATACTTTCATGTCTGCTTACTGGAAATTTATCCCTCTTCAGCAGTTATAGGAATTAAAAAAGTCTACATTGTGTTATTGGTTCAGACACATTTCCTAGCCTAATACACGTACGGCTTAAAAATATAACTTATTGCTTGGAATCGATGAATAATGAATTTTATTTCTTTCGGATTTGAAAGGTTCAACCGGTTTGTTTTAAAAAAATGTCTTCATAGCCCTATTGCTACACAATGTCCAAAGGGAGCCGCCTTCGTTGACGTATACCTGACCCGATGACGTACTAGTATATGTTATGGTAGCGCAGGCTACTACAGACAACTAAGTCACTTACCTAACGTCATCCGGATTTATATAATCATAGACTTCTTCGGACTCTTGACGTTTTGGTGGTGGTCGTTTTTGTTGTTGGTTATTTTTTCCTGTATTATATGACACCTGGCCGTTCGGGTTGTACTGTGCAGACGCGCCACCTGGCGGTCCTAGCAACTGGTTCTGACGATTTGCCTCCAACGACTGAAACGATTATGGCAAGTAAGCGACATGTTAAAACATCTGATTGTAACATAAATGTGTCGCCACGTGGCGGGAATCATTGATGGCAATAATATCTTTATTCCAGCGATATGCTAGTACTGCTTTATTGGAGAACCATCCGTTTTTCAGGGCTTTCTTACATTCACAAATCATTGGTTTATCTATAGCAAATGTATATGAACAGGACTCTTTAAAGTAACACATGTACATGGCATCTGCAGTCCGCAGACGTATTTTAAAAGACTCACTATCGCTAAACTCAGCTCATTTAATTTCTGATTTCCTTTCCTTAGCAAGATTTAAATTATGATGACATAACATTTTCAGAGCACTAGATAAGGCAGACTAAACAAGTCTGCTTCCTCGAAGTCTCTGTTAGCACTCATTAAAACTTATGTTGAAGGTACTAAAAAGAATCGTCTCACTGAGACGATTCTTTTGAGTACCCACAACATAGGTTTTGGAAGTAGAATACATATATTAGAACATGAAAAACTCCTCTTATCTAGAGCTCTGTGACGTTCATTTATATGTGTCATCTTTGTGATTTACTTTATCCAAATACACATAATGTACGTGAACTCTTTATATATTTGCACAAATATCAGGTCCTGGTCAATATTGGCAGGGAATACTTACATCAAGACGAGGATGCTTGTAGTTAGACTTGGTGTTTTTGTTTCGAATTTGGATGCAGTAGAAGGCAACGACAGCAATAATAACAATAAAAACAATACCTCCGACAACTCCCCCGATCAGTGCACCAGTGCTACCTGTAAATATTTAGATGCACAGTCAATTAAAAATACGTTTATTTTATAAATAACATAATTGGTACTGCCAAGACACATTTTATTACATATTCTTTTGAAATAATGATCGACTGTAAGAATACCGCCATTAAAGTGTCCTGGCTTCGAAATTATATTACTTTGGAATCGTTCTCCGTGTTCACAAATGAACTATTTGCTCCAAATAAGACTTCTTATGGGTAAACTTTCGATAATGAACTTGCTTCTTAGTTCTTAGCAATCAGATAATTAGGCACAGAGTATAGTTTGATGGTTTTAGAGCCAGTCTATATTAGCACTACAGCCTGCGCATTCTAGCAATCTGGCTCAAAAACTATAGAAGTTAAATCTGTACTCAGAATTTGTGTTCAAGCATCTGATTGGTCAGAAGCACATTCGTTCTCCAAATTGAAAAATCAGAAATCTGTTTTTGAGCATAGAGTTCATTTCTAAGCACAGAGAACGTTTTCAGAGTTTTATAGATTCGGACCCTGATTTAGCACTAAGCTGCAGGGCTAAAGAGAATACCCTATGCCGTAGACAAACTACCACTGCAATGAATGTATAAGCGAGATTTTAAATAAATTGTACTTCGACATAAGATCTAAATTGTTCTCGCTAACATAAAACAATGGATTTCAAACATTAATTATCTAGGCTCCAAACAAATGCTTAAGCAACTTATCTTACTTACAACAGATAATAATTTGATGAAATCAGGGGTGTAATTAGAGTGTCCTAGTACACCGTGCACTCGCGCATGTACAAATCGAACCCATCAATTAATTAACCTATTTAATCTAGCACTCGTCCTAGTGTTGGGTGTTTAGGACAATCTGAACACGACCCAAATGTAATGAATACTTCCATGGTTACATAGATCGTATGGATACCATATTCGTATTCACCAATCATTCA
This sequence comes from Serripes groenlandicus, assembly GCA_031761405.1. Taxonomy (NCBI): domain Eukaryota; kingdom Metazoa; phylum Mollusca; class Bivalvia; order Cardiida; family Cardiidae; genus Serripes; species Serripes groenlandicus. The sequence continues at coordinate 76,312 of JASEVX010000195.1, forward strand.
AAATGTTGTTCCTAAATTTGAAGAACATTGTTCTTTTCAAAGAAATCATGTAACTTCATTTATTTAGAATAAGAAATATGATCGGAATGGTAAATACAGGCTCAGCTGAAAAGTATATAAGCCAACATATAAAATGTGACACATGTGTCTTATTTCTCTAACATGGTGACTATAAATGAAAATAAGTAAAATATCTTTTCCCTCCCACAAGTTGAAATGAGCCCATACCCAAGTGTACATGTATCGCACCAGTTGAAATTTATACATAGTGTATGTTTAGATCATCACCCTGTATATCTGTTCCACCTTATTAGAATCTACACAAGTTGAGAAGAAGTTTCTAACAATCAAGTAAGTAATACGTGAACAGTGTATATCTTGAGTATGTACACTGTGCAGTTGCACTCGCTGATTTAGATCTACATTGTTGACAAAAGCCTTCTTGTAAGTTCTCTCATGCACAGGTTCAAGTAATAATATAAAAATCCGGTCACAACTAACAGCATTATAAGAATACCGACATAGAATATACTAATAATGACAATGTACATATGCAGGAAAGACCTGACATAAGTTACAAAACGGTTATGTTGGATGTTAGTAAAAACTAGTGAAAACATGTTAATAAAGATTGTTGTTTAAGATAATGTTCTATTTCGAGCAATGTACTCTGAAAACGTTATGCTTTCATGTACCATTGACAAAATAGTTCTCGATTCTGGACCTTGAAAGGAAGTAACAGGTTAGTGAAAACGTTTATAGATATGTTTATTTAAATTGTATTTATCTAAATGAATGTTTAAGAACAGAATTAAGTTCAGGAGCTGTCTGCATATTTGACACCATCGTTCCTGGTTCTAAAGCTAGATGGCGTCCAATGGCATCGATAAGCGACACGATTCAAGTTATAGCCTTGATAGAAATAACTTCAGCATGCAATGTAACTTTCCGTAACCAAGTCTAACACTTATCTTCTTGAAAGAACAAATCCCGTCAAAGCCATGTCAGAAGTTATATTTTCACATGCAGTTCAACTTTTCACAATAAAGTGTACCAAGTATCATCTTGATATAAACAACATTATCATTCCACTTAATTACTCATAACAAAGTGTACCAAGTATCCCCTTGATATAATTAATGACGTCAGAAGGGGATACCGTCGTCATCAATGACGTCATGTTAGTATTTTTACTTTCTCATGTGGTTCAACTGTTCATACAAAAGTGTTCCAAGTATAGCCTTGATATAAAACAACATTATCATACGCGTTAATGTTACTCATAACAAAGTGTACCAAGAATCCCCTTGGTATAATTAAAGACGTCAGAAGGGGATACCGTCGTCATCCATATATTAGTTTTTAAACTTTCACATGCAATAAAAAAGGTTCATAAAAACATGTCCCAAGTATCGTCCCGATAGAATAACTCCCCCATGCATTTAACTGCTCATAACAAAATTGTAAATAATATAGTATTGATACAATAACATGTTCCTGTGTCTTCAACTGTTCATAACAAAGTGTAGTAATGATAACCTTGATATAATCAACTTTCACATGCATTTAACTGTTCATAACAAACTGTAACCAATATAGTTTTCAAATAATCAACTTCCTCATGCATTTAACTGTTCATAACAAATTATACCAAACGTGTCCATGATATGATCAAAGAGGCCAGAGGGGGCTTCCGTCGTAATTGTGTTTGTTGTAATATCTTCTGTACTTAAACTGGGTGTTGTAATATCTTCTGTACTTGTACTGTGTGTTGTGATATGTTCCGTTACTGGATGAAGCGTATCGGACATTGGTGAAGGACGCAATGTTGTACCACGTGATGTTCCACTCGACTTTGTTGTTGTTGTTGTAGAAATGGTTCTCCTTGTTAACGTTGTTTTGCGGTTATCTGTGGCGATACTCCATGTTTAGCCAAATTGACGTACAAATTGACTCAATTTTGTTTTTGTTAGTTTATATATACAACATTTGTTTAAACAAGTATATTATATGCATTTGGTATATTGGGCATTTTACCCTTTTCCTTGAAGTAAAACATCTCGTTATGCTAAATATTGGTTTTCCACACGTCTTTATAATACATAGTATTGTATAAAGGTTAGAATCAGGTCAATATTGTCGTATTATATATCTGAATATTATTTCGTTGTGGAGTATATACAAGCACAATTCAAAAACTGTTTGAATATTTCTACGATACATGATATACAATATGTTTCAATATATAACAATAGTTATTCATAACAACATTGCTTTGACCTTGAGCGTTGTACAAATGTACAAATATTTACATACCAAATTCGAACTGCCTGTCAGCTATCTCGTCTTGTGTATTTTAATAATATAGATCTTATTTGAAAGGTGCTCCAGGAAAGCCTATCTAAGCGTACTTATTACAAATGTAGTTAGATATATGATTGAGCCTCCATGCGGAAGGATGATTCAAAAGGATATATTTTCTCGGAAGTTTCTCGCATCCTTTCATACATTGGCGAACAGTGTAGATCATGATCAATCTGCGTGGATGAGCAGGTTGATCTGGATATACACTGGTCGCACAAGCCCTTCAATTTGATTTTCTCTGAGCACCGTTCATTTAGTGAATATACATATATGGTCATACAAATAAACATCTTAGGACAAAAAAAGCCTTGGCGCAACCGTTGTAAGTCATTTTAAATTCGAACAGTAGAACAAATTCGTTATGAGCCATTGAAAAGGTCAGGATTAGGACAATACTGTCGTGTAATATTTCATATACAATTCCTATATCACCTCGGTCGTGTAGTGGTTCAACGTCCCGTTGGTGTTGGGGGTTGCTGGTTCGATCCCAGGCCGGGTCATACCAAATACTTTAACAAGAGCTGTCGGAGGACAGCGCGCTCGACTATTCCACCACTTATTTAAGTTACTGAGATAATGGACTCTAATGTAGTTTCATGCAAAACATTAACCACAATTTCTTAGTGGGTGATAATTTGCATTATATGCTGGATAGTGTTATTTAACATGATTATTTTCATAGGTGTGATGGTTAGAAAGGGTTGTATAACCTTTCAATGGAATGCATCAAGTAGTTACTAAGATATTGACTCTTAATGTAGTTTAACGCAAACCTTTAACCATAATTTCTAAGTAAAAAAACGGCAACAATTTGCACCATATACAGGATAGAGTTATCTTAATTGGTTGTGTTTATAGTTGTGCAATTGGGAAAGGTTGTATAAAGTTTCAATGCAATTTTTCAAGTTGTAACTGAGATTACACTCTAAATGTAGTTGCAAAACTTTAACCAGAATTTCTAAGTCCAAAAAGGTCCATAACTTGCATAAAATGCTGGATAGAGTAATCATACTTGATTGTTTACATAGATGTGATGGTTGGTAAGAGCTGTTCAATGCAATGCATCAAGTAGTTCACTAAGAGATGGTCTCTTTATGTAGTTGCATGCAAAACTTTAACCAGAATTTCTAAGTCCAAAAAGGCCATAACTTGCATAAAATGCAGGATAGAGTTATCATACTTGATAATCTACACAAGTGTGATAGTTGGGTAGGGTTGTAGAAAGTTTCAATGCAATGCATCAAGTATTTACTGAGACATGGACTCTTAATTTAGTTGCACGCAAAACTTTAACCAGAATTTCTAAGAAAAAAAAGGACCATTACTTGCATAAAATGCAGAATAGAGTTATCATACTTGATAATATACACAGGTGTAATAGTTGGGTAGGGTTGTAGAAAGTTTCAATGCAATGCATCAAGTAAATACTGAGATATGGACTCTTAATTTAGTTGCACGCAAAACTTTAACCAGAATTTCTAAGTAAAAAAAGGGCTATAACTTGCATAAAATGCAGGATAGAGTTATCTAACTTGATAATCTATAGGTGTGATAGTTGGGTAGGGTTGTATAAAGGTTCAATGCAATGCATCAAGTATATACTGAGATATGGACTCTTAATTTAGTTGCACGCAAAACTTTAACCAGAATTTCTAAGTAAATAAAGAGCCATAACTTGCATAAAGTGCAGGATAGAGTTATCTTACTTGATAATCTACATAGGTGTGATAGTTGGGTAGAGTTGTAAAAAGTTTCAATGCAATGCATCAAGTAAATACTGAGATATGGACTCTTAATTTAGTTGCACGCAAAACTTTAACCAGAATTTCTAAGTAAAAAAACGGCCATAACTTGCATAAAGTGCAGGATAGAGTTATCTTACTTGATAATCTACATAGGTGGGATAGTTGGGTAGGGTTGTAGACAGTTTCAATGCAATGCATCAAGTAAATACTGAGATATGGACTCTTACTTTAGTTGCACGCAAAACTTTAACCAGAATTTCTAAGTAAAAAAGGGCCATAACTTGCATAAAATGCAGGACAGAGTTATCTAATTTGATAATCTACATTGGTGTGATAGTTTGGTAGGGTTGTAGAAAGTTTCAATGCAATACATGTAGTATTTTAGAACTTGCATGCAAAACCTTAACCAAAGTGTGACGTGGACGCCGACGCCGACGCCGACGCCGACGCCAGGGTGAGTAGTATAGCTCTCATATTCTTCGAATAGTCGAGCTAAAAATGGTAGTAATGAATTTCCCTCCTTAGCGCTCAGAATTGTGGGGTTAGCATTATCACTGACTCGCTGATGTCAGGATAAATAGACCAGTAGTACTGCTAACTTACTTAGGAAACGCATTGAAGAAACTGAAAGTGTTGAAAACAGTGTAAAACACCATAACAACAAACAAATCAACATTTCATACCTCCTCCATCTGATGTTGATTTCTCTGTGGCTGTTGTTGGAGCAACCGTACTTGTAAGATACGATCTACAGGTATAACAGCAGTCTTCTAGCTCATATTGGCTGTAGTTATCGCATGATGATGTTCTACAATTTCTGTTATGGTCACCATATTTGCATTCTGTTTAAGAGAAAATCAATGTACTGGTTAAGAGATTTTCATTCAGCCTGTATTCACTAATCAAAAGTAGATCCAATTTAATTATAAATTCACATTTATTTTGATAATCAGAAGATTCTTCAAATTTGAATTCTTTTAAAAATAAATAAAACTAGATACAGGCTCTGTACAAATGAATAAGGTGTTATCTTCACCCTCTCCCACATACAAACAATCTGCAGCAGATGCCTTAGAAAAAAGATCTACATAAAAATATGGGAAATCTCTATAATTGTAAGTGTAATTATGACATATAGTTGAACACATTATGAACACATTATGGCAAAGCTGGGCATTGATCATAAAGGGCAATTTCTTCTTTTGCCACAATGTTTTAAAATGTCGTCTGCTACAGATGCATACACAATGAGACAGTAGGTGGAAGAGGGTTAGGTATAATTTTGAAAGCCATGGCTTTTTAATAGTTCATTTCGTCCGAACTCATACATATTTAGCAATGCAATTGCTGCCGAACAATGTACTTTCTAGGGATTATTTATACGGATGTAACATATTTATTATTGCAAACAATTGCTATCCTAAACAAAACATAAATAATTAAATAAAAAGGGCTATTAGCAAATGCATGCATGTCAATATTCTATTCTAGATAGGTATGTTACATTGTTTTTCAATTGAACATGTAGAAAGTTCTACATTATTCTGACCATAAACATTTTGTTGTCTTTGTTAGCACAACCAATTTTGAAAGTAGAAATCGTGCACCCTTGCATGTTAAAGGTCACAAGAATTTCCTTTTTCTAAAAACATCCAAAATGTAAGCCCCTATCTCACATACACGATTTAAGAAATTGCGAACACGATTTAAGAAAAGTTAAAAAATCGTGTTGATTCGTGCTCGACCATGTGGTTTATGCATATTTCTTAACCCAAAACGACCCTCATACGACCAAACACGACCCTCATACGATGTATCTAAGTGTACGCACAGTGAAACCGGTGTAGAAAGACCATCCATGGGAAGACATTAATATGGTCGTTGTATCCAGGTGGCCTTTATGTGCAGGGTCATTTATGCAGAAATTAAGGCATTGTGAGGCTACACATTAGGTCGCTATAGACAGGTAATTTGCTCTTCGAATTAGGTCTTTAGCACAGGTTGGACTGTATATCAATCTGTCTTTTGTAAGTCATACCGAAGACTTATAGCTTCTCTCCTTGGCGCTCAGGGTAGCAGGGATATCATCACGGCGTTTCCTAGGTAAATTAGTAGTACTTCTGATGTTATTTATACCCTCATACCGATGCATAAGTCGTTATGCACCGGCTGAGAAACAAAAACATCAACAAGAACTACTGAGCTTCTTGGAAAGAAGTCATTGTATTTATAATATTATTTCTTAAGTCTTAAACAGGACCGGTCTACAAAGCGTTTCTGAATAGGAGATATTTTTAGTTTGGAACAATTTTTTCCCTTTTTCTTATTTCCTTTTCAAAAGTCTTCTGCTGCGAAATGCATCACACGTCGTCTGCTTCCGGGAAAGGGATGCTTACCTTCTGGATAATTTTCTCGATAATATTCTGGACACGTGATGCAACACGTGACTTGCGTGTCTGACGCGTAGCAGTTGTGGGCGTAAATGTCAAGGCAATAGGTAGCTTTGTCCCCATATAGACAGTCTGTAATATAACACGGTTATGAAAGTAACTTCGTTTGTTAAGTTTATTTGGTGTTTTACACCGTGCTTAACATTTGTCCTGGGTAGGTTATCAGTACTACTGGTCAAATTATCCTGACAACAAACGTATAGAGCGGACAACTTGGATGACATATACTCAAATATATTGGAAATCATTATAAATGAACGTATAATTATTGAACAGATTTGAAAACGTTGCAAAAATAGAAATTCTGTTCAACATTGCCTCAACGTTTGCAACGCCCGTGTGATGCAGATGCGTCTGTATGCTAGACAGGGTTAACAGGAGTTGATTGATTGTTTGGTCTTTTAAGCCGATGTCAACAACTTTTCAGTTATATCATGGCGTTTCCCGGGTAAATTACCAGTACCACTGGTCCATTTATCCTGACACCAGTCAGTCAGCCGTAAGGCTAGCCCCGTAAAATTGAGCCCTAAGTCATTATTAAAGTTTTTAAAGTCTTTGGTATGACCGGGCCGGTGATAGAACCCGCGACCTCCCGCACCCGAGGTTCATTTTACATTCATTCTGATTTTTAGTTTGAAGAATATTTCATTATGGTTTAGTGAATCAGAAATAGACTTTCTTTGTGAATCTAGAATTAGAATGATATTTTGAATGCAAAATGATTACGGACCCAGGTATGGTGTACCGTTAGGTCAATCGTGCTATCGATATCACGATGGCACTAACTGTACACCTTACCTAGTCATCTGTAAATGACAATTCAGATAAGTTTAAAAAAGCTTAAGATCGTGTAGTTTTAAAACCAAAAAATTGTAGGTTGTATTGTATAAAAAACTTATAAGGTGTAGAGTGTGTAGTTTTAAAACTAACATATTGTAGGTTGTGTAGTTTCAAAACTAATAAAGTGTAGGTTGTGTAGTTTTAAAACTAATGAATTTGTATATTGTGTAGTTTTTAAAACTAATCTATTTTATATTGTGTAGTAGTTTTAAAACTTAAATATTGTAGGTTGTGTAGTTTTAAATCGAAAGAATGGTATATTGTTTAGTTTTGAAACTAATACATTTTTTATTGTGTACTTTTAAAACTATAATTTTGTAGCTTTTGTAGATTTAAAACTAAAAACTTGTAGGTTGTACATTACCAGGATCGTCCGTTTGAACACTCAGACAGGATTCGCAACATAGGTCTCGGATTGTATTATTAAAGCAGTCAGGTTGTGTTGTTTGAAAGACGATAAGTTGTAGAGTGTGTAGTTTTAAAAACTAAAATGTTGTAGGTTGTGTAGTTTTAAAACTAATAAAGTGTAGATTGTGTAGTTTTAAAACTAATGAATTTGTATAATGTGCTGTTTTAAAACTAACCTATTTGATGTTGTGTAGTAGTTTAACAAGAGCACCGCGTACGGCACAGACGCTCGACTGATAGAAAACAGAAAAAAGCCGACGTCGACGCCAGGGTCATGACAATAGCTCTCGTTTTTTCAAAAGTCGAGCTAAAACTAAAATATTGTAGGTTGTGTAGTTTTAAAACTAATAAATTGTAGATTGTGTAGTTTTAAAACTAATACATTTTATATTGTGTACTTTTAAAACTATAATCGTGTAGGTTGTGTAGTTTTAAAACAAATAAAGTGTAGGTTGTGTAGTTTTAAAACTAATACATTTTCTATTGTGTAATTTTAAAACTAATAAATTGTAGATTTTGTAGATTTAAAACTAAAAATGTGTAGGTTGTGTAGTTTTGAAACAGTAAAAGACTGGGAATACATTACCAGGATCGGCCGTTTGAACACTCAGACAGGATTCACAACACAGGTCTCGGATTGTATTATTATAGCAGTAAGAGCCATGGCCGCCCTCAGACTGGCATATCGTAGATTTGTCTCCATAAGAACAGTTATCTGAAACACACGAACTTTTAACGAGTATGCTTTCTTTTTCAATTTCAGTTTTGTCCTGTCATTAGAAAACTCTTTTATTTACAATTTTATCAATTTTACATATTAAAAACATAGCTGACATATACTGACAGAATGAAGTAAGTGAACAAAAATAGCATAAAGAAAAAACAAAACACAAAATGGTTGTTTGATGTTTTACCCCATCACTTTCAACACTTATTCAGTTATATCACGGCGTGTCCTGGGTAAGTTACCAATACTACTGGTCCATTTATCCTGACACCAGCTAGTCAGTCGTAATGCTAACACCGCAACCGTGAGGGACAAGGAAGGCGGCCATAACTACCATTTTAGAGTATTTGGTATGACCGGACAAGGGATCGAACCCGAGACTGCCCGCACAAGAAGCGGACGCTCAACCACAAGGCGGTCACCCAAAATGGGAGCCAGACTATAATTCAATATATAAAAAGTGTCATGCTATTATAAATACTTATAAATACAATACAAAAGATCTGTTTTGATGTATGTTTTTTATGATATAGCGGAAGAACAAAATCACTGGAATACATGCTTATTGGCATTTTGTCACAATACTATTTCAAACACTTAAATATCTATAGATACATTTATCACGACCTTCGAGCCAATAATTTACGTTATCATCTTTGTTAATTTGATGATCCTTATAAGATAAGCTAAATATGCAGTCATTGTGGGAAGCTTCTAGTTTATCTATAATTCACTTTCGTAATACAATATCGTTTATTTTGGCAGATACTTATCACTTAATATTAGACAAGTCAGGTGTTTTGAGTTCTTATTAACGGGATCGTATATAGAAAATGTTGCGAACAAATGGGGCTGTAATTCTAGTATTTGTCTAAAAAAGCTTACGTGTAGTCTGTGACGAATCGGATCAGATTATAGGGGATACACAGGCTCGCCAGAGTCTGCACTATGCGCAGATACAATAAAACCCAGTCGTGAGACGCAGCTCGTATGCTTGAAAGTTTATATATATATATATATATGTTGCTCCTTACACAAGTTGACATTTTACAGCACTGTATTCATTAAAAGTTTTGGTAAAAAACTAAATATACTAAAGGTTGGTTTAACCCTGAATAATTGGCACAGCTTGACTTTTCAACACAGTTCTATATCCCTATATTGTGAAATTAACTGTTAGTACTAAAACTCGACCCAGCGACTACTGCAATATGTTAGGTAGATCTTAATATATATTTACCTGGTAGGTCGTCCCTGCGATATGCTGCACATCTTTCACAACAGACGTCCGCAATGTCGTCGTCGTAACATTCATAAGAGTTAATGTTGGCACAATAAGCCGCTTTGTCGCCGTACTTGCAGGTGACTGTAAGGAAACGTAACTATGCAGTTAATGTGTGTTTGTATGAATGGTGTTGTATGCCGGTTTCAACACTTTTTCAGTCATATCACGGCGTTTTATATCTTGGTTTATTATCAGTACTTTTGAGTTTACTTTACCTTGACACCGATGAATCAAGCGTATTGCTATCCCAGGATGGAAGTACCTACTACAACAGTTTGAAGTAATCTGGGAGTATAGAGTATAAATAACACTACTAATGTTAGAAGTGATATAGCATTATCTATGTCAGAAGAATATTTCAAACTACTTCTAATACTTCTTATCCGCTTAGATGTTGTTCTGATTTCTAGGTCGGGTGACTGTCAATTCGTGGCAGAAGTTTATGTCAAATTTTTTGAATAATGTTACTTGTGAAATATAATGTTTGACATAAAATAAAGTAGAAATGGCTTCCCTCCTTGGCGTCCAGAGTTGCGGGGTTAGCATCACAACTGACTGGCTGCTATCAGGATAAATGGACCAGTATTACTGGTAGCTTACGCAGGAAACATTACATCTTATAACCATTGCAGATTTGATACGAGAATCCTAACCAGAATGAGGGTTATGCAAATAACAAACGATTGCGTGAGCACGAATTTGTTATCAGCGTAGAAGGAATACCCATTTAAAAATCCGATGGTAGAAACATAATATTACGCTGATTTCTTTTATATCACTTCTCTTAACAAGCATAATAATACAAGTACATTAAGATTACGTGGCAGTCATTGCGCCTTTGTTTATCGTTTTGTAAGTGGTGAAGTAATATGTGATATCTTTTCGACATCCGGGCAATTTATATCTTTCCAATCAGAATAATCTTTAGCCTAAAATTACGATTGTTCTCATCCTGGAACATGACAATCAATTTATATATACGTAAAGGCACATCTTCGACTTTTTTCAATGATTGGAACCGTCCTTAAGTTCGTTTATCCTTTGACATTGTCCTATTTTTACAATGTATGGTTCTTAAATAAACAAGCCCACTACCATCCCAATGGTTAGCTAGCCACTTCGCGTTCGTAAGTCATCTTTGCTCTCTTCGTGTTATTTTACAAACCGTTGTTTCAATGTCAAATTACGCCAAATACATCTGCACAAAACTTGGCAGATTCAGCCGTTAAACCTAGGCTTGTGTGGTATAGAAAATTTAATTTTCTTTCATAGTTATTGCCTTATTTTCACAACGTTTCCTCTTGTGCTTTCATTTTATATCATACTTTGTAAAAACAACAATAATACAAACAACATCCATAAGGGCAAAAAAAATGTCTTAAAAACAAATTATAATATTTGATCCTCGGAGACTAGGCTATGAAAAGTTAATTGTCTATAAGAACATGGCAGTTTATGGAAGATAAAGTAAAAACAATTGTTTCTGTCAATGCTAGTCCGATGATTCGTTGTGACAACGATCCTTTGCAAATCAATTCATGACGTATTGAACGGGCTTGGTTACCACTCCATTATATAGGGGTCACGTGATTATCATACCTGGCACGTTGTTCCTAAGATACTGTGTACACGAAGTGCAACACTCCTGCTCTCTGCTATAACACTCCCATGGCACTAGGTTAGAGCAGTCACCAGAATCACCGAAACTACAATCTAGATAGAAATAAATGATAAATACGATTAACCCTTTCACTGCCGAATTTCACAAAGTCGACTCTTCCATTTTTGAAAATTGCACCACTCCATTCATGATCCAACAGGAACTTTGGTAAAATAAGGTCTAAGTGGCAAACAATGCAGATGTCAGAAGATATTGTTTTTTAAAAGCATGTAATTGCCTTTGGCAGCGAGAGAGTTCTTCTTTGCAGAATACTACCAATTTTCCGCTGCCAATCAAAAAGCTAATTTGTATCGACTAGGATGGTGTCAATTGTTTTAATTTAACATTTTCTCACATTACAACAAATCTGCAGTAGACGAATTTGAAAACAACTTAGCAAAGATATGAACAATTCTCTATTAGTGAAAGTATTTAATTATTATTATAAAATAGAGTTGAAGTTATCGCTACGAGCAATTTCTTCGCTTGCCATAATGATTACATAAATCGTCTGCTGCAGTTGCATGAACGATGAGGTGTTTGTGTGTGAAAAGAGGGGTAAGATTGATAGATTGACACAACTCTCTTTATTTCCTCTAATCATATCTCCCCATCCCTTTTATGGGTCATTTAAAAAACATAATGAGCGTGATTAAGAGACACTATATAGACCAATTATCCATTCGAGCTCAATGGGAGGACGTAACTTGGACAATATGTCAAGGTATTTTTATTAGTCGATTCAGCCCAATTATCTGGCTCCCACCTCGGAATCTACAGGGAAACCAACCGGGACAGCGAGAACATTTTCCTATCCATATGGACTTAACGACCGCAACAGTTTCTGTCTTGCCCGTTAAGTCAATAGCTCAGTCAATAAGCACTAGGGCGATCAATCCAATGGACTAAATAGTATATGCGGGAAGGTAGTCAGTTTAATCGAAAGAATGTTGCGTGGAGTACAGGTGTACGATTTTACGGCCAGGAAACATTTGTTAGCTGTTTCGCCGCCGTTTTTTCGTAACAGTTCCCGCACAGCAATTTTTCCACAGACAACTGCATAGCTTACGATATATTTTGGAAGACCTATAACGCTACTAGACACACTGGCATGTGTCAATATCTGGACAGTATCAATGGCTGAGTCGGGATTGGAACGGAAGACCACTGAATTGATAACCTTCGTCGGAATCGACCGAGATGTATTTTAAGCCAGTAACAAGTTTCATAGAAATTACAAATCACACGTTACGCTATCTGTGTTACAATAAGTTTAAATAAATGCCTCTTCGTAATCTATAATACTGAGGCCATTTCTAGATAAAATACTTACCGTTGTTGTTCTGTGGTTGAAGGTAGCCACAAATTGCGCAGCAACCATTCCTTACACTATGTGTGTAACAATTGGCTTAATACCTAGGCTATAACTGATCAGTATCAATCCACGACCTGACGAGTCAAATAAACAGTATACTACTAGATAAAAAAGACTTAGCGTTGGTGTTTTGTGTTTGGAAGAAGTAACACGTTTCAAAGTGTAACATTAGTCTTTAAAATAAAATAAAAGCACGTACTCTGTATCAAGCCCTGCCCTGACCTGACAGGTCGTAACACTTGATGAATAATACTAACCGTTGTTCTGTGTATGTAGGTAGTAACAGGATTCGCAACAATTGTTCGCTACGCTCGCGGTGTAACAATCAGAGCGACTTATAGTGGAACAATTTCTTCTGTCTCCGTACTTGCAATCTAAATTAATACAGCAATATGAATAAACATGAGCCACGCCGCCGATTGGATAAGGATTCTTCCTGCATACTTTCATATTGTTCAATTGAAAATGACCAAAGTTGTCATGATGTGTTCGATCATGACAGGAGTCACGGAGTGAACATGACCGTTGATAAGGGCTTGCAATGAGTCCGTATAATAAACATGCCCAGGACAGACTATAGTTGCCATATAAAGTATTGTCAGGTTTCGTCCTTCAATTTTCTCGTCCAATATGACCGCTTTATATCATTGGAAAAAGAGTCATTTCTAAATTTCTATTTTCTATCTTGCGGTTATGTTTCAAATAAAACAAGAAATAACAATCTTGGTAGGTTGAAGGTAATATGAAATTCATACCGACTTAATGACAGTCGTTTGATAGATGTTTTAAGCCGATTTCAACCATTATCAGTTATACCACGGCGTGTCCTGGGTAAGTTACTATTACTAGCCGTTACAACCATCTTTAAAATAGTCCGGAATAAAGGGAAAGTGTTGCATCTCCTTATTAGTATACAATGAATGTGTATGGGAGTAAAATTAGCTGGGTTACAACTCTAGCTTTTCTTCAGAAGCTACATCTATATCATATAAACACGTAGACGAACAGAGAAAGGCTCTGATGAGAATATGCGTATGTAACAAGACGCGGCTCATTGTAATCGGATCGCTCATCACTCGTAGAAATTAAAGTCGTGATCGTTGAAGTGTTTAGTTCTGATAGCTGTTTGTCAATGTGTATCGGGGTAAAGGCTCTCTAGCATTTTAATACAAGCATTGAATGTTGTTCCTTTCAGCTTAATAGTTCCATATGTACGATCTCAATGGTTCAGTCGTTATAGCGTCTCTCTTGGGAGCGGAAGACCAGGATACAATCCACGGTCGGGTCACACCAATTACTTTTAAAATGGTAGTAATGGCTTCCCTATTTGGCGCTTATGGGTGTAAGAATAGCATTACGACTGATGCTTTTGCGACAGGATGAATAATACCAGCAGTAATGATGCATCACCAAGCAAATGCCGTGATGTAACTGAAATATTGTTGAACGCTTCGAACACAAAACAAACAAACGCTTTTACAAATCGACATCAACCGACTGGTAAAATAACGAGGAAGGGGGCTATAACAATTATAATATAATGTTGATTCGTACCTGACCCAAGGTGGGTTTTGACCATATAGTCACATGTGTTACAGCATTCGGCCTCGACGTTATAACACATAGATGGCGTCAGGGTGGTCGTACACATGGCTAGTTTGTCCCCGTACGGACATTCTGTGGAGAAAAAAAACCGCATTGATTGATTCGGGTTTTACTGTCGTTTTCAACCATTTTCAGTCTTATCGCGTGACCACGTGTTTCCTGATTTTCTCAAACTAGTACTCCACATAACAGTCTATCCAAGCAATTGTCTATTTTTACGTATAAACTGTTAGCCCCTTAATGGAAGACAAATGACACTTGTTTCATTGATTTATGTCAATCGTCAGACATAATGTTGATCAAGCATGGGTTCGAAGTCACAGCATCTGGATTGACAGCCCATTTCGCTACCGACTGAGTTGTGTTGCTTCTACAGGTTTTCATACAGAGGGGGTAAGGATTAACATTGTAAGACGCAGTTTGTTCCACTCTTAACTTTCGGTATAACTTAGGCAGACATCTCGCATTTGGCACACGTCGATGCCTTCAATGGACGCCACAATGAAGCAATGCGGAATCGATGTATAATTCACTGCCCATCAAGTATCTGCTAGATCAGAAGCAAATTCATTCTTAAAATTGATTGACCAATCACACATAGTTAGGCAATAAAATTAGTTTACAATTTTCTAAAATTTCGGGGCCTAAGCATGGGGCTATAAAATCCAAATACTTCAGATTGGTCAATTGCTTCTGACCAACCAGATGATTCTTCAGCAACACTTATGAGCACCGAGAGTATACTTTTTTTATTATAGCTTTGCAGTCTGGTCTCACCAATCAAATTATTTGTACACAGAGATACAGTGGAACCTGTGTATAAAGACCACCCATGGAAATCAATCTGGTCTTTGATCGCAGGGTCATTTGGGCTGAAATTTAGTTTTTGGGAAACTAAAAAATATGGTCACTTTATATAGAGAATTGATATTCCAAGGTGGTCTTTAGCACATGTGCGACTGTATATATACCTGGATCCGCTAAATCTTCCATTGTTGAACAATATCGACAGCACGTGTTTCTGGAAGTTTCGTCATAGCAACTGTTAATTGTTCGGTTATAACAGGAATCTATCTTATCTCCATAGCGACAATCTTAAAATAAAACACGGGAAATAGATCCTTTACTAATTAAAATTAAGCACTCCAAATATATAGAAGTTGGTGTTTATGATGTAAATTACTTCCGGGTTGTTTCATTCAACGTGCAACTGTGGTAAGCATGAGAATGTCATTATATGCAAAAGTTAAAATCGGTTTCAGTTAAGAATCCACTCAAAAAGAGCTGTCAGAGGTGATACAGAAAAAACATAACCAAGTACATTATCATAGAAAGATTGATTTGGTATGAATAACTTCTAAATCGTAAAAAGGGCCATAATTCTTAATGAAACCTTAAAAGAGTTATGTATTCTTGTCTGTTGATGGAGGTAATAATGGTAAATAAGTATTGTAAGTGTAAAAGCTATATCTCTAACGGTTTTGGAAAAAAGTGAGGTAGAACGAAAAACTTAACCAAAATTATAAGTAAAATAATGGCAATAATTCTTACAAAAACCTTGACAGAGCTAAGTCCTCTTGTCTGTTGACTGAAGTTATGATAGGAAACGAGTGTTGTAAGTTTCAAAGCAATATCTCTAATAATTTTGAAAAAAAAGTGAGGTGGTACTTACTTAACTAAAATTCTAAGTCGAAAAAAGTCCATAATTCTAACAAAAACATTGACAGACTTTTGTACTCTTGTCTGTTGATTATTGTAAGTTTCAAAGCAGTATCTCTAATGATTTTGAAAAAAAAGAATTGGTACGAAAAACCAAAATTCTAAGTCGAAAAAGGGCCATAATTCTTACAAAAACCTTGACAGATTGATGTACTCTTGTCTGTTGATGGAAGTAATGATGATTAACAAGTGTTGTTAGTTTCAAAACAACATCTCTAATGGTTTTGAAAACAAGTGAATTGGTACACAAAATTAACCAAAATTCTAAGTAGAAAAAGGGCCATAATTCTTACAAAATCATTGACAGAGTTATGGACTCTTGTCTGTTGATGGAAGTCATATTGGTGAACAAGTGTTGTAAGTTTCAAAGCAATATCTGTAATGGTTTAAAAAAAAAATGAATTGGTACAAAAAACTTAACCAAAATTCTAAGTCGAAAACGAGCCATAATTCTTACAAAAACATTGACAGGGTTATGTACCGGGCCGTCACATTCCTTCTTAGGGGGATAAAGGTATAGAGTAGTGATTTCTAAAAAGAAAATCAACAGCAGGCTAAACGTGTCTATCCTGGTAAGCCTGCGCGGCATGCTTAGGCTGATACGGGTCAATACTTTACACATGAGTCCATAATGTTGGTTTTCTCGCGGGACGGTTCTAAGACATCTTCTTACACACATCTATAACTGTAGTTCCGCTTAATGAAGGTCAATGTAACTTTACATAGTGTCCACTCGAAGAGGTATTTTTACCCCAAAACGGCTCGTAGTTTTCACATACAGACGCTTTCTGATGCCCCTTGCAGCTGATTACTTTTGAAAACAGTGTTGCAAAAGCAGAAATAGCTCATGATGAGCTCCTTTAGATAATAACATTTTCCCTTATAGATATTTGGCATATTTTAACCGAAATGTTTTCAAAGTCGTCTGCTGCTGATGTGTTGTATGTGGGAAAGGGTCAAATTGTCTATTATACGTTACCGAAACCCTGGGTGTCGGTCTTGTTATAGGAGTGGCACGTCTCGCAACACCGGTCCTCCATACTCGGCTGGTAGCATTGGAGAGCAAGGATGTCAGAACACTCGAATTTGTTACCATATTTACAGGCTGAAATGCAAAAATGTGACATATAATTTAGAGCATTATAAACATATATGGTTGGTAGGACTGGGGTAAAAAATTGTCAGAACACTCGACCCTGTTACCATATAATTTAGAGCATTATAAACATATATGGTTGGTAGGACTGGGGTGAAAAATTGTCAGAACACTCGACCCTGTTACCATATTGACAGGCTGAAATGAAAACAACATTGGAGTTCAAGGATGACAGAGCACTCGACCGTGTGACCATATTTACAGGCTAAAGTGGAAAAAATAAATTGGTGTGAAAATGCCAGAGTACTCGAATTTGTTACCATATTTACAGGCTGAAATGCAAAAATGTGACATATAATTTAGAGCATTATAAACATATATGGTTGGTAGGACTGGGGTAAAAAATTGTCAGAACACTCGACCCTGTTACCATATAATTTAGAGCATTATAAACATATATGGTTGGTAGGACTGGGGTGAAAAATTGTCAGAACACTCGACCCTGTTACCATATTGACAGGCTGAAATAAAAACAACATTGGAGTTCAAGGATGACAGAGCACTCGACCGTGTGACCATATTTACAGGCTAAAGTGGAACAAATAAATTGGTGTGAAAATGCCAGAGTACTCGACTTTGTTACCATAATCACAAGCTGAAATGCAAAACATCATTTAGAGCATTACAAACACATATGGTTGGTAGGACTTGAGTGCAAGGATGACAGAGCTCTAGTCCGTGTGACCATATTTACAGGCTGAAATGAAAGAAATATTGATGTGAAAATGCCAGAGCACTCGACTTTGTTACCATATTTACAGGCTGAAATGAAAACAACATTGGAGTGCAAGATTGTCAGGACTTTGTTACCATATTTACAGGCTGAACTTTAAATCAATGACATATCTTGTATATTAATATAAATGATATCCACTACACCATCGAGACAAAGTACGTATAAACATCCAGGGAAATTATATCCTTTATATATAACAGACCAGTGAATCTTCAAAAAGAAATGCAACAACGACAACACCTGACAGACTCGCTAATTTATTGCTTTAACGTCCCGTTGCTACCTTATCACTGTCCCAGTTATAACAAATATGTAACAAATGCCTTTGAAATCATCTAGACAAAACTATGGATATTCTCTATAAATATAAGTATAAATTTTGGGAATAGTTGAAATAAATGTTGTAAAGGGTGAAAGTACTCATTGTGAGCAATTTCTTCGTTTGCTAAAATGTTTTAAAAAGCCGTCTGCTGCAGCTACCTTCAAGCTATTCTGCATGTGGGGAAGGCTTAATGTCCTTATTGGTTTTGACAAGTGATGTGCCACATTATTACGATAAATGCAATAAATAGTGTGTCACTACTAACAGAAAAAGACTAATGTATGCATGAGAGAGATTGGCAACCTTTGTTGTTTAAATTGTGCAAAAGAGCATTATATCGTTTCATGTTATAAGTATTCAAGTTTTCCGCAGGTAGAATGTTAATACAGCTTGGTCTACACTTTTCTTTATTCATGTGTCACTATGTAGCTGAGATAGCTCATTCGGTAACGAAGACAGCTATCAATCCGGGGAACGTAAGTTTAAACCCCATCTCGGTCATTCATTCTTCCTGGTGCTTGACAAAAGTGATCGTCACTGAGTGTAGCGCGATTTGTCTTACTGGGAAGGTAGCCAGTTGCCTGGGAAGAATGTTGTGTGCGGAAGAAAACACACGTTAGTTAGGTAGACTGGTCGCCGTGATATAACTATGTTACTATTGTTAAAAGACCAACCAGGGGAAGAGACCAATCTGGTCTTTGTTCACAGGTTATCTTTAATTACAGGGTAATTTATGCAATGTTATTAGTATTTGGGAAAGTAAAAGTGTGGTTGCTAAAGACAGGGAATTGTTCTATATACAACGGTGGTCTTTAGTACAAGTTTGACTGTACTCGATGAATTGCAGGAATTCAGTAGAATAAGTGTTAAGCGTAGCTTATTGATGACGGCGTGTGTGACGATACTTACTTTGTGGTAGATGGTCTAGCGCAAAATAGGAACACTGTAGACAGCAATCCTCAGCAACATCGGAATTGTAGCACATGTTGCCCGAGATGTTGTAACAAAAGTTGGGTAGTCGGTCACCGTATAAACAGTTCTCTGAAATACAGATAGGAATACATACTTTTACGGATTGTGTGTTAGTTTTTATCCCGACACCAGTGAGTCAGTCGTAATATTAACCCCACAACCCTGAGCGCCAATAAGAGAAAGCCATTACAGTATGGAGTATGTGTGATAGTTTGGCAATTTTGCACAACCATACTACTAACCCCTTTCCCACATTGTGATAAATTAGCAGCAGGCAACTTCGAAAAGATTAAGGCAAAAATAATGAACTTGGTATGTTTATGAAAGAGCACTTTTAAAAAATAGTTGGAATGATTTCGACAAAATATCTCCTTTTGCCAACTGTTTTCAAACGTCATCTGTTGAAAAATGAGTCTGCATTCGAAAAGAGGTTTATAGCAAGGACTGTATTGCTTATCAAGTAGGATTGATGACAAACGCCAAAAAAAAAAAGAAAAAAGAAACCTTTTAACTCTTTCAAACACACAACAAATTTGCAGCAGACGACTTTGAAAACGTCTCGACAAAAAATGGAAATTCTTTATTAATGATGATTATAATAATAAAATGAGTTAAAAACAGTGTGGCAAAAAGAGATATTGCTCATCTTGAACAATTCCTCCCTTTGCCATACTGTTTTCAATACTCGTCTGCTAGAAAGGCGTCAGACGATGTCTGAATGTGGGGAAAGTTTAAAGATGTTGTAACGTCGCCGAGAATGACAACTTTGTCAATAATAACGATGACAGAGTTACAACAAATGCTCTCCTAGATCACAAAACAGACAAGAGAAATGAAATAGAATGATGTTTTACTCCGTTTTCAACACTACTTGTGTGATATCGCGACGCTTCCTGAGTAAACCAGCAGTACTACCAGTCAGACGATTCTTTTGAGTTCCCACAACATATAATTTGGTTGAATAATAAGAGATATAGTGTGGGGAAAAGACCTATTCACTTCCTCTCTCTATGAAATAATTATCTATAATACAAAATTCACTATAAGCAAGATCATGTTAAAAGGATTGAATACATATAAATATTGTATGAAGTGTTATTTGTATTCCGAGTCCCAGTAGCTCAGTTGGTGTGAGAAAATCAGGAAACATGTAGTAATTTGAAAACGACAAATGTAAAAACAAAATAATTGTGCAATGTAGTAAATAGCAGGTTAATAAAAGTCGAATTAAACTTATTGTGTAGAGTATTAGATAACATGATGAGCAGGAGTACATATAATAACAACGAACTGTGTAGTAAAAACAATAACTGGTTAACATCTAGTGATATGAACGTAATGAGAGGCTCTATTAAATAACTAGATACATTTTTTTTTAGATAAACTGAACGTAAAGTCGAATAAATAACTTGTTAACAACAATTTATATAAACCTAACGTGTCGATCACCAACGCATAATAATCACACGTGTCACAGCACTGTTCCCGGACTGTTTCGGCGTAGCAATGGTGTGGGTCAGTATTGGACAAGCATTCGTCGTTTCTGTCACCGTAAACACAATTCTCTGAAGAGTACCCATACATTATGGTTTCATATTTGAACCAGCTCGTGAGGGCAGAGCACCACTATGGCACATGCGATTTGACTCATCGTCCATTCAATTATTTAAATATGTATTTCAGGCCACCGGCCATTATACAATAATATATACAATATATAAAATTCAACGTACTAATGATTGATATGTTATATTGTTAACCGTACAAGTATGCAAATTATGATACCCTTTTTTTTTTTGAGTTAATTTGATTGAAATATTATACTCTTCATTAACATCGATCGATTACTTTCATCGAAAGGTATGTACATAAATTCAATATACCTGATTATTTTCTACAAGATAATTTACAAGTACATTGCTGTATTATTTAAACACTAGATATGCTAAAGCAACATATATGAGTTGTTAGTCAATTTAAATAAAAAATGGCACGTAGGGGGAAGTCGCAGAAACACGCCCCAACGTCAGAAAGACAAATTCCTTCGTTTGTCGTATTGACCACATTGTCATTCTGGTGTGTTAGCACCACGCCAGTACGCCAACATGAAATGACAGCAGTTAACCACCATCTTCTTCTACTTCTTTTCCGTAAATCCCACCAGTAAGTGGTGCACCGGGTTTCCCCGTAAGCGTTATTGTTTTTAGATTGTTGACGAGTATGTAAAAAAGAAATGATATAGCTGCAGTATAAAACAATGTATTGTGTCCCACACATGTAAAACACGACTGTACACTACACGACATGTAAAACAACTTCAACCAGTAAGTATTGCACCGGGTTTCCCCGTAAGATTAACACAATTCTACTGGTTGCGGACGGCGGACGGCCAGAGTTTTAATTATAGTTTTTGCGTAGTTTATTTAGTCATTTTGGAGAGTATGCAGACGCTTGACGTGTAATCGGTAGCACAGTAGCCTCGAGTATGTCACTATGTTCCGCGTCACAACAGGGTTGGGGGGAAGGATACCGCTTGATACGAGGACCCAACAGTCGATGATAAGGGAAGTAAGTAGTTGGCGATTGGCAAGTGTAACCCATACATCATTTCCATGATAACGTTGTATACAGTTCCTTATCCAACCGATTGGCTCACGTCTCGCAGCATCGAGTGCAGGACATCTAATTAACATGTGACTCAGGTCTTCATCCTCCAGTCGACACATCGGGCATTTTGGATCGATTTCGTATTTGTTGAATTTGACTTTGGTTGTTTGAAGCATGTAGGTTCCTGTCAGTATTCTTGCTTTAATTATTCCCCTTTTGACGTCAGAAGTGTTAGGTTTCACGCTGTCCGATATCGGGTGCGCTCTGCCAATACGCAGTATATCAGTGTTACAATTTTGCATAGTTGACCTTTGTTCTATGTCCATACGGAGTTCATTTGACCAGTGGTTGTGTACTGCCTTTTTTGTCATTAATTTCCATTCAGATCGTGAGATATTTGATTGAGTTAGTTTTTTCACAGAAGGGAGGCGGTAATGTTTTAACGTTTGCGAAACTGTTGCGAAGAAACTGTCTGGTATATAGTCTTTGAACAGGGTTTGCCTACTAGCTACTTCACGAAGTACAGAGTTATTTCCTTTTGTGGCTGCATATATCAATGAGAGCTGCCTTTTGTGTATTTCAGCCTCTAACGGAGCTGCACCTACGAGTAGAAAAACTGCAGAACGGGATGTTCTCAGTGGCAAAGACTGGATATTCCGTCATAAAGAGCTTAATACTTGTCACAACAAGTTTGAACACAAAAAGCACGATAAGAAATATGCACAAACAAAGGTATCGCTATACCTAAATGTGAATATATCTATTGAAATGCATGCGCATTGGATGTGCAAGTGATAACGATCGTAGAATTATACATGATACGTTGTATTTCTAAGCCATTGTGGTAAACAGTTAGCGACATGACATCAACGACATACGGTTAAAAGAACTCTGAAAACAATCCGACCATATAAATGAACGTCATGTCAACCAACAAACCCTGAACCATACATAAAGAAAATGGTTAATACAGACATCGCCGAGCCAAGATTACAATTCATTGAACTATCTGCAATATTTAACCGTAAAGTTACCGGTGTCATTCAAACGAAAATGCACGTGACACTTCTCATTCTGAATGTTATCCTTATGAATATTCATGTATCATTGAAAAGAAGGCAAAAGGTACTCATGAATATTCATTGAGAATAACGTATAGCAAACTAGTACCGACTATGTAATGCTGGGGGCATGTAACTATAGACGTACATATATATATTTATATATATATATATATACGGTGCTACCATTACAAAGCAAACGTCTAGTAATAATATAGTACGTGTTTAATGATGTGCTACACTACCTCCAAGTTCGTAGTCAGAGTAGTCCAGGCAAGTTCTGCAGCATCTATTCCTGACATCTGCGTTGTAACAGGACGAGGGTTGGGATGAATTGCAGGAGGAACCTATATTGCCGTCACAATCTAGAAAAGAAGAAATATTTAGATGTACTTGAATTACCATTGCAACATATTATACCAGTATTTAATTCGTCACCCCATTAGAAGAACCAATAATATTATTACCGTATGACTAACCTTCGAATATTTACTTATTAAGTCATAGCAATTGTATCCAGACACCAGACTGGCAGATACTCGGTATCAATATTACAATTGTTGGCAGCCCAAGAATTGGCAATATCAAAACGGTCGCTACTGTGATTCCAACATTTGATCGACCACTTCCGAAGCTGGTGATGTTAATATCGGGTACGGTATTGAATATTAGTTTTCTATTTCCAACTAAAGTTAAGTTGACATGATATATAAAACTGGTAAAATTACACCAAACAAGAGCGTTCCGTGGAACATGTGTGTCGCTGGAGAAAGTTGGATAAGAAGAAAGAAAATGGCCGGACAAAATTGCACACGAGGAATAATTCTCAAAATATGAATGCTAGAGTTATGGTACTTGTGGACTGCACCCTTTTCACGTCACAAGCTACCTCAAACCATTATTGGTGTATGCCTGGCTCTATTATGTTATGTAAGGGGCAGGTTACCTCAGACTATGTTTGTTCATGGCAGACGTACTAATATGTATAGTACGCCGGGTACATTGCTGGTTCATGAGAGACGTACTAATATACTATAGTAGACCGGGTACCAGACTGCATTGATGGTCCATGATATACCTACTGATTTACTATATAGTACGCCGGGTACCGGACTACATTGCTGTTTCATGATATACCTATTTAATTACTTTAGTACGCCGGTTACCAGACGCAAGTGTTGGTTAATGGCAGACGTTCTAATTTATAATAGTACGCCGGATACCAGACTACATTGTTGGTTCCTGACAGACGTACTAATTTACTATAGTACACCGGTAACCAGACTACATTGTAGGTTCATGATAGACCTACTGATTGACTATATAATACGCCGGGTACCAGACTACATTGTTGGTTCATGATATACCTACTTATTTATGACAGTAGGCCGGGTACCAGACGTAAGTGTGTTGGTTAATGGTAGACGTTCTAATTTATGATAGTACGCCGGATACCAGACTACATTGTTGGTTCCTGACAGACGTACTAATTTACTATGGTACACCGGTAACCAGACTACATTGTTGGTTCATGATAGACCTACTGATTGACTATATAGTACGCCGGGTACCAGACTACAGTGTTGGTTCATGATATACCTACTTATTTACTTTAGTACACCGGGTACCAGATGTAAGTGTTGGTTAATGGCAGACGTTCTAATTTATGATAGTACGCCGAGTACCAGACTACATTATTGGTTCATGAAAGACGTTCTTATTTATTATTGTACGTCGGGTACCATACTAGGAAAACATACCGTTCTCTTTAAGATAGTGACATGTTTGACAACACTCATCTCTAACAGTGTTGTCGTTTACACATCCATCCAAAGAAACTTGGGAACAATCGTCTCGTTTGTCACCATATTCACAACCTGTAAATGAATTAATGATATCAATATTAACAATTTTCGATTTAATTCTTCAATGAGTGCAAAATTGTTTTAACCCTTTACCACAAAAGTGGGGGTATACATAACAAGACTAGATTAAACGAACATCTTCCATTTTCCAAGTGCGGTTGTACGATGATGCTTTAATGCCCCGCGGTCAAATTATATGTTCACAATTAACACTAATTATTTAATGTAATTCGATTTCGATTTCTTTAACGTCATTTAAAATTGGAACTTGACAAATATTTATGGTATGGTACTGAATAAAAACATTTCTGCATTGGTTAAGTTTAATATGTTACAATACAATACAATATAATACAATATCTTTATTCGTATAATAAGGCTACCGGCCTACAAAACGTTTACAATCTAAAAGTTAATTTATCTGAGTAACGTTCAGTAAATATGATCTGTGTACACCTTAATAATGATGAAGGCAAACAAAATAATTTCATTCATTTTTATGTAATTTGATAAAGTAGTGTCTTCTTTTAATTTCTGCAGTCTGTTTCTTCAGATGTTTCCAAATAATCATTTCTTTTCTTGATTGCAATTGTTAAGAATATAGCCAATATAAAATTCAAAGATTTGTGTTGACATTACATGATCGTATTAAACAGCTGCTGTGTTGATGGTTTAATATACCAGTCTTGAGGAAAGTTACATTTTTACAATTAACAAGCCAGCGAAGTTTAGGTCAGTCTCTAAAACTATTGAAGTGCTGTCTGTACTCAGAATTTGTGCTCTAGTATCCGAATGGTAAGAAGCCTATTCATTCAGAAGTTTAATAGTTTTGGGCACTGAAGTCTGGTTTGAATGAGTTTGATATGTTACATACGGTTATACAAGTCAAGTCTGTACTTACCTGGGATGAGGTCTGATCTGAGATCTCCACACCTCTGACAACACGTGGTTGCCGTGTCCACGCCGTAACACTGGTACCTCTCTATGCGCATACATGACGTTGCCTTGTCGCCATATCTACAGTCTAAACAAGAATATACAGGACTTAACCCTTACTCCCGCATATAAAGCTCGCCAAATGACTATATGCCGATGTGCGAGAAAACCAACATTATGGACTCTGCGTAATGTATCGACCAGATAGGCTGCGCAGTCCACGCAGACTGATCTGGGCCGACACATTCCGTCTCAGGGGGATAGAGGTAAAGAGAAACAGAAAATATACAGTAGGCGAAAAGTGTCTATCCGGGTAAGCCTGCACGGGTCGATACTTTACGCTGAGTCAACACTTTTGGTTTTCTCGCCGGATGGCTCATATGATTTGCGAGGGTAAACAGACCCAATGGAAGAATCCCTGGCGCAAACCCATAGTTACGCACCTGCAGCGGGCGACATTGCAAAACATTATGAAAAAAAGAGAAATTGCTCACCAAGAGATGTTTTACCTTTTACCACAATGTTTTAACTCATTTTAATTTATAAAAGTAATTTCACTTATAGAGCTTACAGAAATGTTTGCCTTGAGTTTGTCTAAAATTGGCCTCCGTAATGTGACTATTGAATAGTCGTTAATTACACGTATTTGTAAGATTAATTGATTGATTGATTGATTGATTGATTTATTGGGGTTTAACGCCGTTTTTAACAATTTATCAGTCATATCACGGCGGCCAGTTCACCTACTCATGCATTCCCTGGTTTCTCACACCAGTACTCCACACAAAACTCTTCCCAAGCAACGTATTTTTAAGAATGTTTCATAGATTAAAATAAGGTAAATAAATGCTGTATACTTTTTTATATCATATTGTATATAGGTGCTTCAATTGACTTTTTAAATCGTTGACAAAAGGAAATAAATGCCATTAAAGAACAGTTACCTCTTTTCCAAAATTGTATTCAATATTATGTTATTTCCTTGTAGATGTATGTTATAAAAGCAATCGACTTTTGAAATTGATAACGTCACACGCCACATGTCACACGCCACACGCCACACGCAACACTCCACACGACGGTTTCAATTTGATGCCTATAACCAGGGAACTGATATTTAGCATAGTCGGTCCTTTTCATACTTTAATCTCATTTGGCTACTTGGATGCTCCTGCTCGTATAACTAATTACTTGGTTGTATTACGACGCTTTCAGGTTTTGTTCTCCAATTATATCACGTTGTTTCATAGATAAGTTACCTTGTCCATTGATCCTGACACCAGCCAGTCAGTCGTAATGCTATCCCCATAACCCTTATCGCCAAGGAGGGCAGTCATTACTACCATTTCTTAGGTCTTTAGTATGAACCGGCTGCGTCCTCCCGCACCCAAAGCTGCCGCTCTACCACTACATCACCGGTGCGTTCTGTGCGACAAGCTTACCAATAGGGAAGATCCTGATCTAGATTATCAGTTGTCGCAAAGCCCCGTAGGACGCTAGATACATAGGACATTACCTTGCGGCAAAAGTTGCGAAGGGATGGAAGCACCCGTTACTTACCTGGATTATCCTCGTCGACAAGACCGTGGCATTCGTAACAACAATTCATCTCGATTGTTGTGTTATAGCAATCCGCATATACTAAAAAATCGCAATTGTTCGGATCTTTGTTTCCATATTGACAGCCTGTAAAAACGATATATTAAAGATATAATTAGTAACAAGAGAGCTGCAGATTTTTTTGAGTTATGTGGTAAGGTTAAACTTGTGTGACGCCGAAGACGACGGAGACGCAGACGCAGACGCTGACGACGACGCAAAGGGTATTACAATACCCTGACCTTTTTCTTAGAAAAACAGACCAGCTACGATCGAGTTATTGAAGTACATGACATAAATTCATCTCTCATTCCTTTTTTGCAATTTGAATATAGCCTTGACCTTTGATCAAACATACACGGTTAATAAGGAATATAATCCTCACATTGTTGTATATGCCCATTACATGTGTCATAATTGTAGCGTAGCACATGATGAATTTGGGATTTTTGTAATACAATCGATTTAAATAAACATATAGTCTAAGATTGAATGTTATTTTAAATGGGTTTAAAGCTTTCACATAAAGAACGAATTTTCAGCAGACGACATCAAAACATCTTGGGAAGAAATATGGGACATCACTAAAAATACAAACATATTGGTCGATTTCTCGTTGTCACACAATATTTTCAAAAGCCGTCTGCTTCAAAGGGTGTCTGCATGCGTGAAAGGGTTAAACTCGTGTGTAACATACCTGGAATTGTCTCCTCATAATCTTTACAAGTTCCACAACAAGTAAAGTTCTGATTGTAGCATTGGTGTTGTTGTGTTATCCCATCACACGTGGACTTATCTCTGTCACCATAGGGACAATCTAAAAGTAGATATAAACGGTTATAATATGACAATGTACTTGCACACAGGTGTCATGTCTAAACACTGTTATGTACATCTATCAGATATATACTCTAGGGCAGTGCATTCTTTTTAACTCTTTCACGGCCGAATTTCAAAAAGTCGACTCTTCCATGTTGAAAATTAGACCAAACCATTGTTTCCTCCAACAGGAAATTTTGTTAACTTTATTGTCCAAGTGGCAAACAATGCAGATTTCAGGAGAAACAGCTCGTAACGATCTGTCTCGCCTAAATCTGCATTATTTGCAAAAGCTTTCAATTGCATTTGGCAGCGAAGGAGTTCAGAATTGCTATATCTCATTATAAGTAAACTGTCAACAAAAAGCAATATATATTTTCTTGATTACTTTTCAAACACTTTTATCTCCGTTTGATCTTAATTCCGCTATTTGATTTGGGTGAAACAATTGTGCTATATGCAGGTGGTATATTGCAAGGACTTGTCCTAGTTCTTGAACGCAGTATATATTTCTAAACAATTTAACCCCCCTTTCCAACCTGCAGACGCATTTTGACGCATCTGCAGCAAACATCATTTGAAAAAAAGTATAGCTAAAATAGAAGTTACTCATGGTGAACAAGAGATTTATTGCCACAGTGTTAAAACTCTAATTAATAATAAGACTTTCTTTTCGACAGCATATTCTCAAAGTGGTCTGCTGCAGAATTGCTGTATATGGAAAAGGGTTAATTAATATTGCTGTAAATATCACTACTATTTGGCATACCATCCTCTTTCGTGAAGTGGTAAGGGTGTCCATCTTTGGAGCGGTAGACCATGATTCAATTCCCGATCTTGTCATACCAAAGACTTTACACATATTAGTAATGACATCCCTTCTTGGTACTCAGTGATGTGGAAATAGCGTAACGACTGATACATCGGTGTCAGGCTGGATAATACCGGTAGTACTAGTAATTTACATAGGAAATGCCGTTATATACCTAAAAGACAGCTGGCAGCGGCGTATAGCACCTTTAAAACAAGCAAACACACACACAATCATGCATAATACGTAAACATGTAATGAAGACATGCATCCACTCACTCAGGTGTACTGATACCGATTGGATTAAATTCAGCAGGACAAGGGTTAATAACCCTGTCTAACATACTTACACAGATCGGCAGTAGTTTGTTGGCCATCAGCTCTGGACGAACACGCCTGACAACATTGCGAGTAAATGTTGTGATCGTAACATCGAGACATGTTATACCCGGCAATTTGGGAACACGTGTTTAACCCCTCTATAGGCCCGGAAGTCTCGGGAACAAAGCATTCGCTACCTGAGAAAAATGAAGATTATTTTAATCGTTCCGGTATAATACATTTTTCAATATGGGGGGGGGGGGGGGGGGAATCTTAAATATAATTAGAGAATAGTGTTGAATATTTGTGGAAAAATGAGATATTAGTCATGTTGAGAAATTTCTCCTCTTGCCACAATCTTTCAAAAGTCTAAGTTTAATTTAGTTAAAGCACTATTTTGTTACACAATAGTCATACATATGTTCCATAAAACTATAATTGTACAACACGGGGATTGAAAAGAAATCCGGGGATTTATTAGTAACTTATTTCCTTATGTTGTAACTTTTTTCTGCTTAAAAAGTCATCTGCTGTAGATGTGTGAAAATGCGTGTGTGTGTGTTAAGTAATTAACAAATCGATAATAAGTAGACATAACTTACTCATGTTCCATCCCATCTCGCAGGTGCCCGTCGGTTCCGGGTACCTATCATAGTACTCGAACCGAAAGTCAAACTGACACTGTCCATTGTTCTCGGATAACCAGTTCCTGTTTGTAATCCACCACATGTTGGACGAAATAGACTGTGATGCTTCGAAATTCTCAAATGCCTGTCAATGATGTTTATAACTTTACATAACAGTACAACCTCTCGAAGGCGACATCTGGCGGATGTAACAGAATGAAGCCACCCGTAAGAGGTATTGATCATTAGAGGTTAAATGTGATCTCCAGATTAAAGATGGTATAGTCAAAGTTTCAAAACTGTTCAAATGTTGAAATGTAAGAGTCTTTATTCTGGCAAAAATAAGAGTAATACTTTCACTTTCCAGTACAATAAACATCTAACAACTTATTGGGTATGCTTCAGTTTTACTTGGTAGACATACCCAGTAAGCCAAATTTCGTATATTTTAATGGCTGTCAATTGACTGTTTTTCAACATGTACTGCAAAAAAAGATCTCCATCTGGAGTTCAGCACCTTTTAAGATTATCTTCTCATAGAAACATACTGGTTCGAGTAAAGCTATATACTCGAATTATCACATGTTCTAGTTATCGTGAGGCAACAGCATATTTGAGCCGTTTCACGAGAAAACCAACATTGGTGACTCTGCGTAAAATATCGACCCGGATCAGCCTAAGCATACCGTGCAGGCTTACCCGGATAGACACTTTTCGCCGTCTGTAGATTTCCTGTTTCATGAATCATTTCTCTATACCTCTAACCCCCTGAGACGGAATGTATCGGCCGGGATCAGTCTGCGCGGACTGCACAGGCTGAACTGGTTCGATACATTACGCAGATCCCATAACGTTGGTTTTCTTGCGGAACGGCTCGATTATCTGTTCATTAGGATATATATCTTATGGGCCACTGCTGCTGAGGGACGTTCGGTTATAAGGGCAGCCGCAGTCGCAACACTTGCTTGATATATATCTTATGGGCCACTGCTGCTGAGGGACGTTCGGTTATAAGGGCAGACACAGTCGCAACACTTGCTTGAATCGTAAGAGCAGGCTAAAAGGGTCTGAGCTTTTGAAGCATATGCGCATCTTGAGTTCCAGCAGGCGAGGTTGTATTGGTTTCATACCTTATATACTATTATCTCGATGTAAATACAAGGTGAGGGTACAAATATCATCTTTCCTGTCCGTCGCAGGTAAAACCCGAAAATAAACTAACTTAATCTCATGATGTATGGATGTATGTCATAACAACGCCGTAACAGAATGGAAACGTGATTATTATCCTTCATATACATCTGAACTACTGGTTATTTTTTTGTTTTTTTGTTGGGGTTTTACGCTTTAGTCATCATTATTTCAATTATATCACGGCGACAGCTCACTTATTCATGATCCCTGGATACACAAACCAGTACTGGGCTAGGAAATGTGCCTTGCCCAAGAGCATTACACCGTGACCACATGGCCTTGACTGGGTATCGAAGTAGAGATGTCCGGTTCCAAATCCCCGACCCTAACCACTCGGCCACGGCGGATTCCTACTGTTACAAACGGTGAAAAAAACCACCAAAGAACAAATAAAACTTACATTGAAATTGAAAGTGACTGTGTCTAGGTTGAGAGTAATGTACAAGGTTCCCGGTTCGTAAGATCCTTCGCATGGTATCGAACATCGGGCCTGGTACCTGAATGCGTCATTTTGGGCGTCGACAGCCATCTTCTGTAGTGAGTACACCCCGCCATAGGGCACTGAATCTGAAATTAAAATTGACATCCATTAGTCAGTACACTACTTTGTTTTAATTAAAACAATTGTGTTATAAATTCATATATGTGCTATGTTAGTAATATGTACTCTTTCTCGGAATAAAAAACAGTGGACTGGCGATAATATGTGCCCTTTCTCGGAATAAAATACAGTGGACTGGCGATAATATGTGCCCTTTCTCGGAATAAAATACAGTGGACTGCCGATAATATGTGCCCTTTCTCGGAATAAAATACAGTGGACTGGCGATAATATGTGCTCTTTCTCGGAATAAAATACAGTGGACTGTCGATAATATGTGCCCTTTCTCGGAATAAAATACAGTGGACTGGCGATAATATGTGCCCTTTCTCGGAATAAAATACAGTGGACTGGCGATAATATGTGCCCTTTCTCGGAATAAAATACAGTGGACTGGCGATAATATGTGCCCTTTCTCGGAATAAAATACAGTGTACTGGCGATAATATGTGCCCTTTCTCGGAATAAAATACAGTGGACTGGCGATAATATGTGCCCTTTCTCGGAATAAAATACAGTGGACTGGTGATAATATGTGCCCTTTCTCGGAATAAAATACAGTGGACTGGTGATAATATGTGCCCTTTCTCGGAATAAAATACAGTGAACTGGCGATAATATGTGCCTTTTCTCGGAATAAAATACAGTGGACTGGCGATAATATGTGCCCTTTCTCGGAATAAAATACAGTGGACTGGTGATAATATGTGCCCTTTCCCGGAATAAAATACAGTGGACTGGCGATAATATGTGCCCTTTCCCGGAATAAAATACAGTGGGCTGGCGATAACATGTGCCCTTTCCCGGAATAAAATACAGTGGACTGGCGATAATATGTGCCCTTTCCTGGAATAAAATACAGTGGACTGGCGATAATATGTGCCCTTTCTCGGAATAAAATACAGTGGGCTGGCGATAATATGTGCCCTTTCCAGGAATAAAATACAGTGGACTGGCGATAATTCGACATCAAAAGGGGCCCATACATTACTTCAAGTTTTCGACGTGTTCGAGCGATCGCTGCATTTATGTTTTAAATTCATTGTTGTATTGTAAGCTTCGTTTATCATCTTTACTTAAACGTTATATATGAAAATCGAGCCAGTGATAAAAAGATGACCAATATCAGCATATGAGCAACCCTAGCTGCTGCTACGCAGTTTTCAAAAGTCATTCGTTCCAGGAATTGTTTCGAGTTAAGTATTGTATTGGTGTTGGAAAGCCAGGAAACCCATCAGTAGGTAAACTGGAAACCTTAATATAACTGAATAACTATTGCAAAAGGCGTTAATTCCCAATTAATCGAGTTAAACGATATTAGACATGTTCGAGTTAACGTGGGTCCACTATGGATCTTTTATTTCACTATTTTATTGTGAAAATAATTCTGTTATTTGTTTGGTGATATCTGCCTTTTTGCCTTTTTTTCTAGAGTAAAATATATATCTATATATCTTGATTGTATTCATTATTAATACTACATTTCATAGGTTACATCTTAAATAGGTAAGAATCATGCATTCAGGGTAGGACACTGACAACGTGGCATAAAGGTCCTAAAACAAATTGATTACATTTCAGAACGAGGTGGAAATGATGAATCTCACCATTTACTCGACGTGCGTACTTTTATTGTGTTCGCGGGTGATTCGTAAACATAGTAGAACTTGATTCTCACTCGATTCAACATAAATAAGTTTGAACTTAAACAGGACGGCTATGCGATCGCCATAACTTGATATGATCGTCTAACCCTATCCCACATGATACACATCTGCAGCAGACGGCTTTGAAAACATTCAGGCAAAAATAAAGAAAACATCTAATAATTAAAAAGCATTTTGGTCTACCTTGTACGTTATTGATTCAATCAACGTGTTACAAAAACTACTCATTAATAATTCATCAAAAATCGACGGTAATAATATTAGTTGCTGTATTTCCGATGGATAAGGGTTAAAGTCTCAAGACGAGGCTGATATATTATATCACGTATTGTGAAAAGCTATTGACTAGATAAAAAACACAACGTGAATGTTTGTGTTATACAGTCATTCTATGTTAACCAACCAACGAATAGGTCAGAAGATCAAAACAATTAGAATATGAAGCAAGATTGTTTCACTTTTTCCCAACCAGAATTAATTTGTATCAGGCGACATTAAAAAATATCTGGTGTGTGTGTGTGTGGGGGGGGGGGGGGGGGGGGGGGGATATCTCTTACTGAATGTTAAATGATGTGGGGGGAGGGGAGATATCTCTCTGTTAGGAAAGGAGAAATTGCGCCTTTTTCAACAATAAGTTCAAAATGTGTCTGCTGCAGACGTGTAAGAAAGTATCTGCATTCATTTGGGAAAGTGTTAAAGAAAGTATCGTGACATCTGTATTACAAAAACACTAATTATGTAAGAAACAAGACGGTGTCGCCGACGGGTACGTTTTAACACCATCTTGATTTTATCAATTTGTCAAAAAATTATCTTTGATCTAAACCCGAATAGAAACTCGTATAAATAATGTATTCTCTTCGGTCATATATACATAAGATAGAAAGATTGAAAAAACCCACAGTCAGAACCTAGTGTAAAGCATATATGAGCCGTTCCGCGAGAAAACCAACATTATGGACACTCCTCGCAGGCTAATCCAGGCCGACACATTCCGTCTCAGGGCAATAGAGGTAAAAGGTAATGATTCTTGAAACATAAAATCTACAGGAGGCGAAACGTGTCTGTCTGGATTAGCCTCCGCGACATGCTTAGACTGATCCGGGTCGATACATTTCGCAGAGTTTGTTTAGTCATATCACTGTGGTCAGTTCACTTATCAACGTATTTCCTGACTTTATCATACCAATACTACACACGAAATACTTTCCAAGCTACTGGCTGCTTTCCACAAAGACTGTTGGCCCATTGGTAGAAGACGAATGACGCTTTTCATAGTGACCGTGGTCATCAACCATCGAGAATGTTGGCCGAACTGGGGCTCGAACTCATAACTCTCTGATCGAAAAACCCGCGTTTATACCGACTTAGTTACAGGGGCTCGGATTTGTACTTAAATCAATCGCCAATGGATACTCAAGACTTTTTATCGCTTGCTACTGCTTTAAAAATTGTATTTGTGTATTATGAACATAATTCGACCGCGGATCCACGAAAGCATCAACCGGTCAACTACATTCCATGTCGGTAGCGACGTGGATTGTCAATCAAGGGGTTGTGAGTTTGAACCCCAGTTCGGCCAACATCCTTTCCGACGTTTGACAAAAGTCAATGCAATACGCGTTATTCGGATTATACCAATTGGGATGACAGTCTGTGTTGAAAAGCAGACAGTTGCTTGGAAAAAACTGCTGTGTGAAGTACTTGTGTGAGAAAGCCAGGGAACGCATGAATGGGTGAAAAACGCTATGCTTTTACAAGGAGAAAAACGTTGAAAACGGCGTTAAACCGCAATTCGTCAAGCATTCGAAAATAGACAAATAATGTATATTTTAAACTTTCGGATTGGAGCCAGTCTAGTAATATTTACTAACCCATGAACACCAACGATTGTACATTGTCTACTTCTGTTCGTGTGTTGTGGACAAGAATGGTGCATTGATATGCATGTGGTCAATTGATTTACACGACACCCTTGTATTCAGTTGTGTTATATGTAAGCAGCTAAATAGTCGGTATTGTATAAAGTGGACAAAGTCAGAGCTTCAGACACAACTTCTGGATTGCGTTCATTTAACTGTTAGGTTAATCTAACGTTAGCGAATACACCAATCAAATAACAGATAATGAGATTTTACTAACAACCACTGAGTAATTACTCTCATTCAGCCAAATGAGAGAAGGTTCAATTTTCCTGTCATTGTCATTTGTTTTAAACGAACAGTAATTGCGTTGTTTGAATAGTTATTACGCAACTTATAGCAGTATATCATTCATATCGCAGCGTTTCTTGGGTATTTTGCAAATACTACAGGTATTATTGTAACTGACACAGATACTTATCGCTCCCCGCAAACTTGATTTATCCTGGCACTAGCCAGTCAGTCGTCATGCTAACCCTGCAACCCTGAGCGCCAAGGAGGGCAGCCATTACTACACATTTGTTAGTCTTGTTATGACTTTGTCGAGGCTCGAACCCACGACCTCCCGCACCCGAGGCGGACGCCCTTCCACAACACCATGGAGGTGGTCCGCAACCGTCACTTCTATTATTGTTAATCCAGCCCACCCCCCTACCCCCATAGAGCAATTATACAGCAGACGACTTCGAAAACATCTCCTTTAACCTCTATTTATGAACATTTAATAGTGAAGAAAGTTGAAAACATCGTGGCAAAACGAGAAATTGCTCAGTATGAGTCATTTGACCTATTGTTACAATGATTTTAAAAGTCATCTTCTGTAGAGGCGTCAGAGAGCGTCTGTTTGTGAGAAAGGGTTGACGTATTTGGTAGAGAGCGTCTGTATGTGAGAAAGGGTTGACGTATTTGGTAGAGAGCGTCTGTATGTGAGAAAGGGTTGACGTATTTGGTAGAGAGCGTCTGTATGTGAGAAAGGGTTGACGTATTTGGTAGAGAGCGTCTGTATGTAAGAAAGGGTTGACGTATTTGGTAGAGAGCGTCTGTATGTGAGAAAGGGTTGACGTATTTGGTAGAGAGCGTCTGTATGTGAGAAAGGGTTGACGTATTTGGTAGAGAGCGTCTGTTTGTGAGAAAGGGTTGACGTATTTGGTAGAGAGCGTCTGTTTGTGAGAAAGGGTTGACGTATTTGGTAGAGAGCGTCTGTTTGTGAGAAAGGGTTGACGTATTTGGTAGAGAGCGTCTGTTTGTGAGAAAGGGTTGACGTATTTGTAGACAGCGTCTGTTTGTGAGAAAGGGTTGACGTATTTGGTAGAGAGCGTCTGTATGTGAGAAAGGGTTGACGTATTTGGTAGAGAGCGTCTGTATGTAAGAAAGGGTTGACGTATTTGGTAGAGAGCGTCTGTATGTGAGAAAGGGTTGACGTATTTGGTAGAGAGCGTCTGTATGTGAGAAAGGGTTGACGTATTTGGTAGAGAGCGTCTGTTTGTGAGAAAGGGTTGACGTATTTGGTAGAGAGCGTCTGTTTGTGAGAAAGGGTTGACGTATTTGGTAGAGAGCGTCTGTTTGTGAGAAAGGGTTGACGTATTTGGTAGAGAGCGTCTGTATGTGAGAAAGGGTTGACGTATTTGGTAGAGAGCGTCTGTATGTGAGAAAGGGTTGACGTATTTGGTAGAGAGCGTCTGTTTGTGAGAAAGGGTTGACGTATTTGTAGACAGCGTCTGTTTGTGAGAAAGGGTTGACGTATTTGGTAGAGAGCGTCTGTATGTGAGAAGTGGTTGACGTATTTGGTAGAGAGCGTCTGTATGTGAGAAAGAGTTGACGTATTTGGTAGAGAGCGTCTGTATGTGAGAAAGAGTTGACGTATTTGGTAGAGAGCGTCTGTATGTGTGAAAGGGTTGACGTATTTGGTAGAGAGCGTCTGTATGTGAGAAAGAGTTGACGTATTTGATAGAGAGCGTCTGTACGTGAGAAAGGGTTGACGTATTTGGTAGAGAGCGTCTGTATGTGAGAAAGAGTTGACGTATTTGGTAGAGAGCGTCTGTATGTGAGAAAGGGTTGCCGTATTTGGTAGAGAGCGTCTGTATGTGTGAAAGGGTTGACGTATTTGGTAGAGAGCGTCTGTATGTGAGAAAGGGTTGACGTATTTGGTAGAGAGCGTCTGTATGTGAGAAAGGGTTGACGTATTTGGTAGAGAGCGTCTGTATGTGAGAAAGAGTTGACGTATTTGGTAGAGAGCGTCTGTATGTGAGAAAGAGTTGACGTATTTGGTAGAGAGCGTCTGTACGTGAGAAAGGGTTGACGTATTTGGTAGAGAGCGTCTGTATGTGAGAAAGGGTTGACGTATTTGTAGAGAGCGTCTGTATGTGAGCAAGGGTTGACATATTTGGTAGAGTGCGTCTGTATGTGAGAAAGAGTTGACGTATTTGGTAGAGAGCGTCTGTATGTGAGAAAGGGTTGACGTATTTGGTAGAGAGCGTCTGTATGTGAGCAAGGGTTGACATATTTGGTAGAGAGTGTCTGTATGTGAGAAAGGGTTGACGTATTTGGTAGAGAGCGTCTGTATGTGAGAAAGAGTTGACGTATTTGGTAGAGAGCGTCTGTACGTGAGAAAGGGTTGACGTATTTGGTAGAGAGCGTCTGTATGTGAGAAAGAGTTGACGTATTTGGTAGAGAGCGTCTGTATGTGAGAAAGGGTTGACGTATTTGGTAGAGAGCGTCTGTATGTGAGAAAGAGTTGACGTATTTGGTAGAGAGTGTCTGTATGTGAGAAAGAGTTGACGTATTTGGTAGAGAGTGTCTGTATGTGAGAAAGAGTTGACGTATTTGGTAGAGAGCGTCTGTACGTGAGAAAGAGTTGACGTATTTGGTAGAGAGTGTCTGTATGTGAGAAAGAGTTGACGTATTTGGTAGAGAGTGTCTGTATGTGAGAAAGAGTTGACGTATTTGGTAGAGAGCGTCTGTACGTGAGAAAGAGTTGACGTATTTGGTAGAGAGCGTCTGTATGTGAGAAAGAGTTGACGTATTTGGTAGAGAGTGTCTGTATGTGAGAAAGAGTTGACGTATTTGGTAGAGAGCGTCTGTACGTGAGAAAGAGTTGACGTATTTGGTAGAGAGTGTCTGTATGTGAGAAAGAGTTGACGTATTTGGTAGAGAGCGTCTGTATGTGAGAAAGAGTTGACGTATTTGGTAGAGAGTGTCTGTACGTGAGAAAGGGTTGACGTATTTGGTAGAGAGCGTCTGTATGTGAGAAAGAGTTGACGTATTTGGTAGAGAGCGTCTGTATGTGAGAAAGGGTTGACGTATTTGGTAGAGAGCGTCTGTATGTGAGAAAGAGTTGACGTATTTGGTAGAGAGTGTCTGTACGTGAGAAAGGGTTGACGTATTTGGTAGAGAGCGTCTGTATGTGAGAAAGAGTTGACGTATTTGGTAGAGAGCGTCTGTACGTGAGAAAGGGTTGACGTATTTGGTAGAGAGCGTCTGTATGTGAGAAAGAGTTGACGTATTTAGTAGAGAGCGTCTGTATGTGAGAAAGGGTTGACGTATTTGGTAGAGAGCGTCTGTATGTGAGCAAGGGTTGACATATTTGGTAGAGAGCGTCTGTATGTGAGAAAGAGTTGACGTATTTGGTAGAGAGTGTCTGTACGTGAGAAAGGGTTGACGTATTTGGTAGAGAGCGTCTGTATGTAAGAAAGGGTTGACGTTTTTGGTATGACCCGTAGAGGCGTCAGAGAGCGTTTGTATGTGAGAAAGGGTTGACGTATTTGGTATGACCCGATCGGGTATCGAACCCCCTTCTCCCGCTCCCAAGATGGACGCTCACGCGCATCCCATATATACAATGAAGTTTATTTTTCCTGTCAATGTCATATTGTTTCATTACACAGAAATGGCTGTTGGCAATTTGTACCTACATGTCGTGATCGCTGTGTGGACTTTATCAATCATTTTAATCTTGATTACACTGATGGGAACGCATGTTTTATTACATGTATGTGGACTTTATCAATCAGTTTAATCTTGATTACACTGATGGGAACGTATGTGTTATCACATGTAACATGAAGAATTGAGACATAGCGGGCCTTATGTCGTTTTTAATTATTTCAGTAGAATACTAAAATTATTTTTGTTATGAGTAAAGAATTGCTCGTAGCTTCGCACTTTGCGTTGAATGGAGTTTTACGCCGCTTTCAATAATATGTTAGTTATATGAGCCGTTCCAAGATAAAACCAACATTGTGGAATCTACGTAATAATTCGACCAAGATCAGCCTGCGCAATCCGCGATTGCTAATCCGGGCCGACACATTGCGTCACAGGGGGATAGATGTATAGAGTAATGATTCCTTAAACAGAAAATCCACATGAGGCGAAACATGTCGACCTGGATTAACCTACGCGGCATGCTTAGGCTGATCCTGGTCGATACATTACGCAGAGTCCACAGTTTTGTTTTTCTCGTTACTAGTTTCATATTAATAATCACGGAATTAGTAGTTCCAGGGTAAATTACGATAACTTCCGTTAATATTTATCCTGACACCGATGCATCGGTCGTAAAGCTATATCTATCCCTGTAACCCTATTGGCCAAGGAGAGAAGCCATTTCTACATGTATCCATGTAACCATATTGGAGAGAAGCCATTTCTACATGTATCCCTGTAACCCTATTGGAGAGAAGCCATTTCTACATGTATCCCTGTAACCCTATTGGAGATGCATCGGTCGTAATACTACATCTATCCCTGTAACCCTATTGGAGAGAAGCCATTTCTACATGTATCCCTGTAACCCTATTGGAGAGAAGCCATTTCTACATGTATCCCTGTAACCCTATTGGAGAGAAGCCATTTCTACATGTATCCCTGTAACCCTATATTGGAAAGAAGCCATTTTTACCGTTTTAAAAGTCTTCCGCAAGACCCGTCCGGGAATCGAGACTTGACGTTGCTCATATATATGCAACGATGACGATACTCAAAGCGACGCCAACACTGACGCCATCAGACCTAGGACGGAGTAGAACATCCCTCATTAATCTTCAAGAATAGTAGAGCTTAAAAGGTTTTCATTAAAGGGTGTTTATCTTCTAATATGTGTACAAAGGTTTAAATACAATAGATTAAACATTGAGTGTGTTTGTGTTTTATAATAGAATCACGGTCGAGCGCTTGACAAATTTAAACGTCAAACAGGCTGAATGGAGGGTACTCATGATTAGAGTCACGTCATACGAAAACCGACATTCGGATGTTTTTGAAGTTTACCCTTATCCTGCTGAATTCGACGCAATAATATCATCACCAGTTTTACAAGTTCTTAAAGGTTATATTAAAGAGTATATGACATGGCTAAGAATTTATAAATGATAAGCAAATTATGCAGACCAAGACTAGACTGGGTGATCTTGATCTGTAATGTTAAACAATACTTATATAGTTAAGCAGAGCATTATTAGCAAATGTTGTAGCATATTGTAGAGCAAGGGTTAATATGAATTTAGATGTATGGTCGTAAGACGTACACAACCCATTGACCTATATTTATAATATGCATTGTAACATACTAGAACGAGAATCTATTATATCAAATGTAATTTTTACAATGTTTATGATGATCTTAACTCTTTCAGCGCCGAATTGTTTAAGGTAGACTCTTCCATGTCAAAATCGGGCGTCTCCATTTCTCATATAATTCAATTTTTTGACTATTTTGATAACTAAATGGCAAACAATGCTGATTTCAGGTGAGACAGCTCGTTACGAGCTGACTCACCTGAATCAGTATTGTTTGCAAAAACCTGAATATTGCCTTTGGCGCTGAAAGAGTTAATATGCATGTTTGTCTAACCAATACTTATGAAACTCCCGTGAGTCGAGGGTAAACAATATTCAAATTATATATTGTTAATTGGAGGATAACGCAACTTCAGCATTGTTCAGTTATATCACGGCGGTCAGTTCATTTAACATGTGTTTCCTGGCTTTCTTACAACACAACTCCACACATAAAGATTCTCAGACAGCATGCTATTTACCTACATAACCCATTGGCGAATTATGCTTGTCTTGATAACTTTCGTCAATCATCGGAAAGAATAAATGGCATGATGGCCCTTGGGTGGATCGTTCTTACCTACTTGGCTGTCATGGCTCGATAAATTAAAGATAAGTATATACATATTATCGGTAAAGATAATACCCATTTCTTTACCCAAACAGAAAAACAAACTTAGGAGACTTTAAAAAAAAAGTACCTGTAACGTTCTGCCTTGGCGCTTAGGGTCGTGGCAAATGAAATTCGCCAGGAAAAAGCCGTGATATATCATATATACTTATAAAAACGGCATCAAAAGCCCCCAATTACAATAAATAGATAAAGTAAAAACATTTCAATGTTCAAATACACTTTGAACCCACCCTCACTTCATTCTTGCATTCATTACGCTTCAGGGTTTCGTTATTTTCTTCATATTTGCTGATAACAAAAATACACGAATGAAGGTTGACCATGTGTGTCCTATGTTTACAATTAAATTTGAAGCGGTCAGTCAGAGGTCATTTCACTAGAAATCTGGTAAAATAAAATTAAGTTTTTCCTTATATGCCTGCCTTACGGTCACTAGACACTTCATATCAGTTAACCGTTCGAATATTATGTTATTGTCTGTGTATTTGATTATCTGTTGGTCTGTTATACACGTAGTTCTGTGGTTTTTTTTCAGAATCGCTTTGTACATTTTTATATAATTTGTATTGTTGGAACTTGTATAACATTATGCAACATCATGATGTTCAACAGTTATATGAAATAGTTGCCTTGGAGAGTTTACTTTTCCTTTTTATTTGGGGTTTCAGACGTTTTCAACATTATTTCAGTTATATCACAACAACACATCAAATATTCATGATCTCTGGGTAAACAAACAAGTACTAGGCTAGGAAATGTGCGCCTATGAGGTTTACCAGTTCTTCTGGTTTACTTGTCCCTAGACCAACAAGTCAGTCATAATGCTAGCCTTAGAAACACCAGCGCAATTGATGGAGTCTTTGGTAACACCCAACCGGGGATCGAGCCCGCAACGTCCCGCGAGTCGAGCCCGCAACGTCCCGCTCAAAGGCGGTCATGTTGTACATGATGTTATGGTTTATTTTTCTTCAGACTAATCGTGTGCATTAGTATGTATATTATTTGTATTGTTGTATGGTGTTTAATATTATGCAAGATGCTCAAAGATGAAATGTTCATGAACCGATATGTGATACACGTCTAGCAATTTAGGGTCTTAATGAAACTTCACTTTGCCATCAATCTAAGGTATATATTGGCATGGAAATAGAGGGCCACGCTTTCATTTTTGTTTTGTCAAAAGATGTTATTTAGGTATAATTGAGCCGTCCCGCGAGAAAACCAACATTATGGCCTCTGCGTAATGTATCGACCCATATCAGCCTGCGCAGTCAGCGCAAACTGATCCGGGCCGATACATTCCGTCTCAGGGGGATAGAGGTATAGAGTAAGATCCCAACTCGATAAATGCGTCTTATATATTAACAGATATCTGTAATGTTACCCTTTCTCACATACACCAAATCTACAGCAGACGACTTTGAAAATATCTATTAAACAATTACGGAATTCTATATAAATGAAAATTAAAATTACTAAATAGAGACTAGAGTTGAAAACATTGTGGCAAAAGCAGATATTGCTCATGATGAGCAATTCCTTGTTTGCGTCATTATTGTTTCGAAGTTGTCTGCTGTAGATGCATCAGAAAGTGTCTATGTGGGAAAGGGTTGAATGTGAAAACACATTTGTATCCAGGGTTGAGGGGGATTGCATAACCTACAACAAAGCTATTGATGTCATGTAGAACTTACATGATTTACTTATGTCATATGAATCATATATCTAATATAATCCTATATATACATCATGCAGAGGTCCAAATAAGGAGGGGTATTCAGTTCTTTTTCCCACAATTTCTCTCTTATTATCAAAGCAAACCCGATGTTTTGTGTACTCCAAAGAATCGTCTCACTGCGACGATTATTTTGAGTACCCACAGCATAGGGTTAGAGGGTCTAATAAGGATTTTAGAACATGCAAGACGCCCCCTATCTAGAGCTCTGTAAATGTACATGTATGTTATATATCTAAATATATGTGTCCATTTACATTTTGCACATCAACAAAGAGTGCTGATTACATTATATTTATCTACATGTGTTTGTATGTCCATACTCATGTTATGTAGTTTTGAATATGTAATAGTTTGTTGAAGAACCCTAT